>JAGFBZ010002394.1:20000-358162 GCA_018398805.1 Hirundichthys speculiger | reverse complement strand
TTTAAACTCATTACAATTTCACGGGAAGCCAATGGAGGGAGGCTAACACGGGAGAGATGTGATTCGCTTACGGGTTCCTGCAGCACCCTCGCTGCTGCGTTCTGTATCAATGAAGGCGATTCAGCGAGCTTTTCGGACTCCTGCTAACAACGCATTCAATAATCCAGTCTAGAACGCCAAAGCGTGGATTAATTTTTCGGCATCACCCTGGGAGAGGATGCTCCTAATTTGGCAATATTTCGGAGATGAAAAAGGCAGTTTGCAAACCTGATAATATGCTGCTTAAATGACATATCCTGATCAAAATGACTCCAAGGTTCACAGCTGGCTGGAAGCCAGCGTAAACCAGCTTCCGTTCCTAGTGTTTTGGACCAAAGACAATAACCTCTGTTTATCCGAGTTTAAAGCAAAAGTTAGAGGACATCCAGGACTTAACGTCATTAAGAACCCTTGAATTTTAGCCAAAGGTTTTGTTCCTCTGGTTTCATAGATAAATACGCTGCGTACATCAGCGTAGCAATGAAGTTTATGCCATGGCTCGGGTAATTTTCCCAGGGCAACATGATAAGTAAAAAGGATTGGTCCCGAAACTGAACCTGGGGAAACCATAGCAGACCTAGTCCGTGCAGAAGAAACGTTATTAATATGGACGAACTGGAACCTGTCAGACAGGTATGACTTAAACCAGTCTAATGCTGTCCCTTTAATTCCAACAGTGTGCTCTAATCTATGCAGCAAAAGGCCGTGATCAACGGTATCAAAAGCAGCACTGAGGTCCAGCAGAACAAGGACAGAAACTAATCCATTGTCTGAGGCCATGAGGAGGTCGTTGGAGACTCTAATCAGCGCAGTTTCTGTGCTATGATGAGATCTAAACCCTGACTGAAAGACCTCAAATAGATCATTTCTATGCAGGTGTTCTCCTAACTGGCTAGCAACTATTTTTTCCAGGATTTTAGAGATAAATGGAAGGTTGGATATTGGTCTATAGTTTGCCAAGATGTCCGGGTCAAGGGATGGTTTCTTGAGCAAAGGTTTAATGACTGCAACTTTAAAAACCTGTGGTACATATCCTAATTGCAAAGATAGGTTAATCTGATCCAAAATTGATATACCAATAGAGGACATAACATCTTTGAACAGTCGAGTTGGGATGGGATCCAACAGACATGTAGATGGTTTAGCTTTACTGATAGTTGAGGTCAACTCAAGAGGCCCACAGGAGAAAAACAGTCCAGAGTCAAATCAGAAACGGAAAGAAATCAACGAAGCTGCAGGGACGCTTCACAGCCGTCGACAGTTGGGCCTGGCCAATCTCATCTCTAATTTTAATTATTTTCCCGCTAAAAAGCTCATAAAGTCTTCACTACTGAGAGTAGCAGGAATGCATGGACCAACAGAGTTGTGACTCTTTGTCAGCCTGGCTACAGTGCTGAACAGAAAACGTGGGTTATGTTTATTCTCTTCTATTAACGAATAATAAGATGTTCTAGCTCTACGTAGGGCTATTTGTAGACTATTAAACTATCTCTCCAAGCACGATGGGAATCCACAGATTTACAGGAGTACCACCTCCTTCCATTTTACGCGCATTCTGCTTCAGCATACGAATATGTGAATTATACCAGGGAGCTGAGCTCCTAAGATAAGAAACCCTCTTCCTCAGAGGAGCGACGGCATCCAAGGCTGAATGTAACATATCAGCAGTATTGTTAACAAGGTAATCAATATCTGCTGGAGTAAAATTCAGGTCGTTGCCTTCAGTTATTCTATCATATTCCACCATAGGGAGATGAGAGAGAATGACCTCCTTGAAATTATCACAGCATCTTCAGAAAGACATCTGCTGTAATGACACGTTTCATTTTCTGTTTTAATGCCACAAATGCTGAACTCAAATGTAACTAAAAAGTGGTCCGAGAGAAGAGAATTCAGCGGCGACACTAACAAGTGATGAGCATCTAGACCATAGGTGAGAACCAGATCCAAGATATGATTAAAGCAGTGAGTCGGTTCTTTCACTTTTTGTGAGACGCCCAGTGAATCTAAGAGAGATGTAAAGGCTAATTTAAAGCTATCACTGTCGACATCCATGTGAATATTAAAGTCGCCCACTATGATGACTTTGTCTGAGCTGAGCACTAAACCAGCTAAAAAATCAGAGAACTCAGACAGAAACTCCAGATAAGCACCAGCAGGTGGCCGATACACCACTACCAACAAGACTGACTTTTCTGATCTCCAATTTGGAAAAGTTAGACTGAGCGTGAGGCTTTCGAACATTTCAGTCTGATGACGTAACTGCACTCGAGGGGTGTCCCATTTCTAAGTCACAAGATAACCCTCACACTTACTTTCGAGGGTTAAGATTGAGGGCCAAAAATTGAGGGTTAAGGGCGAGGGTTGAGATTGAGGGTTAAGGGAGGAATTGGAATTGGCCCTTTGTTGTCACAGTCTGCCCTGCCAGCTCATACTGTGGTGGGTGAGTCCTCACATCTCTGCCACATCTCCTCATCAGCTCCAACTTTCCACACCTGCTTTGCCTCAGCTGCAGCTCATCTCCGCTCGTCAGCCAGCCAGCATTTAAGCTGCACTGTTACTTCAGTCAGTGCCAGATTGTCTCTGTTCACATGCAAGACCTACCAGCATTTTTCCTGCCTGACCACCCGTTGCCGACCCAGCCTGCTTCTGACCCGTCCCTGTTTGGATTACCCCTCTGTACCGACCTGCCTGCTTCTGACCTGTCCCTGCTTGGATTACCCCCGTGTACCGACCTGCCTGCTTCGCTCTTGGTGTTCCACCTTCTGTTCCCCGGCAACCTGACCAGCCTTCAGTCCTGACCAGCCTCGTTCGTCTGCTTCCCTGGTGTCTGCCTGCCTGCTCCCTGGCCGTCGCTGGTTCCGACCTGTCTGACAGTACCCCTCATCTGGTATCCACCTGCTGACTGTTGTTAAATAAAGGTCATTACCGACTTCTAAAACTGTGTTGGTTGTGCTGCTATTGGGTCCTTTCCACACCCGTTACAGTACAATCTGGCCAGTTATGGACCCAGCACACAACCCCACTCCGCTTAGCCGCCTGGAGGCTATTGAAGGCATCGTGCAGCGGCGTGGGGCTATGCTGTCTGCGTCTGTTGCTGAAATCAGACAAGCCACAGAGAAGACTGGTCAAATGCTAGCGGCATTAATGGGACAGATGCAAGCGCTAGCAGCCCACGTCTCCAAGCCTCCAGACTCTGCTTCCTCACCTGGATCTTCAGCTTCCGCTTCTGGACAGCAACCTGCCTCCTCCCTGCCTGGAGATATTCCAGAGCCCCGGGTGGGAACCCCGGAACGTTACAATGGTGACCGAGAGACTTGTGGCCCCTTCCTCACCAATTGTTCTCTTCTGTTCACCCTGCAACCTCACACCTTCTCCACAGAACCAGCTAAGGTTGCATTTGTTATCAATCACCTGACGGGCAGAGCTCGACTATGGGGAACAGCTAAGTGGGAGAGACAATCTCCAGCCTGTGCATCTTTCAACCTGTTTGCTGCCGAGCTTCGCAAGGTTTTTGGATTTGAGAATTGTGGCTCAGAGTCGACAAGGGGGCTGATTGGACTAAAGCAAGACAAGCGAACAGTGGCGGATTACTCCATTGACTTCTGCACCAGGGCCAGCCGAAGTGATTGGAACAGTTCAGCCCTCTGTGATGCTTTCCTCCATGGTTTGACATTAAGGATGAACTAGTTGCTCATGATATCCCCACTACCTTGGATGGGATCATTGATTTAACCATCCGCATAGACCTACGCATCCAGGCCCGTCGCCAAGAGAGGCGCCAGAGGGGGCCCCAATGCTCTCTCCTACCTCGCTCCCGTGGGGATCCTTCAGCAGCACAATCCTCCCCACTGCATCGAGAGATTGAGAACTCTGAACCTATGCAGTTAGGCCGCACCTCTGTCACAGCAGAAGAGAGGGAGCGTCGCCGCAAGTCAAATCTCTGTCTCTATTGTGGGGTAACGGGACATTACATCTCTGGCTGTCCAGCAAAAGCCAGAGCTCACCAGTAGCTGGGGGGGCCCTGATGAGCTCAACTGCCCTTTCAACTCCCCAAGACCAGAAACCCCTGCTCCGAGGTCATCTCCTCCTTCCAGATGGGCCCCACACCTTGGCAATTTTCATCGACTCTGGAGCTGATGTCTGCATCATCGATGAGGAGGTGGTCGTCCAGTTGGGGCTCGAGCGGGTTCCTCTGCCCAATCCTGTACCTGCTAAAGCCTTAGATGGACACATTCTGGGCACAGTAACACATCAGACCTCCCCTGTTCACCTGCTACTTTCTGGTAATCATCATGAGACGATCCAGTTCCATATTTTACGCTCTTCCTGCCTGCCTCTCATCCTGGGATATCCATGGCTCCGTCTTCACAACCCTCACATCAACTGGGTCACTGCAGCGGTTCTGGAATGGAGCCCCTCCTGCCATCTGAGGTGTCTGCAGCATGTGTCAGCTCCACTTCACCCCTCCAGCTCTGGCTCCAGATCTTCACCTGACCTTTCCAAGGTGCCACCTGAATATCATGATTTTCATCAAGTCTTCAACAAAGTCAGAGCCACGTCCCTGCCTCCGCACCGCCCTTACGACTGTGCCATAGATCTCCTGCCTGGTACCTCACCTCCCAAAGGGCGCCTGTACTCTCTCTCTGAGCCAGAACGAAAAGCGATGGTGACGTACATAAATGATTCCCTGGCCGCAGGCATTATTCGTCCTTCTTCATCTCCAGCGGGAGCAGGTTTTTTCTTCGTGGAGAAGAAGGACAAAACTCTGAGACCCTGTATCGACTACAGAGGACTGAATGAAATCACCATTAAGAACCGTTCCCCTTTGCCACTAATCTCCACAGCCTTCGAACTGCTCCAGGGGGCCACTATCTTCTCCAAACTCGACCTGCGCAACACCTACCACCTCCTTCGCATCAGAGAAGGAGATGAGTGGAAGACGGCATTTAACACCCCAACTGGACACTACGAGTATCTTGTAATGCCGTTTGGCCTTACCAATGCCCCTGCCATCTTCCAGGCCTTGATAAACGACGTGCTGAGAGACATGCTAAATCATTATGTCTTTGTCTACCTCGATGACATTCTCATCTTCTCCCAGTCCAAGGAGCAACACATTCATCATGTCCAGTCTGTCCTTCAGCGCCTCCTAGAGAACTCCCTGTATGTGAAAGCTGAGAAATGTGAGTTCCACGTCTCTACCGTGTCTTTCCTGGGGTACATTGTGGAACAAGGCAAGCTCCAGATGGACCCAGCCAAGGTCTCTGCTGTCACTTCCTGGCCAGTTCCAGAGAACCGCAAACAGCTGCAGTGTTTCCTGGGGTTTGCAAACTTTTACCATCGTTTCATCCGCAACTACAGCTCTGTGGCAGTGCCACTCACCGCCCTGACCTCCTCTAAAGTTCCCTTCAAGTGGTCACCTCCAGCCACTGCAGCCTTCGAGGCCCTCAAAGATCGTTTCACCTCGTCGCCATTCTCCTGATGCCTGACCCTGCACAGCAGTTTTGGGTTGAGGTGGACGCCTCTGATGTCGGGGTGGGGGCTGTCCTGTCCCAGCGCTCTGGTGTTGACCACAAACTCCATCCCTGCGCCTTCTTCTCTCGTCGTCTGTCTCCCACTGAGAGAAATTATGATATCGGAAACAGGGAACTCTTGGCAGTCAAGATGGCACTGGAGGAATGGCGCCATTGGTTGGAGGGCACCAAAGAGCCCTTTCTTGTATGGACTGATCACAAGAATTTGGAATATATACGTACCACTAAAAGACTCAACTCTCGTCAGGCCCGCTGGTCCCTGTTTTTTGCCCGGTTCAACTTCACCCTCTCGTACCGCCCTGGGTCCCGCAATGTTAAGCCCGATGCTCTTTCCCGCCAGTTCCAGAAGACAGAGGAGTCAGATGATAAGCCTGAATCCATCCTCCCCACATCCTGCCTTGTTGCCACATTGACCTGGGACATCGAAGAACGGGTAAGAGCTGCAGCAGAAGGGCAGCCAGGTCCCAGCTCCTGCCCATCTAACTGCCTATTTGTTCCCCCAGACCTGAGGTCTGATGTGCTCTTATGGGCCCACTCCTCCAAGCTCTCCTGTCACCCTGGTGTGCTTCGGACACGGCATGCTGTCCTCCAACGATTCTGGTGGCCCACCATGCAGGAGGATATTGAGGACTTCGTCAAAGCCTGCCCAATTTGTAATCAGCACAAATCCTCTCGCCGGCCTCCTGCTGGGCTGCTTCAACCTTCCTGTCCCACATCGCCCTTGGTCCCACATATCATTGGACTTTGTCTCTGGTCTTCCCTCCTCTGACGGCCACACTGTCATCCTGACCGTGGTGGACCGCTTCAGTAAGATGGTCTACTTCGTGCCCCTCACTAAGCTCCCCACAGCTAAAGAGACGGCACAGTTGGTCTTGCTCCATGTCTTCCGCTTACACGGCCTTCCTGTCCACGTGGTGTCAGACTGTGGTCCCCAGTTCTCATCTGTGTTTTGGAGGGAGTTCTGCAGTCTACTGGGGGCCACCGCCAGTCTGTCCTCTGGATTCCACCCTCAGAGCAATGGACAGACTGAGCGCACGAACCAGGAACTGGAGACAGCCCTACGGTGCATGGCCTCCCGGAACCCCTTGTCCTGGTCATCCCAACTACTGTGGGTGGAATATGCTCACAACTCCCTTGTCTGCTCTGCTACTGGCCTCTCCCCATTTCAATGTGCTTATGGCTATCAACCACCACTGTTCCCAGCCCTGGAAAAGGAAAGTTCCTGCCCATCTGTTCAGGCCTTCATCCTTCGCTGCCGCAGAACATGGCTCCGAGCTCGCTCCACTCTTCTGCGCTCTGTGGGTCGCTTTACTGCCACCGCCAACCGCCGTTGTACACCTGCACCCGCTTACCAGGCTGGACAGCGAGTCTGGCTTTCCACCAAGGACTTACCTTTAAGAGTGGAATCCAGGAAACTGGCACCCAGGTTCATTGGGCCTTTCACGATCCAAAAAGTCATTAATCCAGTGGCGATCCGGCTGAAACTCCCACGGTCCATGAAAGTGCATCCCACCTTCCACATATCCAGGGTCAAGCCTACCCACGACAGCCCTTTGGTTCCTCCGGTACCACCGCCTCCCCCTCCGCGAATTGTCGAGGGTGGGCTGGTGTATACGGTGCGGCGCCTGATTCGCTCTCGTCGCCGAGGTAGGGGTCTACAATACCTTGTGGACTGGGAAGGGTATGGTCCAGAGGAACGGTCCTGGGTTCCAGCTCGCCATATTGTGGACTCCACCCTCGTGACTGACTTTCATCGTGATCACCCTGATCAACCTGCTCCTGTTTCAGCCAGTCCGGGGACTCGCACCTTGTCCCCATCTGTTCAGGACACTGGAGTCCGTTCCTTGCCTGGTGCTGCCGGTCCCTGCCTCCGTACCCCCTCCGCCTGCCCGGCTGGGGTGGTGGGCTTTTCTGGCTCCCAGAAATTTTAGGCCCGCCTCCGCTCCCCCTCCTCCCACCCGGTTTTGTTGACTTTGTGGATGTCAGGAGCCATCCCTTGAGGGGGGGGTTCTGTCACAGTCTGCCCTGCCAGCTCATACTGTGGTGGGTGAGTCCTCACCTCTCTGCCACATCTCCTCATCAGCTCCAACTTTCCACACCTGCTTTGCTTCAGCTGCAGCTCATCTCCGCTCGTCAGCCAGCCAGCATTTAAGCTGCACTGTTACTTCAGTCAGTGCCAGATTGTCTCTGTTCACATGCAAGACCTTCCAGCATTTTTCCTGCCTGACCACCCGTTGCCGACCCAGCCTGCTTCTGACCCGTCCCTGTTTGGATTACCCCTCTGTACCGACCTGCCTGCTTCTGACCTGTCCCTGCTTGGATTATCCCCGTGTACCGACTTGCCTGCTTCTGACCCGTCCCTGCTTGGATTACCCCCGTGTACCGACCTGCCTGCTTCGCTCTTGGTGTTCCACCTTCTGTTCCCCGGCAACCTGACCAGCCTTCAGTCCTGACCAGCCTCGTTCGTCTGCTTCCCTGGTGTCTGCCTGCCTGCTCCCTGGCCGTCGCTGGTTCCGACCTGTCTGACAGTACCCCTCATCTGGTATCCACCTGCTGACTGTTGTTAAATAAAGGTCATTGCCGACTTCTAAAACTGTGTTGGTTGTGCTGCTATTGGGTCCTTTCCACACCCGTTACATTTGTTGTGGTGCTGGACTCACACAAAAATGAATATTCACTGACAGAGTCAGAACTGTTTGCTGTTACAGCTGTAGTTGTTCAGAGATGTTTTCATCACTACATCTTGGGTATTTTTATTGTTTTGGTTGCACAAACTGCACAGTATATGAAGATAATAGGCAGGATAAAAATATGAACTTATCAGCTATCAATACCGGTGATTATGTTATAATGTATTTTTCATTCTTTCTTCACAACTGTCTGCAAATATGGTATATAACATATATATTCCTCACACTGGTACAATCACTATGTATTTCAATTATTCATATTAAATAATAATACAAAACTATTTTTCACACAATTCAATTCAATTTTATTTGTATAGTGTCTGTTACAATGTCAATTGTCTCTAGGTGCTTTACAGAGACCCAGAACATGACCCCCGAGCAAATATCATTAACTAAAATTATAATATTAAATCCAGTCAATAATAATGGCAAGTAAGAAGCTCCCACAGAGGGAGAAAAAAAACCTTTAAGCCAAACAGAGGCAAGAAAAACTCCACTTTAAGAGGAAGAAACCTGGACCAGGACCTGACAGGACCTGGCTCGTTTACTGCCATATTTCAAACACGGCAAAAGCTTTTTTAAAACAGAGACATACGGGGATAGTCCAATCCTTTGTGAACATTTTATTTAATTCAATTCAATTCAATTTTATTTATATAGCTTCTGTTACAATGACAATTGTCTCTAGGCGCTTTACAGAGACCAGGAGCATGACCCCCGAGCAAATATCATCAACTAAGGTTATATAATTAAATCCAATTTATATTTATATTTATTGTACAATGACAATAAAGCTGAATTTAAAGTATTTTTAAACGTTAACCACTCCTGTCTGACAGACGGCTGCCTGCAGTCCTCTGTGGTGATGAAAGTCACATTTTAAATTGCTGATATGCACAAGCTCTGCAGTCATCTTTAGAAACAGAAATCATAATAAACAGATTATCCCTCAACAGCCTCGTATTAAAATAAACCTAAAAATGAGCTATAAATGCAGCATAAGTTGTTTATATCTATTCAACCAGCCTGAATGAACATGAGAGTAAAGCTGCTGATGTGGACTGAAAACTACAGACTCATCTGACACTAAACTGCTCACTCAAAGACTGAGAAGATGACGGACAGAAGTCAAGCTGTGACTGACTGAATAAAAGAGGATTCTGGCAGGTTTTTAGGGGAACAGAAAACAATCTAACAGACGTCCTTCAGCCAGATCAGATTTAGAGTCGTTACAGAGTCACAGTTCAGATTCATGGACATGAAGCCTCTGAGGAAGAACTCTGGGACGAAAACATGAATAGATTTACTGACTAGTGACATCACATTAACAATCATGAACATATTAAACAAGACATTCAAACAGAGAGACGACAGCTGGATATAAGTCAGGATGTCAGCAGGTTTTTAGTGGAACAGCCAACATCTGTGGAGACGTAGAGAAGAGTCTCTTACCTGATTGTTTCTGGATCAACTGACTCGTCTGAGTCTCTGCTGCAGACTTTTATACCCACCACTCTGATCTCCATCTACTTTCACTTTCTTCAGGGGATTTTTGAGAATTATGCAGTTTCTCTGAAATCATGTGACTGACTACACACACACACACACACACACACACACACACACACACACACACACACCCAACACCCCCCCCCACACACACACACACAAACACACACCCACACACACACACAAACACACACAAACACCCACTCACCCACACACACCCAACAATAATCTATGACATAGATAAATGAAATGACTCTTTCATGCTTTCAGCTCTGTTGAATTTGATTCTTAGACGGTGTTATTCACCTGTGCTGTTTTCAGATGTTTGAACAAACTGCAGCAAAGTTACATCTGTTATGAAGAAATGTTTGAGAGAAAAATAGATGGAATAAGAAAGCAAAGCAAAGGTAAATAAAAGAATAATCAATCCAGCCAGACAGTCATGTTCAACAGTTAGAAGAAGCACTTTTGCTTCTTTTTTTTCTTCCATTGTTTAATCAAGCATGAAGTTACTGAGAACTCCCATGACTATGTAAATGGGCCACCTGCCTGAACCACTGCACCACCGGGCAGACACAGAAACACACTTTCACAGCACTCAGTCTTTTTAAATGTAAACTTCAAGTCAGAACAAGACGTGGCGAGGTACAAGTCTCTAAACACACGCAACACACCCACAACGGTCGCAGGACCCCAAAACCTCCGGGTGAATTCGTTATCATTTACAAACACAGCCGAGCGGCGATCGCCGGCGCTGCCCTCCCTCTGAGGTTCTTGAGGTCACACCAGAGCACTTTTAAAACCGGAGCACGCTGCTTTCTGCCTGCTGTGGGACTCTGGCTTTATTAATTACAGACAGCGTTTGAATGGAATAATGTAATATTCTGGATTCTGTTTGTGTTTGTAAATTGCATGAGTTGTGGATTCTTGTGCATCTAATTCTGGGGTGAGGAGGTCCACTGGGTTAGGGTTAGTGTTTCTGGTTTGCTCCAAACGTGGTTCTGGTCTCTGGGCTCATCTGTCCAGAGGACATTGTTCCAGAAGTCTGTTGGTTTGTTCAGATCAACTTTAGTGAACTTAGAGAATTGGGTCCAGTTCTATTATTTTTAGGGCTGGGCAACGATTAAAATATATTAATCGCGATTAATCGCATTATTTCCCTGATTAATCACAATTAATTGCATAGTATACGCAAAATCAAATAATGAATTCAAAAGTAGTGTAAAGGTCACTTTTATTTAAATGTTCTGCTGCCATATGAACTAAAGTGTCATAACATTTGTTGTTCAAACACTTTTAACATCAGCACTTGTCAGTAACATATTTAGTGTAAATCTCATCTTAAAAAAATGTAAAATAAAATAAATCTTATTGCCACTGCCAGGGAAATAATGTCATCCTGTTTTTATAAAAACAAACAAAATTCAACAAATGATTGTGTCTCAGCACAATCAGAACATTAAAACAGGTAATTTCTAAGGTAACAGCAGAAACTTTTAACGGGGAGTTCAACTTGTCAGTTGTTACAAATAACCTTGTTTCTGTTGAATCCTCCGTCTGGGAGAACTTTAAAATGAAAATGTCCATGTTAAAGTTCAGTAACTTTACCAATCTGTGTATCATTCATTCTTTCCATTTTCAATTGTCAATCAAAAATTTAAAAAATTAAAAAGTGACATTTTATTACGTGTTTTTGTTTTTTTAATCTAACTCAAAAATTGAAAAAAAAAAAGCCTGTTTTTTTTATATTTTAATTTTAGACTTGGATCAAAAATACAAAATGAAAAAACGGGCCACAGAACTGAATTTGTTTTATAATGGAGGACTGGACTTTCTGTTGTCATTACACATCTGTGCCACTAGATGGAGCTGCACTGCAGTAACCAGCTAGAGAACAGCAGGACAGTGAACACATGGAGCAGATGGAACATGGAGGAATGATGAGAAAGTTTTGTTGCAGTCCAGAATAATTTTTTCTGACAGAATTGTTAATATTGCTACCTGAGTTGCTACCTGAATAAAGTTCACGGATTTTTTACCATTCTCCATGTCTGTTGTAGCTTTTCCTTGTTTACCTGCCAATTATCTTCTGGTTCTGCAGCAGCCAGTAACAGACTTTTCAAAACAAGAGCATGTGAACAACATGCGTTAACGTGCGATAAAATAAATGTCGGCGTTAATAAATTAATGAGTTAACGTGATAATAACGCATTAACTTGCCCAGCCCTAATTATTTTATTTCAGTTTAGTCCCCTGAAATTTTTACAGTATTTTACGTTTTGTTACGTTTCGTAAAGTTTCATATTATTTTGCGTTTTGTTAATTAAGTTTTGTTAATTAAGAAAATTATCCCCCCCAAAAAATCAGGAGCGATTCAGATTATAAAACAGGATTTATCCTCGTGCGAACGAGCATTACAGTCAAAATGTGACGTTGCAAGCTTGCAGTTGTTCTGTCCAGCAACCTTCTTTTAGGAACATGATTTTTTTTAAAGGCTATTGTTCTTTACTATCTGGTCAGATTAAATAACATCACAGGAGGAATTGCACCAGTGATCCACCGGAATTAGGGAGTTTACGATAATTATCACAGAGTTAACCATAAATGTTTGTGAAGGGAACACCTCAGTCACTCAGCCCTTAATCTAAAGGAATCAACGCTTTTCTGTTGTGACCTTCATGTGTGGTGTGCAGAGCGAGGGGAGACCCAGGGAAGCTGCAGAGGTTTGAATCAAGATTTATTTCCAAATAAGGAAACAGTCCAAAAGGAAGGAAGCACAACAAAAATCATTAAAACATCCGGAGAGTGGAGGCAGGGCCGGCTCTACCCAATTTGGTGCCCTAGGCGAGATTACACCCCGGTGCCCCCCCACTAACGACACGTCACATGCTCACACATAATTTAGGAACACATCACTGTTTATTTATTTGTAATCAGGGGTTAAATTGGGATTGGTTATGTGAGGGGGGGCTCTGCCTCGTACCCTGCCCCCGCCGCCCTGCCCCAATATACTTTTTGGAAAATAACCCTCTAATTTGATAACTGTAAGTGTTGTTGTAGCTGTGTTAAATGATAATTCATAAATTCATGCTGTTAAATAATTTAGATAAAAATGTTAAATTAGAAATTCATATGTGTCTGTATGTTATAAAAGAAAACAGAATAATTTCATATATTTCATAAGTTTGTTTTCATTGGTGCTGTGTTTGGCCCAGGGAACCAATCTTAAGTACCCGTGCGCTGCCACAGCAAATTTAATTGACCCTTTACCCCCAAGCATGGCCGAAAGACCTCTCGTCATGACAGGCGGCTAACAAGGTATTTTCTTTTGTTTTATTGATGCTTTATTTTACACAAAGTGACATTTATGCTTTTATTTACTTCATGTGAGCTCTTTGTGGTGAGCTGATATATATATTTGTATATTTCTGCAGTTTTCACGGCATGAACATAAACAGAAGAGACGAATAAATGCCAGTAAAAGAGAAACCGACCCGTGTCTGTTGTGATGAGAGCTACACTAACCATATCATATTGCACAGAGATATACACCTTATATGTGTCTTGTAGCGCCCCCAAAATATCCCAAAAGATTTTGATCTCCTTAAAAATATCTCCTGTCAAAATTATACAAGTTAGAAATATGAACTTGCTAGAAAACCTGGAAATATACATAAAATGTGTTTTTTTTCAGCAATGACAATTCAAATCATTCAGTTTTTCAGTGTTTTCTTTGCTCTTATGACATGTGATCGAGTTGTTTCTCCCATAAAAGCAGCTTCACTGCGTCATACATGTCAGTGATTATGTGGTGAGGTCCCTGGAGCTGCACATTTAAGGCATTAAGATGAGCTGTTACGTCAGCCAGGAACGCCAACTCACACTTCCACTTTTCATCCCTCCGTTGCTGAGCTCAAAAACTTTGTTGAGAACCAGGGCCGGCTCTTGGCATAGGCAATATAGGCAGCCGCCTAGGACGCCATCTGCTGGAGGGGTGCCGCCACGCTGCCAGTCTCCCTTGGCCTTGAGGGAAAATAATAATGAAATAATAATTTTCTATGCCCACTGGCACCCTCACTTGTGTTTTCTGTCTAGAAAAAAAGTACATATTAACATTACAAAGAGGGGTTAAATTGGGCCGGGGCTGTCTGGGGCTGATAAGCTCAGAGTGGATGGTATATGATCAGGCACACATCAAAAGCAACAAACCCTTTTCACGATTTTTAGTTCTGAATAATTAAACATTGTTTTATTTATCAATAAACCCATGACTTTTATGAGATAGATCATAGTTCCGCCGTGTAATCACATCCGGCCCCCGAGATCATTTTACATTATCGTTATTAATGGCCCGTTTTTAAAACAATACTGCAACAATACTGCAAAGCTTCATCCATGGAGTGGACTCCAATTTGCACGTAACAGAAGAAGTAATGGGCATTAAATCGATGCACGGGACAACGACTGGAAAAGACATTTTTGAAAACGTATGTGAAAGCGGCTATGTGCAGTAAATAAAGTGAACTAGTGGGAAGGATGCGAGTGAAGATGCAGGAGAACTGTCCTGGTGAATTAACAGCACATCACTGCATCAGACACCAGGAAGCTCTATGTGGCAAAGTCCTGAAGATGGACCATGATGAGACCTGGAACACAAACCGTAAACTTTATCCAGCTAAAGCGTTAAATTACCGGCAGTTTAGTTCCTTTATGGGCGAGATAGATTCAGAGTTTGCCCACATTCCTGATCATCCAGAGGAGCGTTGGCTCAGTCGGGGGAAAGTTCTCAACAGAGTTTTTGAGCTCAGCAACGGAGGGATGAAAAGTGGAAGTGCGAGTTGGCGTTCCTGGCTGACATAACAGCTCATCTTAATGCCTTAAATCTGCAGCTCCAGGGACGTCACCACATAATCACTGACATGTAGGACGCAGTTGTTGGATTAATTATACATAGTTATCACACATTTGCTATTGAACTGTACACTGCCTAGTGAAGAACTACTGAAAGAAGTTAAGTATGTGTCACCTTTAAAATGGCTTCTGTGATTGCTGGATAACATGCTGTATAAGAGTGTGAGAGTTATCATACGAACAGAAGGAGAAGAGCCGGGAACTGGAACTGCACGAGAGAACATTGGGCATTGTACAGCTATGTACTGATCAGTGTACTTAGATAGGTCAGATATGCAGTTAGTCACTCCCCAAACCCCTTAGAGCTGCATATCCTATGTAAAGCAGGGACGTCCTAAGAGAATAAAAGAGAGAGTTCGGCAGGAGTTAACCCAGAGCGGGTTGGAGACTGTAAGGCACTCTCTGCCGTTCTCCTTGCAAGTAAAATATAACAACTGTCTCTTGTCTTCCTTTTGAAAAGCGTTTTAGGTTGGCTGAACCTGACAGCAGTGAAGCTGCTTTTATTGGAGACACAATTCGATCGCATGTCTTAAGAGCAAAAACAAAAAAAAAAACGGAATGATTTGAATTGTTATTGCTGAAAAGAACACATTCTATGTATATTTCCAGGTTTTCTTTTTGACAGGAGATATTTTTAAGGAGATCAAAATCTTTTGGGATATTTTAAAGTTTTTTTTTTAATATACATTGACATAAGGAGTGTTAGGTGTTACGGACCACGAGAGCGGCGGCATTGTGCGTCCTGTGGGCTATCCCCGGCTGTCACCTGCGACCGGAAGAGGGAGTGACGTCCCGGGATTCCCTTACCGAGCTCCGCCCCCTTGAATCAGCTGAGCAGCGTTGCCATCACCTGGGCCCTCCTCCATCACCCTCCCCACTATAAAGGACCTGTCAGAACTGCAGTCATGGCAGACTGTCAGTCACAGACAGATCTGCCGCCATTGAGACTTTGTTGGAACTTGTTGACTAGTGTGGCATATTGTGTATATAATATTGTTGTCTTTGTTGCTGCTCTATGTGAGAGCCTGACCTTTGTTACATCCTTTGTTACAGATCAAGTTGATTTTGTTATTATATATATTATTTTTGCCTTACCTTTAATAAACGGCTTGCCGTCTGATCTACACGCCTTGTTACTCCCCTCATTTCATCTACTAGGCTAACTCACCATATCTGGGCCGTAACAATTGGGGGCTTGTCCGGGAAATTAACATTTAATTACATTAATTTTGACCTTCCCGGTCTGACTATTTTGTGTAGATTACAGGTGGCACTTTTGCCGTCTTTTGGTGAGCATGTGATCGCTCCTGTTGGGCTTCCCGTGCTTCATTACATGGCTAAGATAATGTCATTTAGCCTAGAGGAGTTTATTCAGAATCCCTCCCTCGAGCTGTTAGACAGCTGCCACGTGAAGGATCTAAACGAGATCGCGGCTCACTTTAAACTTCAGGTGCCGGGGCAGCTACTGAAAAATGATCTCAAGATATTGATTGCAAATTTTACGGGCTTCGCCAGGGTCTGTTGTGGGTGCTGGTGTGGGTGCTGGTGTGGCTTCTCCAGCCGACGTTTATACTGTTGATACTCCTCTTCCTGGTATTGGCGCCTGCGGTGCAGGTAGCCTGCGAGGTGAGACTAAAAAGGTGCCCGATGAAGAATCGGAGGACATATCGGTCCGGCTGGCTGACTTGCAAGCTGAGCAGGTGCCCAAAACACCGTTCACGCTTACAGCGTTCAGCCCCCAGTCACTTCCGTCTTCCCCGGGGGGGAGGGAAGATGCCCGCCTAAAAATCCGCCTCGCTCGCCTCAAGATGGAGGCTGAGGAGAAAGCCCGAGAGGCTGAGGAGAGAGCTCAACGAGCTGAGCTAGACCATCAGTTAAATGTCAAAAAGTTGGAGCTAGAATCCCAGTACAGACTCCGTCAGCTTGAGCTGGACTCAGAGAGACGGGCCCCGGTAGTTGTCCCGACCCCCTCTGCTCCTGACAGTTCCGCCCATTCCACCTTAGAGATCAGTCGGTATGTCACCCTGGTTCCTACTTTTAAAGAAGACGAGGTGGATTCGTTCTTTAACGCATTTGAGCGCTTAGCAGCCGCTTTAAAATGGCCCACAGGAATCTGGTCTGAGCGATGATAAATGCGGTAACTGTGCCCGATTCATATCCGCTGCCACGAATGGAAGACTGTATTGATACACTCGGTGCTGCCAAATATGTAACAAAGTTAGATCTCCTAAAAGGGTACTGGCAGGTGCCTCTGGCAGGTGCCTCTGGCGGCGCGCGCATTAGAGATTTCGGCGTTCGTTACCCCCGATCATTTTTTGCAGTACACAGTTATGTCCTTTGGCTTGTGTAACGCACCAGCAACATTTCAGAGGCTTGTGGATACAGTTCTGGCAGGAGTGGCTAATGTTAATGCATATTTGGATGACCTGATTGTGTTTTCTGCTAACTGGCAGGAGCATGTCGACAGCTTAAGAGAAGTGTTTTCTCGTCTCGCCTGCGCTTCCCTCACTCTCAACCTGGCCAAGTGTGAGTTTGGGAGGGGCACGGTGACATACTTGGGCCGGCTGGTTGGGCGGGGACAGGTTTGACCCATTGAGGAGAAGGTGAGATCCATCACGGAGTTCCCGGTTCCTACCACTCGGCGTGAGCTTCGCAGGTTTTTGGGTATGGCTGGTTACTACCGGACCTTCTGCAGAAACTTCTCCGCGGTAGCACAGCCACTCACTAGTCTCACCAGTCCCAAAATGCTGTTCGTCTGGACACCTCAGTGCCAGCATGTATTTGAGAGTGTTAAAGCTCTTCTTTGCCATGCTCCCATTCTCACGGCCCCCAACTTTGGAAAGCCTTTCAAAATCAAGGTAGATGCTAGCGCTGTCGGTGCCGGTGCGGTTTTGTTGCAGGAAGACTCAAATGGGGTAGAGCACCCAGTCAGTTTCTTCTCGTGAAATTTTGATACACACCAGTTCAAATATTCCACCATCGAAAAAGAAACCCTGGCTTTGTTATAGGCTCTACAACATTTCGAAGTCTATGTGGGGTCATCTAATCAGCCGTTGGTCGTTTACACCGGCCACAATCCAGTCACGGCAGTGGCGTCATTAGGGGCTTAAATAATTTTAAGCCCCCCTAAATAATTAGGTTTAAAAAAAAAAAAATGTATATAAATGTATATATATATATATATATATATATATATATATACATACATACATATATATATATATATATATATATATATATATTTTAGGGCTGTCAAAGTTAACGCGTTAACGCGTGATTAACGCAAAATAATTTTAATGCAACTAATTTTTTTAATGTGCGATTAACGCGAGCCGGCCGTTGATGTACAACAGTAGAAAGGTGTGGGTGTTACCTCCAGGCTTTATGAGCCTTGGGCCCCGCCGTAGTTGTACCACCGGAGTCCGACCACTCTCACTCGGCTAATGAGAGCAATGATGCAGAGAGCCCCCCCCCCCCCCCCTGTTTGAAGCAAACCACGAAAATATTTTGTATGAAGAACATAAGAGAAAATATTGAGTATATATATAAAATATATAATGGATTTGGCATTGTAGCAATAAATAAAGCATTTGTGTACTCTCATATTAGCCAAGGCAACTTTATTTGTAGAGCACAATTCGTACACAAGGCAATTCAAAGTGCTTTACAGATGCATAAAATCACAAGAAGGCAAATAGAATCATTCCAAACAAGCATAAAAATAATCAATAATAAATAAAATTAATTAATTAAATTAAAAATATAGAGTGCAGATAAAATCCTTCCAGTCATCATCTTCACATCTAAACAGAACTGTTTTCAGTCTGGATCTGAACATTGTTAGAGTTCAGGTCTGTCTCACATCTTCTGGAAGACTGTTCCAGATTTTAGGAGCATAAAACTGAAATGCAGCTTCACCTTGTTTAGTCCTGACTCTGGACCACAGCAGGAGTGTTACGGTTTGTATGCGACCCCAAATGCACGACTGACACAGAAGTAAGGTTCAAGGCACAAGGCCGCGTTTATTAGAATACGCCCAAACAGTCTGATGCTGGAGAAGGCAACCCCTGCACAGAGGGTGTCCAGAACTGGGGAGGGAAATAAGAAGTCCTGTCTTCTGCCCCAGCGAGCGCCGCTGGAAGAAAACTCACAAGAAAGTTCAGTGAGGAAATTCAACCAGTAAAGTCTCTTCACAGGAAATACTCCACAGGAACGTAATCCACAGGAAGATAAATCCACAGGAAGATAATTCCACAGGAAGATATATCCACAAGGAGATAGATCCACAGGAAAATAAATCCACAAAGCGTCGGAATCACAAGGAGGAGGAAACTCCACGGATGCAGACACAGGGAAGTGAGGGCGAGTACTCACAATGATCGAGACCAAACAAATCCGGAGGAACGGCAAGAACTCGCACCGGAGCTCAGGAGTGATCGAGTCTATAAATCCTCCTGGATGAGTAGACGAGCTCCAGGTGCGTGATGAGCGACGAGCCTCAGGTGTGGAGGGGAGCGCGCCGCGCCCGCTCGCGTCGCCGAGCTGGGACATGCTGGGAGCATCCACCTGGGGAGGTTGGGTCTGCTGCTCAGCGAGTGGAGTCCTGACAGTACCCCTCCCTCTACGGGAGCCACCAGGCGACTTACCCGGCTTGTCCGGATAGGCGCAATAGAAGGACGTGATCAGATCCAGGTCCACGATCAGTTGGACAAGTTGGATCAGTTGAGCCTCTCATCAATACCTCCCGGTGTCTTGATGAGCCTGATCTTTTGGCCGTCTGGGACAGGATCTGATTAAATGTCCTCCTTGTCCACAATACAGACACAGTCCAGCCCTAAAATGCACCTCTCGCTCGGCTGGATTGAGCCGGGTTCTTCCCAGCTGCATGGGTTCCTCCTCCGAGGTGCCTACGGCGTCGGGCGGGGCTCACTGACCGGGAGTGACTGAAAAACGGCAGCTCTCTCGGCTGGCCCCGAACGGTGGCGTCCTGGAGGAGATCTGTGCTGTCTCTGTTCCTGTCGCCTCTCCCGGAGCCGTCCGTCAATACGGATCGCCATGGTGATCAGCTCCTCCAGGGACGTCGGCTCCTCCCGGGTGGCCAGCTGGTCCTTCACCGCCTCGCTGAGCCCTCTCCGAAAGACAACCCGGAGGGCCTGGTCGTTCCATCCGCTCTCGACGGCAGCCAGTCGGAATTCTACGGCGTAATCAGACACCCTGCCGCTGCCTTGGTTGAGTCGGATCAGCCGTGCGCCCGGATCTTGGCCGCCCACGGGGTGGTGAAAAACCTTACGGAGTTCGGCGGAGAAGTCCGGGTAGTTGAAGCAGAAGCGTGCAGCTCCCGGGCTGCGCGCTGGGACGTGCTGGGAGCGTCCACCTGGGGAGGTTGGGTCTGCTGCTCAGTGAGTGGAGTCCTGACAAGGAGACCACTACCTGAGGTTCTCAGAGTCCAGGTTGGTTCATATGGATCTAACATGTCAGAGATGGACTTTGGGGCCATGAAGAGACTTGAACGCAAGTAGAGCTATTTTAAAGTCTATTCTCTGAGTGACAGGAAGCCAGAGAACTCAGAACTGGACTAATATGGTCATATTTCCTGGTTCTAGTCAGGACTTGTATTAATAAGAGTAATACAACTTGAAAAAGATCTGTATAAGGTAGATTTAGAACAGATAAAAATATGCGATTAATTTGCGATTAATCATGATTAACTATTGACAGTCATGCGATTAATCTGATTAATTATTTTGAGAAATTGACAGCCCTCATATATATATATATATATATATATATATATATATATATATATATATATATACATATATATATTATATATATATATATATTAGGGGTGTAACGGTACATGTATTTGTATTGAACCGTTTCGGTACAGGTAGGTCGGTTCGGGACGGGGGCGTACCGAACGAGTTTCCACACGGACATATTAAGTAGAGGACCGCACGTTGTGGAGCAGAGCGCTGCAGCCGCACATGCGCAGTTGTGCGCACACCCAGTGTTGCCAACTTAGCGACTTTGTCGCTATATCTAGCGACTTCCCAGACTCCCCTAGCAACTTAGTTTGTAAAAAGCGACTAGCGACAAATCTAGCTACTTTTTCTGGTGATTTTGAGACTCACACGCACTCAAACCGCTAGGTTTGAAGCCATCACTTGGCTGCTGTCTGCCTCGCGAGCCGCGCTTCTCTCTCCCTCTCTCTCTCTCTCTCTGCCGGGCTCAGTGCACAGCCAGCGCGAGTTTCTGTGTGTGGACTGGGCGCGTGTCACCACATACACAGGCGAGGCGACGCGCGTGCACACAAACACCGTAATCAGTGGTAGAGAACTCTGGCTTCAAACACATGATAAAGGTAATCGAGCCCGGATATCAATAACCTTCTCGTCCACATTTTAGCCAGAAAGTCATACCTGGACTTTATGAAAGAATAAAAAGATTAGTTTTTAAAGAAACACCCTGAGCCTTATTCATGTTATTTAATCTGACTAACAACTTGAAACTGTTCAGTGTTGCAACTGTTTTTTGCACATCAGATGGATTATTTTTTTAAGCAAAAGTCTGAGACAATATAATTTTTATTTTGTTTTTCAAAATATCTACATTTCAGAATATTGTATTTATATTTTTGAGCAGAATTCTAGCTTTGTATAGGCTAATGTTCCTATTGTTAAAAAGCACAAAAGTGTGTTATAAACAACTAGCACATTTATATTTTGCATTTTGTTTTCTTACTGTACCGAAAATGAACCGAACCGTGACCTCAAAACCGAGGTACGTACCGAACCCAGAGTTTTGTGTACCGTTACACCCCTAATATATATACATATATATATATATATATATATTACAAAAAGCGCTGACAATTTCAATATGAAGTGACCAGAATATGAGTTTAAATAAATAATTGTGTAACCTGTCACTATTCACTTAAATATGATCATAAATCTGTCAGTGCGTCGTTATCCAATCCATTCCACTTGTTCATATTGAGAACGCCCACATCACTGAAAATCCAGTCCACGTTTTCCCTGCGACCTTGCTTGCACTCCTGTGTGTACCCCGAAGCACACAGAGCCGACTCCAACCGCATGAGTAGAAGAACATGACTCACTGAAGGATGGACATAAGAAAGTTTTTCAAGACAGTAAGTATTGATCACTGCTGATAGTAACAGTTAGTTAGCTCCAGCCCCCAGCTAACAGCAGAAAGTCCCATGTAATTAATGAACCAAGTGCTCCCTGGCTGACAAATAAAAACCTAGTTTGCACACTACAGACAATCTCTGCGCACGTCTGTGCACTCTTTTTTACAATATACTATCTTTGGGATGGCTTCATTCCGGAGCATCAGCTGTGTTTCTCACTTGAGCTGAGCTCATTCAGTATGATTATCATCAGTGGATAATAATAACAATAATAATAATAATAATAATAATACACTAATAATAATCACTCCACCTCCCCTATTGACCTGTAGGGGTCAGGGCAGAGGGGCAGAGGAGCACAGGGAGTGAGAGGGGAGAGACCTTTACCAGAAAGGTGAGTCTAAAGGATTTCACAGGATAGAGTCATTTGAGATGCAGACAGCCTTGGAATTTTATGGAACTCATATGGTGCACCTTGACTGAAATGTTTCATATTTCATATTCATATACTTATACTGTATTGTATAAAACAGACTGAAATAATAATATTAATAAATTATTTCTCAGTCTTTATTAGCTGTTTGTGAAATGTTGTGCTCACACGCTACATTCGCTCACATCCTGTGCATCTCTTGGGGGCTAAGCCTCCCCTGTCCTTAAAACCTAGTGACGCCCCTGCTTGTGCGCACGTATAATCACAACCAGAGGCTCATGCGGTGGGCTTTGCGTGTGCAGGACCACAATCTGGTGATCCAACACAAGAAAGGCTCCGAGAACATTATTGCGGACACATTGTCCAGAGTGTAGTATTTTTGGGGTTTGTGTGTTGGTTGTTTTTTGTTCTGAAACCAGGGTTTCGAACTTGGGTGGGGAGGTGTTACGGACCACGAGAGCCGGCAGCATTGTGCGTCCTGTGGGCTATCCCCGGCTGTCGCCTGCGGACCGGAAGAGGGAGTGACGTCCCGGGATTCCCTTACCGAGCTCCGCCCCCTTGAATCAGCTGAGCAGCGTTGCCATCACCTGGGCCCTCCTCCATCACCCTCCCCACTATAAAGGACCTGTCAGAACTGCAGTCATGGCAGACTGTCAGCCACAGACAGATCTGCCACCATTGAGACTTTGTTGGAACTTGTTGGCTAGTGTGGCATATTGTGTATATAATATTGTTGTCTTTGTTGCTGCTCTATGTGAGAGCCTGACCTTTGTTACATCCTTTGTTACAGATCAAGTTGATTTTGTTATTATATATATTATTTTTGCCTTACCTTTAATAAACGGCTTGCCGTCTGATTTACACGCCTTGTTACTCCCCTCATTTCATCTACTAGGCTAACTCACCATATCTGGGCCGTAACATAGGTCTTATTCTTGAATAAACAATACCAAAGAGATGGAGACAATACTTTGTTCAGCTGTGCAAAGGAGAGAGACTTCATAGAGGATGTGCTCTGCTTAGCTTCTCCTACGAGCCTTCCCGCGCAGCCTATTTTTATTAAGCTTTTACATAAGGAGTGGTTACATTGGTCATATGATATGTATTCTGCTCAGCAACAAGATTACTATATAATGACATTTTGTGACAGGATGTGTCTGCGCGTGGTTAACACCTTTGCTTTGTCTTAGAGGGGACCAAGCGTCTCAGAGCTGAGTTTCCGGAACACGTCTGAAGACAGGAACTCAGCTCTAACCACAGAATGTTCCAGCCCAAACTTGTTATGAGCCTGCAAAAGTCATTCAGCAAGCTATTAAGACAAAAAGAATAGCATGCAAAATGATAAGATTGACCTTGTTCACCCCAACAAGGAGCAAAGGAATTTTAGTGTCTTTTTTACAATATACTATCTTTGGGATGGCTTCATTCCGGAGCATCAGCTGTGTTTCTCACTTGAGCTGAGCTCATTCAGTATGATTATCATCAGTGGATAATAATAATAATAATAATAATAATAATAATAATAATAATATTAATACTCTAATAATAATCACTCCACCTCCCCTATTGACCTGTAGGGGTCAGGGCAGAGGGGCAGAGGAGCACAGGGAGTGAGAGGGGAGAGACCTTTACCAGAAAGGTGAGTCTAAAGGATTTCACAGGATAGAGTCATTTGAGATGCAGACAGCCTTGGAATTTTATGGAACTCATATGGTGCACCTTGACTGAAATGTTTCATATTTCATATTCATATACTTATACTGTATTGTATAAAACAGACTGAAATAATAATATTAATAAATTATTTCTCAGTCTTTATTAGCTGTTTGTGAAATGTTGTGCTCACACGCTACATTCGCTCACATCCTGTGCATCTCTTGGGGGCTAAGCCTCCCCTGTCCTTAAAACCTAGTGACGCCCCTGCAATTACTTTCTTTTTACATGAGCAGAATTTGCATCTGCAGATTGGTCGTCATGGGGACACAGCCCAAATATCCATCTCCACATGAGTTAGCTCCGCCCCCCTCAGATGCAATTCAGTTCATAAACAAACATCCTCCAACTGTCCCAGTGTTTGTGTCTGATTGGTTCAGGGAAGTAACCAGAAACAGCAGGGTGAGCGGGGAGCAGGGGAGAGTTTAAGCTACACAATTAAACCTACAGTTGTAGATTCATGATGAAAGAATAACGACTCCAGAGCTTGATCAACAAGATCAGGCGTCTCTAATTTGACATATTTTGATCTAAAATGTCAGACTATGTAACAACCATCATGGCAGAATCACAGTTGAACATGTTACTGGTTTCAGTTGTGAACCAGGAAGCTGTTTGAAGATCTTTGAACAACACAAAGGAACTTCAGTGATTTCAGCTCAGACGGTCCCCCTACAGGCATCAGAGCTTTTAGTTTTAGATATTTAAAAAATCTTTGACTCAAATTACACCATATCTACTTCATCCTCTCCTACTAAAGATTGAAAAATGTACTTCTTTTAAAGCATAAAACACTTGAAAATGAAACAAACTTTTTCAGTACATTTAAAAGTCCAGATGTCTTTAAACTCTTGGGAGAAGGTATTCTCCTATCATGGAGGATCAGAGACAATCCCAACATTGATCAATGAAGCAGACAGACTTATTCATTCTGATCCACATCAGACAGCATTGATTACTGGGAATGAAACTGGTAAAACCATTTCCAGAAAAGGTTATAGAACATCTGGAGAAGTGGTTGGGTAGAGATACGTTCAGAATAAATCAGTTTAATTATACTTTAGCCATCCCTGAAGGGAAACTTTATAATTCTATATATAATTAATATAATGATACAGTAATTATTAATATATGAATGCAAGAATGTGTGTCTGAGGTTGCCAACTGAAGTGACTGATCACAATACTTGTTCTGCCCTTGTATTTATTTTGAACAAGCTCATTGCCTTGTTTTTAATTTGTCAGTCGGTTAGAGCCCTCCTGTGGTCAAAAATAAGAATTGACTTTTGTTTGCGCCCCTGAGTGGGTAGCACATGCGCAGTAGATGCAACCTATTAAGCCATGGAGGAGGAATGATCCGGTGCGAACGTGCTGTAAACTTTCTTTACTGTTGTTGCCTTGGACATCATTTGTCCGTAAGCATTTGTGATAAGACAATGTTACATAATATTTTATGAAAATGCTCATACTGTGTATTTAATTTTGTTTCAGTTTTACAAAAAAAGATTATTTACACGTGGTGTTGGAACCAATAAACAAGACTAAAGTGGACATCTTGTCATCATTGGAACCTGCATTACACATGTTAGCTTGCTGTCTAGCATGCGAATAAAAGAAATAGAAGAAAACTCGATGCGAGGGCAGTAAAATAGTCAAATCTATGTTCTAGTTAAAGTCAACTAAATTGAAGTATGTTCTTTTTTATGTGTTTAAATTTTGATTTCCATGCCTTGTTGTGAAGCTGTTGATGAACAATCACAAATACAGCTGCAACTATAAACCTGATCAAATGTGGAAGTAGTCCTGCTCCTGTTGATGGCCAGCGGGGGCGACTCTTGACGTCACAGACTCATAATAAATCACAGCACATATTTTTTCAGCGTTTCCACCGTCAACATTTGTGCTGCTGCGCTGCCATCTAGTGGTCAAACTAGTGCATCAGGGACCCGTCCAGGTTAACTGGGTGTGAACTGCCTGCAGAGATGCTGAGCTCTGCAGCAGGAAGACCATCGACTCTGACTGACAGCTCAGCCGTGCACCCCCACATGGCCTGTGGGCCTCATTCATGAACCCTTCATGAATCTGGGAGTAGATTAGCACATAATATACCTCCTTAAAAACCTACGCTGGATTCATGACCGCTGTGTAAAACTCAGATTTGATCCTAAGAACTGTGCTGCAGACAACCAGACTGTCTCCATGATCAGACAGAGCTCTTGATCAGGAATTATACCTGATGGAGGCCACATGGCTCCACTGGAGGCGACAGCAACCTCTGAAGGGAACATTATATTTAGTACACAATGTGTTTCATCACTAAGCATTGAGCAGCTGGAGGATGTGTTGCTGTTAACACACATTTCAAGAGACAACGGCTTGGAATAATGGTTGTTTAATGTTTGTTGGCCTGTAAACTGTACTCTTTCTAAAACAGTAAATCAGTCTGCTGACAGAGGTAACTGTTCTCATCATCATCCATTCATTCATTGTAAATTAGAACAATGTTTCAGCTGGTGTGTCTCCTGGATCCAGACAGCAGATCCAGTCTGCTCATGTTTCATCACTGAGGCCCTATCTGTGATATTTCATCTCAACAGTTATGGAGATCAGCCTGTGATCAGATGTGCTGAAAGTCAGACTTGGACTGATCTTTAGGGTTCTCAGCAGGTCAAAGGAGGATGTGTGTTGACTCACGTTGCCATGGTGATAGTTGGTCCTGACAGCTGATGGAGGTCTGCTCTGCAAAATAAAAAGAAGTCAGGGTTCATTCATGGAAACAGATTCAGAGGTCTTCTGTAACAGAGAAGAAGAATGTCTGACAGCAGGACTTCCTGCTGTTCTTCTATGATTTCCACAACTGGGAACACTGGGAACATTGGAAACACTGGGAACACTGGGGACACTGGAAACACTGGGAAAACTGGAAATAGCTCAGAAGTATTTTCGACATGAACTGAATATCAACCTGCTGATAATTATATTATATTGTTCATTCTTCCACTATAGTACAGTTCCTCTTATATCTCATAAACTATTAATATTAGCTATAATTAATATTATATCTTTCACTCCTCCATCTTCACGTCTGCGTAGATGTTAACTGCAGTCTGTTGTCTTCTGCTCTAACATGTTCAATGACAAGTTCAATTTAGATTTTTTTATGTCAACAGGTTCTGCCTAGCTGTATTTAGTTATTTAAATGAAAGTGATACGTTGATTTAAATGAAGGGAACCTAGTTGATGTTTGAAGTGTGTAAATAATCCAGACTGACTGCAGACGTACGTTGAACACGTCTACAGCTGCCAGTCACACGTGTGCATTCAAACATTCAACCAGCCTGAATGAACATGAGAGTAAAGCTGCTGATGTGGACTGAAAACTACAGACTCATCTGACACTAAACTGTTCACTCAAAGACTAAGAAGATGACAGACAGAAGTCAAGCTGTGACTGACTGAATAAAAGAGGATTCTGGCAGGTTTTTAGGGAAACAGAAAACAATCTAACAGCTGCAGAGCAGAAAACTGTCCAGACGTCCTTCAGCCAGATCAGATTTAGAGTCGTTACAGAGTCACAGTTCAGGTTCATGGACATGAAGCCTCTGAGGAAGAAACATGAATAGATTTACTGACTAGTGACATCACATTAACAATCATGAACATATTAAACAAGACATTCAGACAGAGAGACGACAGCTGGATAAAAGTCAGGATGTCAGCAGGTTTTTAGTGAAACAGCCAACATCTGTGGAGACGTAGAGAAGAGTCTCTTACCTGTCTGTTTCTGGATGAACTGACTCGTCTGAGTCTCTGCTGCAGACTTTTATTTCCCTCCAACTGAACTCTCTGTCCTTTCACTTTCCTCCAGGGATACTTGAGAACACTGAAGCTTGACTGATTGTCAGTCATGTGACTGACTACACACGTACACACACACACACCCAACAATAATCTACAACAGAGATAAATGAAATGACTCTTTCATGCTTTCCGCTCTGTTGAATTAGATTCTTTGATGGTGACATTCACCTGTGCTGTTTTTAGCTGTTTGAACAAATTTATGTCGGTTATGAAGAAATGTTTGAGGGAGAAAAATCGATGGAATGAAAAGAAAGGCAAAGGTAAATAAAAGAATAATCAATCCAGCCTGACAGTCGTGTTCAAAAGTTAGAAGCACTCTTTCTTCTTTTTTCTTCCATTGTTTCATCAAGCATGAGGACACCTTGACTGGACATCTTCTACGTCCAGCAGCTGTGAATAGAAGAAGTGGTTTCCTGTCTGAGTTTATCAGTAGTGGAGGGTTCTGGTCCGTTCTTCTTTCCAGAGGCCAGAGATGTCACTTTAAGTAAAGTGGAGTAAAAAGAGAAATCTTTTATTGTGCTCTGTTAGTACAGGTGTGACAGGTGTTAGTATTTCAGAATTAGCTCAAAAGTTTAGTGCACATTAGTTGGTAAAAAGCTAAACTTTAGTGGTCTTCAGGATGACCTAGAATTTACAACCTCAGTGCTTGGATCCTTGCTGTCCTGGAGAAATCTTTTGTTATAGCTGGTCCCCCTGACCCTTCTGGCGCCTAAAATGGGAGGCAACTTAGACAAACATATTTGATTGACACCTCAGCTCTTGGACGGACACAATCAACAAACATGTGTTTAAACTTGTGAAGTGAGAGCGGCATCCTTTCTGACCATCTGGACAAGATTAAAGAGGACTCCTCTTCTTCTTTTCTTCTGTGGCCATAAAAGAGGGAGAAATGCAGAACACGGTGTGCAATCTCTGGCATCTCTCTGTGCTGTCAAGACAATGTACCAATCGGCCGATTAAATATTTTGCATGGCATATTAAATCCCTATATTGATCCTTGTATATTAAACTGTGTATTAATCTTTGTTTTCAGCCTCTTTACTGACACCAGATAAAAGAACAAGAAATTACTTTCACAGGCCTGGACAGAGGTGGTTGACGCTGCTGACGCCATGTTTTCTGGCTATGAAGCATTCAAGAGGTGAAGCAAATCTGCTCTGATATGAAGTTAGATGCAAAAAGGAAGAAAAGAACAAAATAAAACAGACATTACTGGAGGACATCTCAAAGTGATTTCTGCAGACAACTGCACATCTCTGTAACGCTCAGAGCTCTTCATCTGGACTCCCCTGATGGAGACGGTGACCAGTCTCCTCAGGAGTCAGCAGCAGGGCTCTGAAGGTACGATCACACTTGTCTGGTGGAATATCGTTGACCAGAGGCAGAAACATCATCGCAAGCTTAAATATGACAAATGTGTGTTTAAGACATGTAAAACATTTGAGAGAACCAACATTTTAATGAATTCCAACAGATAAGTAGATTTGGGTCTGTGAACATCAGACCTCATTAATGAAACTCGAGCAGAGTGAATTTTACACATTTCAGCATTTGTGAAAAGTTTTGTAGTTTTTTGGCTCACTGAACAGTTCTCCTGGTTTCATGCCACCAGCACTGGATGGATACATTGGAATAATTGGTAAAAGATAAGATCCAGTGGTTTTAACCCAACAGGAGCATTTGAAAACTGTGGCACTTGCCAGCGCTGACCCATCAGCTGAATTATTATTATTATTATTATTATTATTTAGAATGGTGCTGGTGTGACGTCTGTCACATCTAATTTTTAATGGCATTTTTCCTGTTTTTGTCAAATATTTCTTTAGTCAACTCTGCTGCTGTACGAATGGCAGATATTATTAATCCTTCGACTGTATTCTGAATACTAGGGTAAATCTGGACAGATTGGTCAGAAAACCTTCTTAGTCCTGTTTCTCTCCGGTGTACCAGCTTACCTGCATCGAGCCCTGGGTCCACCTGTTCTCAGAGGGCACAGGCGTCGGGGAAAACTTATTGGTAGGCTTGTAAAACTAAAAGCCTTTGTAGATTTGTTTCTTGCCGCCCCTCCTAGAAGGTCGTTGTTTAATTTCATGGTGTTTCCTGGTTCCGATCAACTTGTCCTTGGTTCTTGTGGTAGGCTCAGATCAGGACCAACCTACCTGTAGCACCTCCATCCATTACCTCTGCTGGCGCGGGCTGAATCTTCAGAACCTGCAGCCACTTGTTAAGGCTCCATGAGCGGGTCACTCCCCGACTCCGACCTCATTCAGGATGGCCTGGGTGAACACTAGGTCCCTGGCCAACAAAAGTTTTATTCTAAAGGCTTTCTTCACGTCCCACCGGCTGGATTTTCTGTGTGTGACAGAAACCTGGATGACCACTGGTGAGTGAACTTTTACCCCCTGCCTGCTCATACCTCGATGCTTCGAGGGCGACAGGAGGAGGTATTGCAACTGTTTACAAGGACCACTACACCTGGAAACAGGTGACACCTAAAACATACAGTCATGGAAAAAATTATTAGACCGCCATTTTTTTTCTTCACTTTCTTGTTCATTTTAATACCTGGTACCACTAAACGTCATCTTGTGACTAAAACAGACAGAAAAGAAAACACTGAATGCATAAAAGCAGTGTTTTTGGCAGTACAACGCCATAGCTATTGATGTAAAAACTTAAGTGATTTAGGTTATAATCAAGAAAACCATGGAAAATGGTAAGATATCAGCTCTTAAATAAAACTCTTATGAACAATCTTTGTGGTTATCGTTATGTTTGTCCAAATAAATGTGCCTTTAGTTGTACCAGGCATTAAAATGAACAAGAAACTGAAGAAAACAAGGGTGGTCTAATAATTTTTTCCATGACTGTATTTCAGCTTTGAGATGAGATGAGTCTATTTAATTTTGGCTCAGCCCCCTCCGATGTTGTGTGCTGTTATATACAGACCACCGAAGTTCAAGATTTTATGGCAGACTTTGCTGATTTTCTGGCAGGAATAATGTCTGGAGATGATCGAGTTTTAATTATGGGGGATTTTAATATTCACATCTGTTGTCCCTGAAGCCTTTGGCCGAAGACTTTTTGGACCTCATGAATTCTTTTAATCTTGTCCAGCATGTGTTTACTCCCACACAGGAACATGGACCCACTCTGGATCTTCTTTTAACTCGTGGGTTTACTGTTTGTGATTTAGAGGTTTGTCATGCTGTCTTCTCTGATCACATGCCTGTAATATTTGACGTTCCTCTCCTTTGTCCTGTGGTAAATTTTACACTCCTGTGCAGTGTTATCATGTTGTAAATTCTTCCACTGGTGCAAAGTTCTCTCCTGCTTTCAACTGAGTCTCCCAGCTGAGTCTCTGGGCTGTAATTCAGATATTGAGGCTTTACTCTCTCAATTTAACTAAACCTGATGAAGCACACTGGATGAGGTGGCACCACTGAAAACTAGGTCTTCTAACCCTATACCTGAGCCCTGGATAAATGGCATGTGCCATTTATGTGCTGTAACATGTGGACATGTGCTGTAAGACGTGAATGCAGGAGAACTGAACATAGGTGGAAGAAGGACAAGGTACAGGTGTCATTCCAGATGTTGAGAGACAGCTGGCATCTGTATTAGAGAACTGTGAAAGCTGCTAAAATCAAGCACCTCTCAGATATTGTCATTTCTAACTGTAACAATCCTCGTGTTTTATTTAAAACAGTTAACTCTGTTCTTAATGCCCCACATTCAGCCTGTCTGGTGAACTCCACTTTCTTTATAAATAAGGTTGAGAGCATCAGGGCCAGCATTAGTCCTTCTTCTTATGTCCTTTCCACTTCTGTGACAGGCTCTGCTGTTTTTGAGGGGTTTGAGCCTGTAACTCTACAAACTTTGATGGATATAATTGGTCATATGAAGCCTGCAGGATCTCCTAATGACCCAATTCTGCCTTACCTTTTTAAAGAGGTGTCGTGGAAAATTTGAATACAGAATGCTAAGTATAACAAAGAACTCAGATGAAAAGAGTGTCCTGGTAGAATTTGAATACAGAATGCTTCTGTCTAGGTGTTAAAACTCCCTTTTCAAAGAACTTCTCCAGACGAAAGGAGCTAACACCTTTATCAGTGTATTGTGACAATTTTCCAAGAGAAGACGCTAACCATATGTGAGTTGGGGAAACTTTCATCGCACCTACCAAAACGCATTTCAAGTGAACTCTTTCCTTTTGGTCTGACTGTCTTCACACTTACTGAAATGTTGATTGAACCAGTTCCTGACTTTTGATCAATAAGATTTCTATTTCTTGTAAGAGATGTAAATTGCCTTTTGGTCAAGTCAGGCTACTATATAAGGGATGTAAATGTGTATTACGACGGGCGCAATCATCCAGCCTGCAGGCTGCATGACTGTGTTCCGCTGCTGCGCTCAGCTAGAATAAACCTGGTTAAAATTTGAGCTCTCTGCTGTTGCATTTTGTTAAGGATCTATAATTTTAATTTGTGCAATGTGTAAATTGCCACAACAAGAGGTTTCTTCCATTTTAACACATTTTGTGCTCAGTATTTTTAAATGGCAGTTTAGTAAATGGGATTATGCCTTTGAACTGGCGACCTGTCCAGGGTGTACCCCTGCCTTTCGCCCGTAGACGGCTGGGATAGGCTCCAGCAGATCCCTGTGACTCTTCAGAGGATGGAACAGGTATAGATAATGGATGGATGGATAGATGCCTTTGAGTTTTAAGCCTGCAGTGGTGACACCACTAATTAAAAAGCCGAGCTCTGCTCTGCTTTATCAAACTTTGGGCCAACACAGTGCGGAGGATGATTTACAGACTAGGGTTAGTGAGGTTAGTGAGAGGTTTGTGGTCAGTGATCAGACTAAACTTTCTCCCATAGACATACTTGTGAAATCTTTTTACTCCAAAAATAATAGATAGGGCCTCCTTCTCAATTTGAGCATATTTACTCTCTGCCTCAGTTAATGTATGAGATGTGAAGGCTATGGGCTTTTCTTCTCCATTTACCATCACATGGGAGGTAACTGCACTAACACCATATGGTGAAGCATCACAGGCTAACCTCAATGGCTTTCTGGTGTCATAATCAACCACTAAGGTGCTTTGTAGTACCTTCTGCTGTCCACATCTAAACACTTTCTTTTTTAAGTAGCTCATGCAAAGGTTTCAGACAGATTTTCCAGGAACCTGCCATAGTGGTTCAGTAGCCCCAGAAAGGAACGTGCCACTGTGATGTTGATGGGACTGCGTTCACAATAGCTTTCACCTTGTCTTCGGTGGGATGGAGTCTTTCACTATCCTCCATATGTTCTAAATATTCGACTTTGTCTGTCATGAACTTACGTTTGGATTTATTGATCTTTATATTGTACTTTTCCAGACGACTCAAAACTTCCTCCAGCTTGCACAGGTGTTCTTCTCTTGAACCAGCTGTGATTAAGATGTCAAGGAAACAGGTTACGTTTTCAATTTCCTGTAAGATTTGATCCATCACTGCCTGGAAGAGACAGAGCACTTGAGACTCCATATGACAGTCGGTGGTAGGTGTATAGTCCCCTGTGTGTGTTAACCATTTTTTTCTGAGTCTTTATCCAACTCCAACTGCTGATAAGCGTGTGACAAGTCCAGTTTAGTGAACAGCTTGCCTTCAGCTAGTGTTGAAAACAAGTCTTCAGTGTTGGGCGATGGATAGTTTTCCTCTTTGACACACTGATTTATGTTCACTTTGTAATTTCCACAAATCCTTATTGATTTATTCACCTTTGGCACAGTCACTATAGGTGTAGCCCATTCATTTTGTCAGTTTTTGTTATGATTCCCATAGTCTCTAGTCTGTCCAGTGTAAGAATCCACGTCTGATCCCCCAGTGTGATTAATTTAATCCAGTGAACAAGCAACGCACCCTCTGCCCAGACATTGCCTCTACTCTGCCCACATAGTAAGCGTCCAACCTCTTGAACTATGTTAACCATGAACTTTGAGTGTTTTTCCACTCCCAGGCATAACCTGACGGTGTAACACATGAACTGTTCGACCCGTGGGTAGCTCCAAAGACTATAACCAGCATCCCAGTCTTCGGGACAAAGGGGGGGATGTTGGGCCACACCATGTGCTACAGAAGACCACATGGTCTTCTGAGACCAGTCCAGCTCATTTATAATTATTTGGGAGCACCCTGTTACTGAAACTGTGCTCCATTTTCTTTGCTTTCCTGTGTTTGTTGTGCTGTTTCTGCCCCCTTTTCTCTTTGTGTATTTGCAGGCCAGAGTTTCCTGGGTTTCATGCTGACTGTAGTTCCATCCTCTGTCCATCCCGGGGTTCTCCTCCACTTGTGTTTGGGTGCCGACTGGCGTGGTGATCGGCGACCTGGTCCTCTGGCCATCTCATCCCAGTGCTGCTGCCTCCATCTGTTTATGTTTATATATCGCATCCTTTTGTTTGAAATCCTACACTTCTCTTTTCTTAAACCCAAACCCCCTCCTCCTCCCCCCTCCTCCCCCTTTTCTCGCACACACACCTCACCTACACACCCCACCCGCACATTACTGATACTCAAGAGCCTATCATAGCTCATTACGCTGACCACACGCCCAAGGGCCCTCCATAGCCCGCTTGCATTCACCCTACAACAATTCCACTACTTCTTTATTATTATTTTTTTACTTTTTCTGTCCTACATCCTCTTTCTGTCCTCCATCTTCTCTCTGTCCTACATCCTCTCTCTGTCCTGTCTCCCCTCTTTTCTTTCTCTACCCGGCTGGCCTTCGGCAGGAAGGTCCCCCCATATGAGCCAGGTCCTGCTCAAGGTTTCTTCCTCTTAAAGTGGAGTTTTTCCTTGCCACTGTTTGGTATAAAGGTTTTTTTTCTCCCTACGTGGGAGTTTTTAACCTGCCATTATCATTGATTGGATTTAATTATATAATCTTAGTTGATGATATTTGCTCGGGGGTCATGCTCTGGGTCTCTGTAAAGCGCCTAGAGACAATTGTCATTGTAACAGACGCTATATAAATAAAATTGAATTGAATTGAATTGAATTGAGACAAAGGACCACTGGAATGACTGCAACTCCCAACCTGCTTTGCAATGTTTATGGTTTTATAACAAGGTGATAGGGGTGTCACACCATCTCTAACTGGCTGAGGAGAGCTCCTCTGTAGAGGAGATCACAGCAGGGGTTACTGGCAAAGGCGTATCACCTCCACTCCGCTTAAATACCGGCTCCCTCCTCCCACTCTCTCTCTCTGACCCCCGCTACACATCTCTCTTTCTCTCTTTTTTTGGCTTTGTGCCTCTCTTTTTTGATTTAGCTCTTCCTTCTTTTCTTTTCTCTTCTCCCAGACGACACGCTTACCTTCTTTGTTGCTTCACTTTTCCTGTTTTCTTAATTTGATTTTTAGTTGGCTCGTTGCCAACTTTTCGTGTTTTTTCCCATTCTCATTTTTAACAGAAGCTCTGCAGTCTCGCTGTATCACCTTTTTGACAGAACTATCATTGAATGATTTTGGCTATCCGAAGTTAGTTGTAGTGGACCCTTTTGGTAGCAATTTTTTTTTTTTTATAAGTTCTCCTCCACGTACAGCAGAGAGTGTCTGAAGTATTCCCTGATTTTTGACGTTTGAAACCCTGAAATCCCCACGCTTAGAACTTTTTAGTCAAGCTGACCAAATTTTGGTATTAGTTTTAATATTTTTATTTTGTTTTATTTAATTTTTTTGGGGGGGCTCACTTCAATTTTGACAGGCCAAATCATAAGTCATCGAACTATTAACTGCTGATTCCTGTGACTGGGCAAAGTCGGAGTGCAGAGCCTTCCACCGAACCGATTTCTGCCAACCAGCGCCGTTTCCGGGGACACCAGAATGTCGACCCCGCCTAAGCCTGCCAGGTCGGATTCCAAGACTCCGGAACCGATTCGACCACCAGACGAAAGGAAGTGGTACCATCCGCCCGAGTCCTGCGCTACGACCTGAGATTCTGCTTGCAGGATCCCCTCAGCCATCGGCCTAAAACAGTTTCCGGAGGGCCCACTGCGAACCGTTTTAAACCGACGGCCACAGACCTAAATCACCAAAGACTCCTCACAGGGTAAGGCTGAAACAAGGTAGATCGGTGTCTCTCAAGCTTTGTCTATGGCTCAGACAGATCGTGCGCCACGGACCACGTCTGGGCCCTGCATCCCCATTATTTGGCAGCTAATTAGTTTGAGACTTGTTCCCTTTTTTCCTTTTTATTCATTTTATTTGCCCGATCTCCTCCATGAGTCACCACCTTATCGTGGTGGAGGGGTTTGCGTGTCCCAGTGATCCTAGGAGCTATGTTGTCGGGGGCTTTATGCCCCTGGAAGGGTCACCCATGGCAAACAGGTCTCTAGGTGAGGGACCAGACAAAGTGTGGCTCACAAAGATCTCTATGACGGATACAAACATTGGACCAAGGTTTCCCTTGCCCGGACGCGGGTCACTGGGGCCCCCCTCTGGAGCCAGGCCTGGAGGTGGGGCTCGGAGGCGAGCGCCTGGTGGCCGGGCCTTTGCCCATGGGGCCTGGCCGGGCTCAGCCCCAAAGGGAGACATGGGCCCCCACTCCCGTGGACTCACCACCTGCAGGAGGGGCCATAGAGGTCGGGTGCGTAGTGAGCTGGGCGGTGGCCGGATGCGGGGACCCTGGCGGTCCGATCCTCGGCTGCAGAAGCTAGCTCTAGGGACGTGGAATGTCACCTCTCTGGCGGGGAAGAAGCCTGAGCTGGTGTGTGAGGTTGAGCAGTTCCAGCTAGATATAGTTGGACTCACCTTGACACACGGCTTGGGCTCTGGAACCAGTATCCTCGAGAGGGGTTGGAAGCTTTTCCACTCTGGAGTTGCTCCGGGTGAGAGGCGCCGAGCTGGTGTGGGCATACTTATTGCCCCCCGACTTGGCGCCTGTACATTGGGGTTTACCCCGGTGGACGAGAGGGTAGCCTCTCTCCGCCTCCGGGTGGGGGGACGGGTCCTGACTGTTGTTTGTGCTTATGCACTGAATAGCAGTTCAGAGTACCCACCCTTTTTGGAGTCCTTGGATGGAGTATTGGAGAATGTTCCATCTGGGGACTCCCTCGTTCTGCTGGGAGACTTCAATGCTCACGTGGGCAACGACAGTGAGACCTGGAGGGGTGTGGTTGGGAGGCAGGGCCCCCCCGATCTGAACCAGAGTGGTGTTTCGTTGTTGGACTTCTGTGCTCGTCATGGACTGTCCATAACGAACACCATGTTCAAGCATAAGAGTGTCCACATGTGCACTTGGCACCAGGACACTCTAGGCCGCAGTTCGATGATCGACTTCATAATCGTATCGTCGGACTTGCAGCCGCATGTCTTGTACACTCAGGCGAAGAGAGGGGCGGAGCTGTCAACTGATCACCACCTGGTGGTGGGTCGGCTCAGATGGTGGGGGAGGATGCTGGTCAGACCTGGCAGACCCAAACGTGTTGTGAGGGTCTGCTGGGAATGTCTGGCAGAGTCTCCTGTCAGAAGGAGCTTTAACTCACACCTCCGGCAGAACTACGACCATGTTCCGAGGGAGGCAGGGGACATTGAGTCCGAGTGGGCTATGTTCCGGGCCTCTATTGTTGAGGCGGCCGACCGGAGCTGTGGCCGCAAGGTCGTCGGTGCCTGTCGCGGCGGCAATCCCAGAACTCGTTGGTGGACACCAGCAGTGAGGGATGCCGTCAAGTTGAAGGAGTCCTATAAGTCCTTTTTGGCATGTGGGACTCCGGAGGCAGCTGACAGGTATCGACAGGCCAAGTGGAACGCGGCTTCGGCGGTTGCTGAGGCAAAAACTCGGACATGGGAGGAGTTTGGAGAGGCCATGGAGAACGACTTCCGAACGGCTTCGAGGAAATTCTGGTCCACCATCCGGCGTCTCAGGAGGGGGAAGCAGTGCTCCGTCCACACTGTATACAGTGGGGATGGGGAGCTGTTGACCTCGACTCGGGACGTTGTGAATCGGTGGAGGGAATACTTCGAAGACCTCCTCAATCTCGGCGACACGTCTTCCGATGAGGAAGCAGAGTCTGGGGACTCAGGGGTGGGCTCTCCTATCTCTGGGGCTGAGGTTGCCGAGGTGGTTAAAAAGCTCCTCAGTGGCAGGGCCCCGGGTGTGGATGAGATCCGCCCGGAGTTCCTCAAGGCTCTGGATGCTGAGGGGCTGTCCTGGTTGACACGCCTCTGCAGCATCGCGTGGACGTCTGGGACAGTACCGCTGGATTGGCAGACTGGGGTGGTGGTCCCCCTCTTTAAAAAGAGGGACCGGAGAGTGTGTTCCAACTACAGGGGGATCACACTCCTCAGCCTCCCTGGGAAGGTCTATTCAGGGGTCCTGGAGAGGAGGGTCCGTAGGATAGTCGAATCTCGGATTGAGGAGGAGCAGTGTGGTTTTCGTCCCGGCCGTGGAATGGTGGACCAGCTCTACACCCTCTCCGGGAGTATGGGGTGCTGGACTCCCTTATACGGGCTGTCCGGTCCCTGTACGACCGGTGCCAGAGTTTGGTCCGCATGGCCGGCAGTAAGTCGGATTCGTTTTCAGTGAGGGTTGGACTCCGCCAAGGCTGCCCTTTGTCACCGATTCTGTTCATTACTTTTATGGACAGAATTTCTAGGTGCAGTCGAGGTGTTGAGGGGATCCGGTTCGGTGGCCTCAGGATTGGGTCTCTGCTATTTGCAGATGATGTGGTTCTGTTGGCTTCATCGAGCCGTGATCTACAACTCTCGCTGGAGCGATTCGCAGCCGGTTGTGAAGCGGCTGGGATGAGAATCAGCACCTCCAAATCCGAGACCATGGTCCTCAGCAGGAAAAGGGTGGAGTGCCCTCTCCGGGTTGGGGACGAGGTCCTTCCCCAAGTGGAGGAGTTTAAGTATCTCAGGATCTTGTTCACGAGTGAGGGAAGGATGGAGCGGGAGATCGACAGATGGATCGGTGCGGCATCTGCAGTGATGCGGGTGCTGCACCGGTCTGTTGTGGTGAAGAGGGAGCTGAGTCGGAAGGCGAAGCTCTCGATTTACTGGTTGATCTACGTTCCCACCCTCACCTATGGTCATGAGCTTTGGGTAGTGACCGAAAGAACAAGATCGCGGATACAAGTGGCTGAAATGAGCTTCCTTCGCAGGGTGGCCGGGCTCTCCCTTAGAGATAGGGTGAGAAGCTCGGTCATCCGGGAGGGGCTCAGAGTAGAACCGCTGCTCCTCCGCATCGAGAGGAGCCAGATGAGGTGGCTCGGGCATCTGGTTAGGATGCCTCCTGGACGCCTCCCTGGTGAGGTGTTCTGGGCATGTCCCACTGGGAGGAGACCCTGGGGAAGACCCAGGACACGCTGGAGGGACTATGTCTCTCGGCTGGCCTGGGAACGCCTCGGGATCCCCCCAGAGGAGCTGGAAGAAGTGGCCGGGGAGAGGGGGGTCTGGGCTTCCTTACTCCGACTGATGCCCCCGCGACCCAACCTCGGATAAGCGGAAGAAGACGGTACGGTACGGTATTTGCCCGATTAGCTATAGCAACTCCGTCAGGACCCGATTTTGTTTGTTATGATTTGCTTTCTTCCTTTACTCTCTGTCGTCATTTCCTGTCATGCCCTATAGCCAAGAATTAAGAAACCATTCATATTAATGTGATATCCTATATATATGAAGCGTTATATGCAGGGCAGGAATTTCGCGGCGGCCACGGCGGCCATGGCCGTCGTAGCCCTTCTTCTTGGCCGTGATGCCCTTCCGAAAATTGGTTGCTTAACGGCCACTGTGGCCTTGGTGCCCTGCTCTCTCCCGTTCCTTCGGCTATCATCAAGTTTGCGCCGTAGTGCCCATCGGTAGGTCTACCTGTATTAAAGCTAAACAATCGGAGCGGAGGTGTGTCCTACTGCGGGATCCGTCCATAACTCTACCGCACAGCCTTCTATTATCATTAGCGTTCTGTCTGTGGGATTAACAGCACAACGATACCACGAAGACGACATTAAAGGTAAGTGTTCAAAAAGCCACCTGTTTTCTAGATCAAATAGCTTTTCATTGAGCATAAGGACTTTAAAGATTGAGCCCGGGACTATAAATCGTAATAAATTGCTCCCAACTTTGAATTGATAAAGAGTTGCTAGACGTAGCAGTAGCCTATTGGCCTCCCTGAGGGGGACCTAGCTATCCAACAAGCTAAATCAACACTTCTGTATATCGTTCGTGTCATATCTTATTGCTATAGCCTACTAAGAATTTTTAATGTTTCAATATCAGACGGAGACTGTCATGTCTCACTACTGTAGCCTTCTGGGCTATGGTTGCTAAGGCAACCCAAGTAAACGGTCTCCTGCAATCAGCTGTTTTATCGTAAACTAAAGCCTCCAAATAATCCTTTTCTCGCCAAATCAACTTCTCTGTCTCTCTTCTATGTGTGCAGCGAAGCTTTGCTTGTTAGTCTTCATTTCATCGCCAAAATCAGGATGTTATTAAATGGAATTCGTTTATAGAGAAAACATCTGTGACTAGAAAACACATCATAAACTCACGATTGATATATGATTCAACAACAACTTACAGGCAGGATGACGATGCTGAGATAAATTAATTTAAACTCCGACATTCCTGTTCTATACACGATACACTTCTGAGACTTCAGGTGCGCGAAAGTGAAACCTAAACTCTTTAACACGTATCATTACAGAAATACGCTCCGGGGTGGCTTAAGCATTTGAATAATCAGTAGGCTATGAAAACGTGATAATATTATTTAAAAATATTTAACATATTCACTCTAAACTTTTTTTCCTCAGAAAGAAGAATGCCAAGACGGGAACGAGTCGAGATTAGTCGCAAAAGAGCTTGAAGATGCAGCAAAAACCTGCCAAAATATGACACCTACTTCAAAAGGTTATCATGGAATAGTTAATTGTTAGATTCTTCTTATTTTAGCCTAAGTTTATGTGGTACATTTAGGAAATAACATTTGGTAGGAATTAATACCCCTTTTCAGACATGTTAAACCAAATATGTGTTTTACATATTGGTATGTATGTGTATGTATATAGATCCGTGTGTATACATTGGATATAAATTTTGTTTATTTTTTGGGGGAAATATGTCCAATTAATATTTAGATTTAATTATAAGAGGTTCTATATGTTTCTAAATTATGGTTATACACATGGGTCAGTGTATATTGATTTATGAATTATTATATATTTTATAAATATATTTATTTTTTAGATACATAGATTCATGATAGTATTAAAATTGTCTATGCTTTAAAAGATTGTTTTGACATGTCTGGAATTAATCAATAAAATGAAATGAAATATATTAACTAATTGTGCCACTTTGATTCATCATAAAACTGTTTTAAATTTTTCAGCCAGTGCAAAAAAGACAGAGGGAGCATAGAGAGGTGGAGGCCAACTGTTTTTTCCTTATGTGTCTAGGAAGGTTCTCCATCCCCATCATCAGATGACGATTTAAATTAAATTTATGGCTGTGTAATAACCTGATAAAAGTCAATAACATTGCCTATTTTGTTGTCTGTTTCCCTTTGATAAAAGTCCCAAAGTTGTGGTAGCCTATTAAAAATATCCAAGGTTCTGAATTCAAAAACTGTGTTCTGCCGTTTATTAGCATATATTGTGTTTTTTTTTTATTATGGCCTTGTTGCCCTGACATTTGGCCTTTGTGCCCTCAAAAAAAATGCCCCTTTGAAGGCCAAGTGGCCTTGTCCCTCAGATCACGAAATTCCAGGCCTGGTTATATGTGTCTGTGTTTTATGTCTGTGTCTCAATAAAGATCCTTAGAACCGTTTGATGTCTGTTTTGAGGTAAAACCAGCAAATCCAGCCGAAAAGAACTTATATTCAGATCAGAGCTTGATAATAAGCTTCCTCCCGACTTTCCTCTTTCTTTAGGGAGGTGGTGCCCCATTCTTTTATTAGTTATTAATAATTACAAGGCAAAACACTACACCAGTTATTTTTCTACAGCCTCTTTTAGAGCATATGGCACTGGGTTTGCTTTCTTAAATACTGGCTACACATCTGGCCTCATCCTGAAGGAAGCCTTAAACTCTCTGATGGTCCTGGGCTCTTCTTCAAACACGCTCTTGTTCCTCTGTAGAATTTTTTCCACCTCTTGATCAGAAACATTGTCTGCTGCCTTGATGTTCAGTATTTCTTTCCAGTTGAATCTAAATTTATTTAGCCAATTTCTCCCCAGTAGTGCTGGTCAGTCACCCTTCACAACAACTGATGGTACTTTGGCTCTGTGCTGTTCATATTCCACATTTATAATCACTGTTCCCAACAATGGGATGAGTTCTCCAGAAAATCTAGAAAGCGTTATTTTACATTGGGAAAGTGGCAATGATCAAGTGATCTTTTATAGATGGTCTCTGACACCAGAGACACACATGCGCCTGTGTCCAGCTGCATTTGTATATCTCGACCTTCAATTATCATGTCAACCACATAGCCATCATCCTCTTTCCATAGCCTGTATTACTCAATTTCCGCTGGTCATCAGTCTTTTTGTTTTGGTTGTACACTCGATTAACTGTTGTACTCTCTTTTGTTTTTCCTGAGAATTCCAATGTATTGCGTGAAGCCATTGCCATGGACAGTTCCACATCACATGCACTGTGGAAAGTTACATTTGACTCTGCCAGTAATTTTCTCTGGATTGCCTCTGATCTCAGTCCACTGACAAACTTATCACGGAGGGAATCATCCAAGCGAGCACCAAAATCACAGCTGGTAGATAGCTGTTTCAACGCTACAACAAAGTCACTCATTGATTCACTTTCTTGTTGGTTTTTTCTCTTCTGAAATCTAAACCTCTCCATTATGACCAGGGGCTTGGGCTTGTAATGGTCACTGAGTGCCTTGGTGAGTTATGCATAACTTTTTGTACTTGACTTGTCTAGCATGAGCAAACTTTTAAAAAGTTTGTAGGCATCTTCTCCAATTAATGGCAGGAAAAACACTGACCTTCTTTTCACCTGAAACAGTATTTGCAACCATCCACAGTTCAAGTCTCTCCAGGTAAGATTCCAAAATCTTCCTTACCCTCTCTGTATTCGGATATGCTTCCAAATAAAGACATATCTGCAGTCTGTCACGTTGATAATAATTAGCAGTCATGTTAGCCCGTTCATTAGCCACTCGCATTGGTGCCACTATTTTCTTTTACCTGTGATCCGCCGGTTGTAACTTTATGTCTCTCGTCTTCCGGGATACTTTTCTTTATTTTAGTATCCCTTCCTCATTGCCAAACTGTAACATATTGGGGTGGTTCAATAAGTCAGACGGAGACCGGACTGGAACTTTACTACCATGTCAATCAGGGCCAGCTCTACCCAATTTGGTGCCCTAGGCGAGATTATACCCCGTTGCCCCCCCAGCCCACTGCAATTCAATGACAACAACCAACTGAGCAATCACGACAGTTTAATTTGAGCATTTGAACAATGGCAAACTCAACGGTAACAACAGTTACTTTCAACTAAACTTGTCTTTTAACTAAAGACTACAAGTTTACAGAAAATTATTATTTTATTATTATTTTCCCTCAAGGCCAAGTGGGACTGGCGGCGTGGCAGCACCCCCCCAGCAGATGGCGCCCTAGGCGGCCGCCTATATCGCCTATGCCAAGAGCCAGCCCTGATGTCAATGCTCTCAACTGAACAAAGACAGGATACAGCTCAGGCTGTTGCCTTTCACAACCACAAGAGGGCAAGGTGCGCCAACTGAATATTCTCAATACAATATATTAAGGGTTTTTAATGATGTTCGTTTAGCCACAGATTCTGGCCACTGTGTTGTCTTGGTTCTGCTGGACCTAAAAATTGCCTTCAATAAAGTTGACCACCAGATCCTTTTATCACTCCGGGAGAACTAGGTGGGTATCCAGAGTGGTGTTTTAGACTGGTTCAAGTCCTACTTGGTAGAGAGGTGTTTTAGTGTCACGTCAGAACTCATGAGTCTTCTGCTGGTCCTCTCACATGTGGAGTACCACAAGGTTCTATTCCTGGCTCTCTTGTCTTTTCCCTGTACTTACTCCCACTTGGATCTATGCTCCGGAAATTCTTCATGTCATTTAATTTTTATGCTGATGACAGCGAGATTTACATGCCCCTAAAAAAAGATAACGGCTGTTCTTCAAACCAGCTCCTGGAGTGCATTACAAAAATCAACCCTGACAACACTGGTGGTACGGATGAGTTTACAAATGGCCACACAAAAAAGTGACATGTCAAGCTGAAGTGCCACAGGAAGCAGAACGGAAGCGCAGCGCCAGAGGTTTGAATCACCGCCATTCAAGTCAATGAGAACAGTCGCTCCATGAACACCCATCCATGCTTTTCCACCAGAGATATACCTCCAGTCTATTTTGTCACTTGGCAGCTGGAAGACTGCGTCTTTTTTCACACAGCACAATGAGTTGGAAGGAAGTCAGACATGAAACCAGCAGTGACGATCTGGCGAGATTTCAAAATAAAGCTCCGCTGGCTTTATCAATTGTTTTTTGTTAACCACTGTGTTTTAAAAGGGTTTTGAACCACATACGAGGAAAGGGTCAGTCTGTAAGTTGAGAAACACATTTAACTTGACAGCACTCAATCTTTTTAAGTGTAAACTTCAAGACAGAACAAGACGTGGGGAGATACAAATCTTTGAACAAGCAAACAACCAGACTCCCCCACAACAGTCACAGGATCTTGAAACCTTTGGGTGAATTCATTATCATTTACAAACACAGCAGATCGGCGATTGCCGGTGCTGCCCTCCAACTCACTGTCTGTGGTACTTGATGTCACACCAGAGCTGCTTTAAAACCAGAGCACAGCTCCTTTTTCCTGCTGTAGGACTCTGGGTTTATTAATTATAGACAGCGTTTGAATGTAATAAGGTAATATTCTGGATTCTGTTTGTGTTTGTAAATTGCATGAGGTGTGGATTCTTGTGCATCTCATTCTTGAGTGAGGAGAACCACTGGGTTAGGGTTAGTGTTTCTGGTTTCCTCCAAATGAGGTTCTGGTCTCTGGTCTCATTTGTCCAAAGGACACTGTTCCAGAAGTCTGCTGGTTTGTTCAGATCCAGTTTTGTGAACCTCAGTGATGCTTCCATGTTTTTTTAGACTGAAGAGATTTTCTGCTGGAAATCCTTTCAAACAAACTGTACTGGTTCAGTCTTCTTCTACTGTGTTGTGATGGACTTTAACATCTAACAATCTCAATGAGGCCTGTAGGTTCTGAGATGTCAGCTCTTTACCCAGAACCCAGGAGAGACTGCAGGAGAAAGATAAAACCAGTCAGAGTCAGAAGGTCACATATTTAGAGGGTGGAAATGTTTCAAGAAGAAAGAACACTGTCACTAATGATCAACAGGTGATTACACAAGAGTTAGAACAGAAGGAACCATCTGGACTGATAAGGAGGTCTGGGTGACCTTCATCTGAGTGAAATAAAGCAATAAAACCACTGATTACATTTTAACAGACGTGGACATGCTGATCAGTCTAACTGTCATGTTCACAGTGACAGCTGTGTTGAACTAACGTGGCTTGATGTGGACTGAGACCTGTCAGAATTAAGATGAAAGATCAAGAATAAAAAACCTCGTACTGATGGTGTCTCCTCCTCTGGTTCTCAGATGAGCTGTGAGCTGCAGCTACACAGAGAAACTGCTTCAGACTCAGTTTCAGACCGTTTTAGGATCAGAAACATCCTTCAACACACTGAAGAGATCAGTTCCTGGGTCACAGACCACAGAGAGCATCGCTGTTCTGCATCTGTCACAGCTGCTGAGGACCAAACCAATCTACGACCCAAACTCCAGCAAACTGTTGAGAGAAGCTTCTGGAAGGAGACCAGAGGACTGGACCCAAGTCAGACAGTTTAAAGACAGTGATACCAGATACTGAGATGGATGGAAACTTAATCCTAACTGAGCTAAAACAGGAGAAGTTTAGTCTGATCTAATGTCACACAGTGGGGATAAAAAGGTTATGTGTCTTCTTATTCAGTGATGGAACCTAAACTAAACTAAATAAAATGTATTTATCTGAATGTCTCTGCAGTCACTTCCTCCAGTATCTTCCTGTGAAACGCAGACATGGACTTCTACTCGGTTACAAACAGGATGTGTTCATAAAGAACAAACTCTAAATACAGTCACTAAAAGTCTTTTAACGTGAATAAAGATTTATCACCTGTTTAACACCGGATGGCTGCAAAAATATCAGCATTTCTCTTGAGCTGAGCTCCTGCACAGGCTTGAACAGGTAACAAGTGACAATGTCCCCATCTGGTGGCTGCCTGAAGGTACTGCATGATGGTGTTTTCGTGGCTACAACCCTCTCCATCGACAAACATTGACTGTAAATATTGGACACAGTATCTGGTCAAGTGACCCATAGGATTGTACAGATAGCTTTTGAATTAGATGACAAATAAAGATTGCAAATAAAGTTAAGAAAGAACCAAGATAAATAAGTCCAAATGTTCAGTCACAGCATCAAGTTTGGCTGAATCAGATCAAAAGTATATGTGAAAGTGTTTCCTGAAGAGCAGTATTGATAGGCAGGTTAATGGAGAAGCTCATCTCAAAGAAAATAGTTGTCTTCATCATTAAGAAATCCTAAAATGATGTGAATATATGGACTTACAGATGTGAGATCCAGGAGCATGTATTTATTTATTTAAGTTTAATAAACCAGAACAACATCATCCTGTAACGCTGTCATTCTTTCAGCTAGAATAACTTCAAATCATTTACAACATAATACTCAGTTCCAGGAACATCTACAGGGATCTGAGCTTTACCAGGTCATTGTTCTGGAAACATCTCTTCATGTTGTTTCTGGAAGTGTGAAAAAGGTGGCAGAGAGCAATTATTTAGGTGGTAAGAAATAAAGTTTTTATTTTCATTCATTTCTCCTGAGTCGCAGTCAGACCTCGTAGCTTGGGGGCCCTCTAGTGGCTGCAGGGACTCTGCATCTGCAGGAAACGGCTCTGGACCTCAGATTCATTTAGTGGAGGTTGTTTTTCAGGGTTCAGCGTTGTTCTACTGAAGGTCACAGCTGCAGCTGGAGGAAAGACTACAGCCCTGTTTTAAAGCCAGGTTTTTGAGATGTAAAGAAATGAGTCCAAGATGAATGCTTGAGAACTTTTCCTCCTTCAGCGTAACCTATAACCTGTAACACTCGACTGAGAAACAAACAGATCTTTTGAGAGAGGAGGTAAAACTAAAAACCTGGAATCACGTGGTTGCATTAGTCTTCACAGCCTTGAACTTTTACCGTTGAAGGAGCTTTTCAGTGGATCACAGATCTTTCTGGGTCGGAGTCTGACATAATGACATCTTGTTCTTTATTTTTACTGAACTAAAAAACAAAAAAATATTGTTATAAGTCACATTAAAGTGTATAAAGTTCTAAAACGATTAATCTTGGTCTCATTTTTAGTTTTATTCATTTTAACAGGTGTGTAGAGCATTGATATTGCCTCACGAAGAGATAAGTCCCTGAACTGGCAGGTGAGAACCAGTGACCTGCCCATCAGTGTTGAAGGTAAATCAACAGCCTGGATCTTCTGTTGGACACCTGTAGGCATGTTTGCAGAGGAACCACTTGGCATCATCAGTGCCAGATCATCTCTAGTGTTGTGAGAAGGAACATTACCAAGTAGTAAAATCATTACTGCTCCTACCTGGTTTGATCTGGAGTGGATAAATGGAGGTTTGATAATGAAGTTCAGTTTAGTTCACCTCCAGTCTAGTTTAGTTTAGTTTTTTTCAACTCATTTTTTGTTCGCTTTCTGTTTTGTTTAGATCAAGGAGTGTTTTAAATTCCTGCCTCCTGGTCTCCTGTTTCTTGACTTGTTGGATTGCTGGAACCGTTTTTTCAAAGAACACCCACCCCACCTTTAAGGCATTGAGGGTGGTTATTGCTGTTGGATAAAAACTGTTTTTAAGTCTGTTTGTTCTTGATTTGATTGTCCTGTAACGTCTGCCAGACGGCAAAAGTTCAAACATGGAGTGACCAGGATGGAAAGTGTCTTCAACAATGCTCTGAGCTTTTTTAGCACAGCGAGCAGTGTGGCGGTGATCCAGTGAGGGGAGGAGGCAACCGACTATCCTCTGGGCCGTGTTGATGACCTGTTGGAGAGCCTTTCTCTGGGCCACAGTGCAGCTGCTAAACCACACACATATCCAGTACGTTAGAATGGCTTCTATGGAGCACCTGGAAAAGGACACTAACAGTCTCTGTGCGATGTTATTTTTCCTGAGGACCCTCAGGAAGTGGAGTGTTGGCCTTTTTTTAGCACCTTAGTACTATTTGCATTCCAGGTCAGGCACTCCTGGATCTGAACACCCAGGAAGCGGAAGTCTGACACCTGCTCCACACGGTCCCCCCTGATGATGAGTGGTGTCAGTCTTTTTTCTACTGTAATAAATCACCAGCTCCTTAGTTTTTGCTGTGTTGAGCAGGAGGTTATTGTCCCCACACCACTTTGCCAGATGTTTGACCTCGTCTCTGTAAGCAGACTCGTCTGCCCCAGAGATGAGCCCCACCACAGTAGTGTCATCTACAAACAGCACGTGCACATGCAGGTGGAGTGTGGAATACCTAGATTGACCAGTTTGTTTAACAGTTTGTGTGGAAGTATGGTGTTGAATGCAGAGCTATAGTCCACAAAGAGCATCCACACGTAGCTCCCCTGCTGCAAATGGGTCAAACATACATTCAGCAGGTCAATGAGGAATGACAAAGAGGAGCAGTAGTACAATTGCTTTAACAGGACACATCAGATTACTGAATATATGTGGCAACCAGAAACAACCTGGCAGCTGTAGGACAGTGGGAGACTAAAGTTTCAGACACAACACTTTGTCTGGTAGCAGGAATGAAGAGTTCACCATATGGAATGGTTTGTCAATAACAAAGAAACAAGAAATTATATTTCATTTCCATCACACTTAGGACATCCAGAGTTCTGTCACTTTACTAAGGATTTACTTTCTTTACATTTTTTGTTCTTTAAAACTCTCCAGCAGTGTTTGTGGAGGATAGTTTGTCCTGATTTATATATTTTTCCAGTTGGAAACTAGAAAAGCACTGAGAGCGCAGACCTCCGCCAAGTGCAACAATTCCCTCATACACCGATTTACAGATTGCGATAAAATCCTCGTTCTGGATCAGATCCGGATCAGCCTTTGAAATTTGATAGAGGTTCCCATTGTCAATCCCTGAGTCAAATTTCATGAGTTTTGGTCAATAATTAACAGAGATATTGAGAAACAAAATCTTCGGCCCCATTGACTTCAATGTTATCGAAAATTTGAAAGTGATCCAGAATCCATGTTTTCTTCCGGATCACACCCAAAATGAAATCAGTTCTTCCTTTTCACATTTCAGACAACTCCTGAAAATTTCATCAAAATCCATCCATAACTTTCTGAGTTATCTTGAACACAGACAGACAGTCAGATAAACGCCGGCAAAAACATAACCTCCTTGGCGGAGGTTAAAAAGTGTTGTAACATTAGTGTGTGTTTAATTCATTTGTGTCTATTTAATGTCAGCTGGTGTCATAATGAAGGGATGTACAGCTGGTTAGACCTTCAAATTTCACTTTATCTAATGAACAGGACTCATTTATCAAACTGTCTCTCATCATTATTGTACTAAAATCTGGTCATCATGTTCAAAGTTGTGTTGCCTGTAAACAAAATGTGTAGTGATATCTGTGATCTATGAATTTCCTCATATCATCAACATCTCCATGTTGACCAGTGACACACCACCAAACCAGTCATGTGACAAGATTCCTGGTGGTAGATAAAGATCAGTGTGTCTGTGGTCAGTCAACCTTCCCTGGAGAAACTGAAAGGACAGACAGAGTTCAGAGTTTCTGTTATATAAGACTCCAAAGTCCTCAGAAGACTCACTGCATTCAGAAGTCACACAGGTAAGAAACACTTTACTACTACTGAAAAAATATTGTCTCTTTCACTGAAAACCCGCTTACATCCTGACTTTTATTCACAGTCTGAGTTCTGTTTACAGTCTTCTTTTCCAGTTTTACTTATTTGAAGATAATTCAGCTTAAACTCTTTAGAACCCAACTAATATTTAAAAAGAAGAACAGGAATCTCCAATAAACAGACTGGTAAAGTCAGTGTGGTGATGGTGGTGAGGAGAAATGATGATGTCAGGGAAGTTGGTCTGACCTGGTGGGTTTCAGATGAGACCTGAAGGTGGACAGATGGTTCTATTCAGATGTCTACTGGGAGAGCATTTCAGAGTCGAGGAGCAGAGGAGGAGCTTTATTATCATGTTCATGACTGCAGGAGAACAACTAATGTCTGGAAGGAGTAGTGTGACTCGTGTAATTTATTAATATTTACCTAATTTAATAATTTCTGGGTGCCACCTTTTTTATTAAAAAAAGGAAAAATCAGAAAGCAAATGAGTCACTTATTTCTGTAGGTTCTTGTCGAGTTGGATTGGCCGTGGAAATTAATCATCAGAGTCGCCAATACATTTTAAAACATTTATTTAGACATAGACATGAAATACCAAAACATATAAGACATTTATATATATAATATCATCAACATGAACGATTTCTTAATTCTTGGCTGTAGCGCATGACGGGAAATGATGACAGAGGGTAAAGAAAGGAAGCGAATCATAACAAACAAAAATGGCTGGTGCTAAAGGAGTTGCTATGGCTAATCGGACAAATAAAGTGAATAAAGGGAAAAGAAGGGGCAATTCTCAAACTAATTAGCTGACGAATAATGGGGATGTGGGGCCCGGACGTGGTCCATGGCGCACGATCTGTCTGAGCCGTAGACAAAACTTGGGAGACACTGATCTATCTCGTTTCAGCCTTACCCTGTGAGGAGTCTCTGGCATCTAGGTCCGTGGCCGTCGGTTTAAACGGTTCGCAGTGGGCCCTCCGGGAACTGCCTTTAGGCCGATGGCTGAGGGGATCCTGCCCGCAGGATCTCCGGACGTAGCACGTGACTCGGGCGGGTGGTACCCTTCCTTTCGTCTGGTGGTTGAGTCGGTTCCGGAGTCTCGGAACCCGACCGGGCAGGCTTAGACGTTCTGGTGTCCCCGGACACGGTGCTGGTCGGCAGAGATCGGTGTGGGAGGCTCTGCACTTCGGCTTTGCCCAGTCACGGGAATCGGCAGTTAATAGTTCGATGGCTTATGAGTTGGCCCGTCAAAATTAACGTGAGCCCCAAAAGAAAGACGAAATAAAACAAAATAAAAATATTAAAACTAATGCAAAAATTTGGTCAGCTTGGCTAAAAAGGTTCTAAGCATGGGGTTTCAGGGTTTCAAACGTCAAAAATCAGGGAGTACCTTAGACACTCCCCGTCGCACGTGAAGGCAGAACTTATAAAAGAAACATTGCTATCAAAAAGTCAGCTACAACTAACTTCGGGTAGCCGAAATTATTCAAGGATTGTTCTATCAAAAAGTCAATGCAGCGAGACTGCAGAGCTTCTGTAAAAATGAGAACAGAAAAACAAACGCAGAGTTGGCCACGAGCCAACTGAAAATCAAATTAAGGAAAAGAAAATGAAACAACAAAAATAAGAAAGTAACAACAAAGAGAAGAGAGCAGAGAGAAGAGAGCGAGAGACAGACGAAAGACTGTCGTCCTGTTTTATACCTCTGAAATATTCATGTTTAGGTAAATGAGGGATCGGCCCACCGGGCCGGACAATGCGGCAGATTCGTCTCCGCCTTGGCCAGTCAGAGGCATGGTGTCCCTTCACACCTTGCCATAAAACAATAAAACGTTGCAAAGCATGTTGGGAGTTGTAGTCATTCCGGTCCTTTGTCTCAAAGGACCATGCAGTCTTCTGTAGTACTCACTCTTAAACAGCATCTAAATAGTTAACTAATTATCAGGGTGTGTTGACAAAAATCACAAACAAAATAGCAACAGTTATGTCCACATACATCTGGTTACATCAAAAACCTTTGTCTGCTCCCATTCAGAGAGGGGCTGTTTTCCTCTTGCAATGCAGCACTTTCTGGGTGTTTTATGACCCCCTTCAGAGAATCCCTCAGAACACTAGAGAGAGAGAGGAAGAGAGGAAATGTAGGACAGGGAGAGCCACTGTTGAAACACACACACACAGACTGGTAAATGATTGTTTCCTGCAGGTTGAACAACTGTCATGATCTTCTTTCTGGTCTCCTTCAAGTTCATGTTTCACAGTTGCTGGAATCCAGATTGAAACCAGAGCAACAGCTCTGATGACACCAGTCATAAAGTCTCTGCTCCAGATGTCTCCTTCAGACTGAACTTGGAGGTTCTTTTATCAGAGTGAAAGCTGTTGGTGGTCTTTGTCCTGAAGACTTGTTTTCAGTCTCTTCTGTGTGAGGGTGAGGGAGGAGAGAGGGAGGTGTGTGGGGGGTCAGGGTCATGAACATGTCATTTCCTATGAACTCTCAGAAGCAAACACACAAGTGAGGAAACCAGTCAGAGCAGCATGGTTCTTCATCATCATCAGTGTTCTTTCTTCTCCATAGTTAGTGAACGTATGTGAGTTTCATTAAGCAGAAATTAAAAGGATGAAAGTGATGTTTAGTTCCTCTTCTACCAGAATGTTCAGTATGTGTCTGTTTCTCAGAGAAAATGAAATATTTTTGTTCTTATTTTCACAGGAAACAAACGTTGCTGGTGCTTCACTGTGGAACTCTCAGCTCCATCATCACCATGGAAACGTAAGCAAGATGAGCAGAACAACTATCATCTTTAAGTTCTTTAGTCTACTTAGGTTAGTTCATCTTCAGTCTATTTTAGTTCACCTCATCTTCAGTCTAGTTTAGTTCACCTTTAATCTAGTTTACTTCAATTCAACTTCAGTCTAGTTTATTTTAGTTATCCTTCAGTCTATTTTAGTTTACCTTCGGTCTACTTTAGTTTTGTTCACCTTCAGTCAAGTTGATTTTAGTTAACCTTCAGTCTAGTTTACTTTAGTTCCCTTTCAGTCTAGTTTACTTTAGAACACCTTCAGTCTAGTATACTTTACTTCACCTTCAGTCTAGTTTAGTTTTGTTCACCTTCAGTTGAGTTGACTTTAGTTCACCTTCAGTCTAGTTTAGTTTCCTTTCAGTCTAGTTTACTTTAGTTTACCTTCAGTCTAGTTTAGTTCACCTTCAGTCCAGGTTAGCTCCCCGTTCAGTCTAGTTTACTTTAGTTTACCTTCAGTCTAGTTTAGTTTCCCATTCAGTCTCGTTTACTTTAGATCACCTTCAGTCTAGTTTACTGCACCTTCAGTCTGGTTTACTTTAGTTCACTTTCAGTGTAGTTTAGTTCATCTTCAGTCTAGTATACTTTAGTTCACCCTCAGTCTAGTTTAGTTCACCTTCCAATTCACCTTCAGTCTAGTTCACTTTAGATCACATTCAGCCTAGTTTAGTTGACTTCGCCTTCAGCCTAGTTAAGTTCACCTTCAGTCTATTTTAGTTAAGTTCACCTTAACTCTAGTTTACTTTAGTTTATCTTCAGCCTAGTTTAGTTCCCCTTCTTTCTAGTATACTTTAGTTCACCTTCAGTATAGTTGACTTTACTTCACCTTCAGTCTAGTTTAGTTTAGTTCACATTTAGCCTAGTTTAATTTAGTTCACCTTCAGTCTAGTTTACTTTAGTTTACCTTCATTTTAGTTGACTTTAGTTCACCTTCAGTCTAGTTTTATTAACTTTCAGTCTAGTTTAGTTGAGTTCACCTTCAGTGTAGTTTAATTTAGTTCACCTTCACTCTTGTTAACTTTGGTTCACCTTCAGTCTAGTTGACTTTATTTACCTTCAGATTAGTTTAGTTCACGTTCACTCTAGTTTAGTTTAGTTCACCTTCACTTTAGTTGACTTTAGTTCACCTTCAGCCTTGTTGACTTTAATCTACCTTCAGTCTAGTTTACTTTAGATTTTCTTTAGCCTTGTTTAGTTCTCCATTCAGTTGAGTTTACTTTAATTCACACTTCAGTCTAGTTGCTATCAGTTTCTCTTTAGTCTAGTTTAGTTCACCTTCATTCGAGTTTAGTTTAGTTTAGTTCACCTACAGTCTAGTTTGCTGTAATTTACTTTAGTTTATTTTTTTCTCTCTCTTTTTAGTTTACTTTCTGATTTATTTAGTTCAAGAAGTTTTTTAAATTCCTGCCTCCTGATCTCCTGCTTCCCAAATTCTTCACTTCCTAATGTGAGCCTTTATATTTGGACAGAAAAATATAGAGAGAGATATCTTCAATAGATCACCCTGGATGCTCAGATAACAAATTTTGAATTCACAGTTTCCAGTCATGTGACCCTCCTGACAGCCTGAATATGAGCTGATGATTCTATTTTTATATTCATTTAAAAGTCTAAGCATTTCCCTTCATCCAGATTCTCAGCAACCCAACTTTTCGTAAACTAGCTCATTTTAGCTAAACCCAATATCCTGAACTTGTTCAGGCTGCTGTAGTGGTCACTTCTGTCAAATATCAGAACAACTACGTTACACTATTATTTACAGTTACAGAGAAAATAACTTAGAGACCCAATGCTTCCTTCAGCTTACTGCTGATGAAGTCCTCACTACAAATACGGATGTATTGACCTTCATTCCTTTATCTCCTGGTTAACCTGAGAGTTTAGTAGCACAAACCCACAATCTTCTCTTCTGGGCTTCTTTCTCAGATGGACTGGGTTGTTTCAGTTTCTCTTGTTGTGTGACGTCACATAAAAACTATGAATTGTAAAGAGAAGGTCCCACCTTTTCCAAGCTGTAAACTGTGATTGGCTGTTCTGCCACCTCAGGAGAACCTCGGAATGACAGTTTTACCTAATAGAGTTCAATGGAGGAATTGATGATTCAGGACACTATTGAAGGTTATAACACACCGATTCAGGTCTAAAAAGTGTGGAAGTACCTTAAACCTGTCTTCTCTCAATTGTCCACTAGAGGGTAACTTCTTTAGGATCCTGAACAGAACTTTGAGAGAAGAACCATTTCTGACTTTATATATTATTTCAGTAAACGATAGTCATTGTTCTCTTGCAGCCAGAGTGAACTTCAGCACTGTCTCAGATTTATTTTATTATTAATTGTTGTCAGGTTCAGCCAACCTAAAACACTTTTCAAAAGGAAGAGAAGAGACAGTTGTTATATTTTACTTGCAAGGAGAATGGCAGAGAGTGCACAATTACAGTCTCTAACCCGATCTGAGTTAACTCCTGCTGAGTTAACTCCTCCTGAGTTAACTCTCTCTTTTATTCTCTTAGGACGTCCCTGCTTTACATAGGATATGCAGCTCTAAGGGGTTTGGGGACTGACTAACTGCATATCTTAATCTGACCTATCGAAGTACACTTATCAGTACATATCTGTACAATGTCCAATGTTCCCTTGTGCAGTTCCAGTTCCCGGTTCTTCTCCTTCTGTTCGTATGATAACTCTCATACTCTTACACAGCATGTTATCCAGCAATTACATAAGTCATTTTAAAGGTGACACATACTTAACTTCTTTCAGTAGTTCTTCACTAGGCAGTTTACAGTTTAAATGCAAATGTGTGATAACTATATACAATTATTCCAACAATTATAATTAATTAATTATAAAATGATAATTAATTTATTTTTTCTAAATTGAAGTAAAGAATTTACTTCCTTTTTCTTTCAGAAAAATTTCATCCAGGTATCAGGACATCATCCTCAAAAGTACTCTGATCCGCTCAGGATCTCCTACTGTCTACCAGCTGACACCAAAGGTGGAGAAGTTTGGAACTTTGAAGAGAAAAACCCTCGGAGAAAGAGACATGAAAAAAATGAATAAAACCATTTTACTTGTTGGAGAAACAGGATCAGGAAAATCTACTCTGATCAACGCTCTGGTCAACTACATCATGGGAGTGAACTTTGAAGATGAAATTTGGTTTCAGATGGTAGAAGAGGAGAAGAAAAGTCAAACAGAAAGTCAGACATCAGATGTGATTGTGTACGATGTCTTTGGGTTTGAAGATGAAACTCTGCCCTTGTCATGGCCTGGGTCGGCCATGGCAGCCCTGTGTGTGTCTATGTCTGTCAAGTTGGCGTCTCTCCCTGTCTTTAGTGGTTCCTGTTTTACTTTGAAGGTCTGTCTTGTCTCTATTGTGTTCTGCTTTGCTTCCTTCCCCTCGTTACCCCTGATTCCCTGCACCTGCCTCTTGTCTGTTCCTCTGTGTATTTAAGTCCTGTCATTTTCCCCTGTTCTCTGTGGGTCCATTGTCGTGACTACATGTTTGCAGTCTTGTTCGTTTTCCCTCCCGTCTCCTTGGAATATAAGTTAAGTTATGTTTTTGTATTTTTGTATTTTGGACTATTGCAGTTTTGGACTTTGTGTTTGGATAGTGCCTTTTGTGTTTTGTTATTAAACCTTTTTGTTTTTGAGATCTCCTGCTCTCTGGTCCTCCTTCAGTCCTCTGCAAACCATGACAGAATGGACCCACCCAGATCTGGACCAAGCAGGAGATTCTTATTTCTTTTTGGGCACCCGACTGGCCCTGGGAGGGCCCAAGAGCCTCCAGCGCAATAGTTGGAGCGCGGGGTTTGGACCAGCCCATTACCTAGCCGAGTTCGCCTCCGGGGGTGATGACGTGACGCCTCGGAGAAGGCGAGGCAGGCGCTCCCGGTCTGGAGCGACGCCGCGGATGGCCAGTCCGCCAGGGATTCATGTCGGTGTGCTGACTTTGGGGACTAGGACTGAACAATCCGGCGGTGAGGTAAATCCGGCCGATCCCGACAGGATTACATTGTGGGAACATCTCCGCAGGGAGGCAGCACGGAGCTCCTCCTGTGCGGAGGAGCAGGACGAGGAACTGAATATGTTCAGGGGCTCCAGGTGGGCGCGCAGGGGATCCGCCCGGAGGAGGCGTGGAAAACAGCCCTCCTCCGCGGCGGTCCAGATGGACACTCTTTCCTCTCCTGTCTCCGAGGCGGTCTCGGACGCACCTCCTCCGTTTTCTCCGGAGGTGGTCCTGGACGCGTCTCGTCCGTCGCGCTTTGGGATGGTCCCGGACGCACCTCCTCCGTCTTTTCCCGAGGTAGTCCGGGACACATCACCTCCAGCGTCCCCGATTCCCCCATCACGAGCCCAGCCGTCGCCGCCGGACCCCGTTTCTGTTGTTGCCCGGGACAATCGTCTGGCGACTCAGGAGGAGGTCCAGGGTTTCTGTGAACTCTTCCACCGTCTCACGTTTTCTTTGTGGGAGACCTCGGACGTGAGGCGGTGGAGTTTCATATACGACCTCCTCCTGCAGTACCTGGCCGCCATGCCCCAGCTTCTCGCCCTGCCAGCCATCGAGTCACTCCGGGCCGATCTGGTCAGGTACAGGGAGGAGCTGGAGGTGCTAAATTCTGTCCCCGGTGCCGTTCCATCCGTCCCCGCCTGTGTGGCCGTCGGCGCACGCTCACACAATTCCGTTCCCGAGGTGGTCGACGCACCTCCCCGTATGTCTACGGCGGTTGACGCGCCTCGACTTGCCTGTGCGGAGGTCGACGGTCCTTCATGTGTCCCCAGGGCCGAGGACCGGCTGTCGCCCCTGCAGCTGGAGCTGCAGGCGGTCCCGACCCAGCCAGCACCGCAGCAGGTCCAGCTGCTACCGGCGCCCCTGCAGCTGGAGCTGCAGGCGGCCGAGGCCCGACCTGTGCCCCTGCAGCTGGAGCTGCAGGCGGCCGAGGCCCGACCTGCGCCCCTGCAGCTGGAGCTGCAGGCGGCCGAGGCCCGACCTGCGCCCCTGCAGCTGGAGCTGCAGGCGGCCGAGACCCGACCTGCGCCCCTGCAGCTGGAGCTGCAGGCGGCCGAGACTCTTCCGTCGCCGCTGCAGCAGGAGCCGCAGCAGGTCCAGCTTCTTCCGTCGCCGCTGCAGCAGGAGCCGCAGCAGGACCAGCTTCTTCCGTCGCCGCTGCAGCAGGAGCCGCAGCAGGACCAGCTTCTTCCGTCGCCGCTGCAGCAGGAGCCGCAGCAGGACCAGCTTCTTCCGTCGCCGCTGCAGGCAGCTTCTTCCGTCGCCGCTGCAGCAGGAGCCGCAGCAGGACCAGCTTCTTCCGTCGCCGCTGCAGCAGGAGCCGCAGCAGGACCAGCTTCTTCCGTCGCCGCTGCAGCAGGAGCCGCAGCAGGACCAGCATCTTCCGACGCCGCGGCCGCAGGAGTCGCAGATGCTTCCACGTCGCCTCCTGGCTCCCGTCCGGCGCCGCAGTCGCTCTCCACGTCGCCTCCTGGCTCCCGTCCGGCGCCGCGGTCGCCCTCCGCCTCGTCAGTTCCTGGCTCCCGTCCGGCGCCGCGGTCGCCCTCCGCCTCGTCTGTTCCTGGTTCCTGCTCGCCGACGCCGCGGTCGTCAGCCTCGTCTGTCCCTGGTTCCTGCTCGCCGACGCCGCGGTCGTCAGCCTCGTCTGTTCCTGGTTCCTGCTCGCAGACGCCGCGGTCGTCAGCCTCGTCTGTTCCTGGTTCCTGTCGCCGGCGCCGCGGTCGTCAGCCTCGCCAGTTTCCTGGCCCCTGTCCGCCGGCGCCGCCGCGGTCGTCAGCCTCGCCAGTTCCTGGCCCCTGTCCGCCGCCGGCGCCGTGGTCGTCAGCCTCGCCAGTTCCTGGCCCCTGTCCGCCGGCGCTGTCTGCCTCGTCAGTTCCTGATTCCTGTCTGCTGGCGCGGTGGCCGTCCGCCTGAACTGCCTCTGCCGTCTGCCAGGCGCCGAGGCCGGCCCCCTGGACTGTTTTGGGCCTCCGTCAGGCGCAGAGGCCGGCCCCCTGGACTGTTTGGGGTCTCCGTCAGGGGCAGAGGCCGGCCCCCTGGACTGTTTGGGGTCTCCGTCAGGGGCAGAGGCCGGCCCCCTGGACTGTTTCGGGCCTCCGTCAGGCGCAGAGGCCGGCCCCCTGGACTGTTTCGGGCCTCCGTCAGGCGCCGTGGCCGGCCCCCTGGACTGTTTCGGGCCTCCGTCAGGCGCCGTGGCCGGCCCCCTGGACTGTTTCGGGCCTCCGTCAGGCGCCGTGGCCGGCCCCCTGGACTGTTTCGGGCCTCCGTCAGGCGCCGTGGCCGGCCCCCTGGACTGTTTCGGGCCTCCGTCAGGCGCCGTGGCCGGCCCCCTGGACTGTTTCGGGCCTCCGTCAGGCGCCGCGGCCGCCCTCCTGGACTGTTTCGGGCCTCCGTCAGGCGCCGCGGCCGCCCTCCTGGATTTTTTTCGGGCCTCCTCAGCGCCGCTCGGCCGCCCTCCCGCCCTCCTGGATGTGCCTTCCTTCTCCTCCCGCCTCTTTCTTCTTTCCTCCGTCTGGCGCCGCGGCCGCCCTCCTGAACTGCTTCGGACTTTTGGTCCTCTGTCCTCTCCACTGAACTCTTCCTGTCTGGCCTGATGGTCTAGTGACTCTGGTTTTTTGGTTCCCGGCCTTCCGGCCCCCTCCACCCGCCCTGGTCGGCTCTCCTTTCTTGGTTGGTTCGGTTTTGTTTTTGGTTTGGACCGTCTGGGAGCCGGTCCTTTTGGGGGGGGGTACTGTCATGGCCTGGGTCGGCCATGGCAGCCCTGTGTGTGTCTATGTCTGTCAAGTTGGCGTCTCTCCCTGTCTTTAGTGGTTCCTGTTTTACTTTGAAGGTCTGTCTTGTCTCTATTGTGTTCTGCTTTGCTTCCTTCCCCTCGTTACCCCTGATTCCCTGCACCTGCCTCTTGTCTGTTCCTCTGTGTATTTAAGTCCTGTCATTTTCCCCTGTTCTCTGTGGGTCCATTGTCGTGACTACATGTTTGCAGTCTTGTTCGTTTTCCCTCCCGTCTCCTTGGAATATAAGTTAAGTTATGTTTTTGTATTTTTGTATTTTGGACTATTGCAGTTTTGGACTTTGTGTTTGGATAGTGCCTTTTGTGTTTTGTTATTAAACCTTTTTGTTTTTGAGATCTCCTGCTCTCTGGTCCTCCTTCAGTCCTCTGCAAACCATGACAGCCCTTCTCTCTGACCATCATTGATACTCCTGGATTTGGAGACACCAGAGGGATCGAACATGATACGTTCATCACTCAGAGATTGTTTGATCTGTTTAGATCAGATGATGGAGTTCATGAAATTCATGCAGTTGGTCTGGTGATGAAGGCGTCTGAGAACCGTCTGACTGATCGACTGATGTACATCTTCAATTCAGTCACATCTCTGTTTGGAAAAGATGTAGAGAAAAGCCTTGTAGCTCTCCTCACATACTCACATGGAAGAACACCTGAAGATGCTCTTCGAGCTCTTGAAACTGCAAAATCAAATTTCCCAAAAATGAAGAGAAAGAGCCGGTTCACTTCCTGTTTAATAACTGCCAGCATGAAGACCGAACAAAAAAAGAAAAAGCAAAAAAAATTCTGAAGTTTGCTTTTGAAATGTCACAGGATGGACTCAGTGAGTTTGCAGCCTTCCTGGAAACAAGAGAACCCCAGAAGCTGCAGCAAAGTATCAAAGTTATGAATAAACGTGTCAGACTGACAGCCTGCATCCAAAACCTTCAAGACCGAATCGAGCTGACTGAACTAAAACAGATAGAAATCCAACAAACTCAAGAGGCTCTGAGGAAACATAAAGAAGAGATGAAGACAAATGAAAATTTCACCATAGAAGTTGATGAGGTCTCTAAAGATAAAATAGAGATTGATGGTGGGAGGTGGTTTTTCAGGATGTTCAAAGCAGGAGCTGTCTGCTGTACTAAATGTGAGGAGAACTGTCACCATCCTGGATGTACGATGGCCTGGAGTCCTGGAGGATGTGAGGTCATGAAAAATGGTCGCTGCACCGTCTGCAGTGGGAAGTGTCCTGTATCCAGTCATGTGAAAGAAAACTGGATCTATGTGAACAAGACAAGGAAGGTTCAGAAGACTCTACAGGATGTGAAGGACAAGTATGAAAAGAACATATCCGAATATCAGAACAAGTTAAACCTCTTGGAGAATCTAGAAAAGGAAATGAAGGAACTGTCAGCAGAGAAGTTGAGGTTGTTCAATGAGGCCCACAAACATGTGACCAAACTGGAGGAGATCGCCATGAATGTTGACTCAGTGTCCACTTATGTCCACTTGGACTTCCTGATGAAGAAGATGAAGGAAATAGGAGACACAGAGATGGTTCATAGACTGGAGGACATTAAAAGACGAGTGGCTGGTGGAGCTCGATCAGCCATTGAGTACGTCTGGGGAAAACTGAAAAGTGTGACGATCCCTTGAAGAAAGTAAACTTCAGTATTCTGCATCCATCCAGAGATTCTGTTAATCAAACAACTTATTTCATTCTTATTCCTTTCAGTTAGATCAGAAAAAGGAAATAGAGGTTTTAATAATTCTATAGTAGGGGAGTTTTTACCTGTATTTGATTCTTACCAATGGTTTTTGTCCAGGGATCATGGTCTGGGTCTCTGAGAAGCTCCGGGACATTATTTATATTGTAAATGACTCTAGAGGAAGTGAAATTGAATAATAATTTGGTGGAGGGGTTTTTTTTAATTAAAAACATCCAGACTGTAGATTTCTGATTTTATCCTTCTTGTGAAAAATGAATATTAAGTCTCAGCTGTGTTAATGTATAATAGTGTGATCATACTGAATCTCCACTAGAGGGATCTACTGGCAAAGATGTTCAGGAGAACAAGATATGAATGTTTGCTGAAGTTGGGAAACTAACTGCATGAATAAAAAAAAATTATATTGCACGTGTTTTTCTTTGATCTCAAATAAATTCTCCAGTTGAAGAAGCCTCCTGTTAGTTACCAGATACATCTGAGTTGGTCTTTGAGGATTAACTGGTCTGAGGATGCAGGTTGGAAAACTATTGTGAAGTCAATATTTGTAGAACTGAGAAGAGAAAAACAGGAAATGAGAGGAAAATAGCAGCACTCATGTAAAATAGATAAAACACAAAATATAACAAGTGTAAAGAGTGATTTCAGTGCTGAAGAATAAAAGGATTTTTCATCAGTGTTTCTAAAAGGTCAAATATTTGTTCAAAGAGTGAGTTCAAAGTCTTTTCAGTGATTGATTCTAGAAGGTTCCAGCTGTGTTCAGTAAGGATCTCCTGTAGCATCTGTGTGCCAGCAGAAGATCCTCTGACTGGAGACACTGCTGAATCTCTCTTGTGTCTAGAGGATAATCAGGGTTGACCATGATGTCCTTCATTGATGAAGTATCCTCCTTTGCTCCAATTCCAGAACAGAACCAGCCTTTTTCATCAGTTTGCTCAGTTTTATTCAGTCTCTGATGCTGCTCCTTCAAGAGATGACTGGAGATAGAACAACATTTGTGACTTCCGGTCATGGCGGCGTAGTGGACGGTCGTGCCTGCGGGGTCCTCCGGCGTAGTTTAAACTTTTAACACGATTAGTACCCTCCAACCGTACTTTACAAAGCAAAATTTCATCCGGACAAGCTTAATGCGACTAAGAAACCATAGAAGGGGAAAGCAAGCAACAAATCCGGCTCCCAAACCTAAAGTCTCAAAGACGATAACTCCAGCTACCAGCACACCAACTTTAGCTAACAGCATACCAACGCTACCTGCTGCCATGGGAGACGAGCCGCCCTCATGGTTCTCCACTGAAATGCAAAAGTTCGCTACAACAATTCAGACTTCTTTTGCGACTCGCCTGGACCAAGTAGATGCCGCACTGGAGAAGCTGACAGAAGCTTCACACTTAACAAACACGAGAGTAATCGCACTTGAAGCCAAATGCTCTGAATACAAGGCTACTTGTCATGTCTGCAGCTACTATAGAGGACCAAGGTGCAGGAGATCTCAAAAAGAGCAAGGTTTATTTAACAAAACACAAAAAGTCCAGAATGATCCATAAACACAAAAAGGCAAGGATCAAGAAAACACAAAAAGTCAAACTGCAAAAACATAACTAATAACAATCCAAAAGACGGGAGGGAAAACATACAGGACTGCAAACACATACTCACGACGACAATGGACCCACAGAGAACAGGGGAAATGACAGGACTTAAATACACAGAGGAACAAACGAGAGGCAGGTGCAGGGAATCAGTGGTAACGAGGGGAAGGAGGCAAAGCAGAAAATAGAGACAAGACAGACCTTCAAAGTAAAACAGGAACCACTAAAGACAGGGAGAGACGCCAACTTGACAGACAGACACACACAGGGCTGCTATGGCCGACCCAGGCCATAACACTACTGTTGTGGACCTACGCCAGGGGCTAGTGGAGCTTGAACAGAAACACCAGGAGGACGTAGCGGAGCTAAGAGATAAACTGGATGACTACGAGAACAGACAGCGCCGCAAGAACCTGAGAATTGTGGGTTTCCCTCTGGGAGTGGAAGGGAATGATGCTGTGGCCTTTCTGGAGCAACATCTGCCTGAGATCCTGGGAATTACCAGTCCGATAGAGATAGAAAGAGCCCACCGCACGCTACAGAGGCACCCGGCTGAGCAGGGCATCCCCAGAGCCTTCATTCTCAAACTCCTCCACTTCAAGGATGTGACCCAGATTATGGATGCCACCCGCAACAAAAAGGATCTTTTCTACGGCAATTCCAGGATCATGATCTTCCCCGACCTCTAACCTGCTCTACACAAGAAGAGAATGGCTTTCGCTACCCTGAAAAAGCAACTCCGACAGGCTGGAGTCAGATATGGCATGATATACCCGGCTATGTTCAGGGTCGACACACAGACGGGGGGGTCCAAGTCGTTTAACTCAGCGGAAGCAGCCTCTTCGTTCCTGAGGAGAGAGTACCCGGACATATTCACCTGACCATTACGAATGGTATTTAAGACGAATCCGTCTGTCTACATACTATACCATGCCAATGCTAATGCTAACTTGGTTGTTGAGATAAATAGCTATCCAGGTATTAGACGGGTTCATTCACTGGTCATTTACTGTTTGAGTTACTGAGCGCAACGGACGCACTTTTAATGTGGATGGACCTACTTATTTTTTTACAATCATTCCCTAAATGGGAAGTGAATAAGTGTCAAATCTGTGTTAAATTCATTTCCACACATACCTGTACATATTCTGGACGGTTCTACAGTGCCTCTAGGTACTTATTATATACAGTATATCCACTCATAGCAACGGTTTATGTTATACTATTACTCTATAGTTTGGTTATCTTATTATTTGCTTATTATTTATTACTTACTATTATTTGGCTATGTCTTTTTGACTTCCGTTTTCAGACTTTGTACCAGTAATGGGGTGGGGTGGGGAGAGGGGGGGTTGAAGAATGTATTCATTGTCCTTGCTGGATTTTTCATGTTAAAAACAACAAAACCCAATAAAAATATTGTTAAAAAAAAAGAACAACATTTGTGTTCACACACACACACACAGTAGAACAGTTGGTTTGTTTAATTTCTTCTAAACATTTTTCTAAAATCAAATATTTAGCAGCAATTAAACACATTTTTTTTTATCGAGGATTTAAAACATTTTTAATGACCTCTCAAGGCCCACCTGCAGTACCAGGATGGCCCACACTTTGGGAATCACTGTGAGAAGGAAACATGATCTTACAGTTTTTTTTTCGATTGCTTACACACTAAGATTAAAAGTAGTACACTATTAGCAAAACCTTACACTCAAGAAGCAAAACATCAGCCTATATTTGCACAAGTATAAGCACATTGTCAACCTCACACTTGTTGCAAAACTCTCTGACCACGTTGTCAACCACGGCCTGACGCTGAGGGAGGCTGGACTGCGAGTACAGCCAAATCTAAGCCGATACAGTGGCAAGTGTGATGAGAACATTTTGACAGGAAAATGAGTATTGTAAAAATATCATCATATCAAAAACATCTGCACAGTTTCAGTAACTGCTTACAGTACTGTATCCTATGCACTATCAGCACTTCTGGTACCTTTTACTGTACTACTGTATTGTATATTGTTTTGTTTTCTACATAGGATTGAGGGTCGGGAACGACGGGGGGGGGGCATCCTATGTTCACAGAACAGCAAAAGAGGGAGATATTAAACATGGTTTTGGGCAACAATGCTATAACACTCAATCAGCTCCAAGCTAACATTGTCAATAACCACGCCATTTTCAAAGATGTCCATCAGGTCTCAACATCAACACTGGCACGCATCCTAAAAAAAAAACCATATTTAAATGAAGCAAATTTATCGAGTGCTTTTCGAGCTCAATTCCGAAAGGGTGAAATGACTGCGGCATGATTATGCAGAGGTATTGTAAGGTGCTAAGCCTATGCTTAAAGCGCCTGCAGTGTTACCTGTGGGAACACCTTTCTGACGCGTCGTCATCGCTGGCGTCTCCTTCGTACAATTACTCAGCCTCCACACGACTTCTCATTTTAAACCTTTAATGCTCACCACATTGATTTTATCGCTTAGATTTACAAATGACCACAACAGCACGTGACCACGGTCAAAAAACTGTGTGTTCACCTTCCTACAAGCAACACCTGTCACCTGTAGAAAGTTCCCCCTTATATTGCTTCACAGGTAAGTATGTACAGTGCTGCCCCCTGGTGCCCAAACAAGGTACATACAAATGCATACAAATGGCTCCTACACACCGGCCCCTAATTGTTAATGGCAGACAGACAAGAACAATTCAAAAACCAACAAATATGGAGCCATCGTAATCACCATAGAAAATATACATGCGTACAAATAATGATCAGCAAACCTAGACCCTGAATACCTTACTGATCATTAGGCTTGTGTAATAGACATAGCTTGGTGACAGGTCTCTCAACAATGCTCGTCTTTGTTTGTAGACGCACTGAGTGTACCAGTCCTCTTTTGTCAGCAAATGCCTCTAGCACTCTTCCAAGAGGCCAAGAGCCCCGAGGGGCAGAAGGATCCATGATAATCACAATATCTCCATATGTCAGATTGTTTTTCTTGTGATTCTACTTCTGCCGTTCTTGCAGCAGGGGTAGATATTCACAAATCCAGCGTTTCCAAAAGAGATTGGAGATGTATTGGACTTGTCTCCATCTCCTTTTGATGTATAAGTTGCTTTCATCAAACAGTCCTGGGGGTAAGGAAGGATTTCCTCTCAAAAGCAACACATGATTGGGAGTAAGCGGCTCCAGATCCTTTGGGTCATCAGATAACTTGGTGATGGGTCGGTCATTAAGAATTGATTCAGCTTCGCAGATTACTGTGCGAAGTCCATCTTCCTCAAGTGTTTGTTGCTTGCAAACTGCATTAAGGATTTTCCTCACCATTCTGATTATCCGTTCCCACACACCACCGTAATGTGATGCTGCCGGGGGGTTGAAACTCCACTTAATTTCCTTTTGTCGCAACACCCCTTCAATCTGTGCTTGATTTAGAGATGACAATGCTTCCCTGAGTTCTCTGTTTGCACCAACAAAGTTAGTTCCATTGTCTGACTGGATATGTGTAACCTGGCCTCTTCTAGAGATAAACCTGCGTATGGCGTTAATACATGCATCTGTATTTAAAGAATCTGCCACCTCCAGATGAACTGCTCTGCTGGATAAGCAAGTAAATATAACGCCATATTGTTTAACCAGGTTTCTTCCTCTTTTTATCTCAATCGGCCCGAAATAGTCCATGCCAGTGTTAGTAAATGGTGGCTGGTCGGAGAGTATTCTTTCCCTGGGTAGGTCAGCCATTTTCTGCTCCAACGTTCGAGCATTGTATTTCCTGCAAATACAGCATTGGTTGACAATCCGTCTGACAGCTGAATTGGCTCCTGTGATCCAATCTCCTTCTTAGCGTAGACAACATATGGTTCCGTCCACTATGACCAAGTTTTTGATGCGTGTCCCTTATGATTAGAGTAGCAATGTGCTGATCCTTTGATAAGATCAATGGATGTTTTAATTCTTGTGGTAAGGAACCTTTAGCGAGTCGTCCTCCAACTCTCAACAGCCCATCCTGCAAACTCGGGTCCAGCTTAAGGAGAGTGCTACGCTTGCTTACAGAGCCTTTCGCAGATGACAAGTCAGTAATCTCCTCCTTGAAGCTCTTCTGTTGACAATACTTTACAATGGCAAGTTCAGCAGCATTCAGATCTTCCATCGTCAGAACTTGTTTTCTTCTCAAGATTATATCTTGTTTGAGTCCATCGGGAGTCTTTGAGCCCTTTTTCTGGCGAGCCATGCTCACAAGTAAGTTCTTCACCTTCAAAAACCATGCCACGGCTACTTTCAGCTTCCCCCAGTCTGAGAAGTAGGATATGGGATGATCTGTGGCATTTGATGAACATTCCATAGTGACCACGTTCAGAATCAGAATCAGAATCAGAATCAGAATCAAATTTATTGTCGCCACTGAGCCAGTGTCCCAACACAGGAGAATTTGACTTCCCAGTTCACCGTCCAAGAGAAACATACAAAAACAACACAACATATGGACAGGAGTCAACGGTGCTTGGGTCAGCGCTATAAGAGCGCTTCAATTTTAGCAGAAGAAAATATGACCACATAGGGGATGGGTGGGGGAGTGGATAAAAAACAGGTGTCTCACACCACATGTCCTTGCTCAGTAGCACATGTTGTGGGATTCACAAAAAAAACCTCAGCACAGGCATAACAAGCTTAGTACAAGACAAGACATCATATCAGGAAAAAGGTCCCAGCCAAGCGGCCCGTGCACACTCGCCCGGTGGCACGCAGCCGGTGGCGCGCAGTGCAATCAGTCCGCTCCACGTGGGGGAGTACACCAGGATCCAGCGAGGACGTTGAGAGTCAGGGAAAGGCAATGGAGCGGGGGATGGTATGGGGGGGAGCCTACTTCGGATAAGACCTCGGTGAGATTCTTTTTCAGTTCGGCCTTGGCCAAGGCCGCTCAGGGGAGCCAGATTCAGATAAGAGAGATTGTTTTCGGTCAGACTGACAGTGAATTTTGCCTGCCTTAAGTCCTTTGCTGGTTCTCTCTCGTGGAAAATCATCCAAAAGTCCGAATTATTCGTGTCCATTCTCCCTAAGCAGTGCATGTAGTTTCCCCAGGTTGTTATCCATTTTCCCCATGAGTTCATGCATCTGAAGCTGTCGGTGGTTCACGCCGTGAATCACGTCCAGTTTCCGATTCATCTCGTCTCTTTTTACAGTCTCGGCACCCACAGCACGGCTGACCTCCACGCACACGGACATCAGGACCGGAATAGCAGCATCCGTGCGCTTAATTTTCCGATACATCAGGTATCCGCCAACGCCAAACAGCAGGAATCCGATGATCATAAATCCAAATATGTAGACATCTTCAGCGTCCTCGATGAACAGAGGAGCCTGGCAGCTCAAGCGCCACTTCGCCCATGGATCTTGAACGTACCCCGCTGGCTCTGTGCCATCTGGACATGAAGGCTCACCTGTAGATTCCCTTCTTGTAGAAAAAATTTGATCAATTGCATTGAGAGACCAGCTAACCAGATCCATGGTTAATTTAGATATTCAGATTTTATCCGTATGAGGCTCCAAAAACACACAGACAGGACAAAGAGCAGCGAGGATCACCGTGACTTCCATTTTTACCTCCCGATCATCCATTTCCAGCGTAGTGTCAGCTGTATTGGCTGGCCAGTCGTCTTCTGCCTTATACAGGTATTGTGGACCCTTTATCCACCTGCAATCATTATAGAAGTTTATGGCCCTCACTCCTCTAGAAGCATCATCAGCAGGATTTTCTTTAGAGACTACGTATCGCCATTGATGAATACTGGTTCTCTCTCTTATCGTTGCAATCCTGTTTGCCACGAATGTATGAAAGCGCTTGTCCTCATTTCCAATGTATTTGATCACTGTAGTGCTGTCAGTCCAAAAGACAGACTCCTGCAGTGCCACCCTCAACTCTCTTTGTAACATTGCGTCAACACGTACCGCCAAGACAGCTGCAGATAATTCCACCCATGGAATGGTGACAGGCTTTAAAGGAGTGACCCTGGCCTTTCCCACCAAGAATGCAACATGTGTATCTCCCTTCTTGTTTTGCATCCGGAGGTATGTAACTGTCCCAGCTCACTTGCGTCCGAGAAGTGATGTAGCTGTGCATGCAAAGTGTCTCCAAACCCTTTTGGTTTAACACATCTCTCAATTTTGAATCCAGATAAGGCACTCGGCTCCTTCAACCACTTAATCCACTGCTGAAGATGTCCTGAGGTATAGCGTCATCCCATCCTAGTTTCTTTCTGCATAGTTCTTGAAGCAAGATTTTAGCAGGTAGCAAGACAGGTGCAATAAATCCGAAGGGGTCGTATACTGAACTAGACACCAATAATATCCCCCGTCTTGTGAATGGTTTTTGTTGTGTCTCTATTTTAAACTGGAATGAATCGGTTTCAGTACACCATTGTAAACCCAGAGCTCGTTCGACGGGTAACTGATCCTTATCTAGGTCAATACTCTTGAGGTCTTGTGCCTTGTGCTCCTCGGGTATAGACTTTAGCACTATGCGGCTGTTGCTAATCCACTTTGTTAGCATAAATCCACCTCTTTGACAGAGTTCAGTCAGCTGTATGATCAGCTGGATTGCTTCTTTGTCTGATGCCACACTTTTCAGGCAATCATCTACGTAGAAGTTTTCCTTCACTGTCTGAACCACTTCTGGTGAAAAGTCCGCCATGTTGTCATCCGCCGATTTCCTTAGGGCAAAGATGGCACAGCTCGGGGAAGATATGGCTCCAAACAAGTGGACAGTCATGCGGTACTCAATTACTTCCTTTAATAGGTCTCCATCTTTCCACCACAGAAACCTAAGAAAGTCTCTGTCTTCTTCTGGGACCTTAACTTGGTGGAACATAACTTGGATGTCTCCCATGATTGCCACTGGTTCCTGTCTGAATCGTAACATGACTCCAAGTAATGAACTGTTAAGATCAGGCCCTTGTAAGAGGTTCTGATTTAACGATGTTCCTTTACAAATTGCAGCACAATCGAAGACTACTCTCAGTGTCTTTTTCTTCGGGTGATAAACGCCATGATGAGGTACGTACCACACTCTTCCAATACAGCCTCTTGTTTGATGGGTAGGTATTTCCTCGGCATAGCCTTTATTAATCAGTTCTTGAATGCATGTGCTGTATTCTCTGAAGAACTGCTTGTTGTTCAAGAATTTCCTCTTCAGTCCCAGTACCCTTTGCTTTGCTACTGAAAAGTTGTTAGGTAGTGACATATTTTCTTTCTTGAAAGGTAATTTCAGGCTGTAATGATGATCCTTTAGTTTTACAGAACCTCCAACAGATTCCATAAACCTTTCATCCTCCTGTGACAACCCCCTTTCATCTGTCACTCTTTCCGCAAAGTCTTGGTTATACTGGTCCCTCAGCATCTTTTCCAATGTGCAAACGGAAATCCTGTTGACAGTAGCTGTGATCTGCTTTTCTCTCAGGCTGCTACTGTCACCTTGTAACGGACCATTGACAACCCATCCAAGTATTGATCTCATAGCGTACGGGCCGTCTCCACAGCTGTTGATGATTTCCCAAGGTTCCATCATCTTGTGTGCATTGCTTCCAATTAGCAAATCCACGGATGCCTTTATAGTGGAGGTTTTGACCTTTGATAAATATGGCCATTTATCCAAGTCTCCTTTGGTTGCAATGTTGTCAAGGCTCACAGGCATCTTCTTCTGGGTAAGTACTTCTGGCAGCTCATAGAAATGGCTGCCATCCAATGCAGATACTTCCAGTCCTGAGAAGGAAATGCTGGAACCACGCTTTCCTGTCCCATGGTATGCAAAAGAAATTGAGTTTTCCTCCCAACTAGATTAAGCCTTCTCATAAGACGCTCTGTACAAAATGTAGCTGAACTGCCAGGATCTAAGAATGCATACGTCTGTATAACTTCATCTCCTTTAGACGCTTTAACTCTGACTGGCAAGATTGGCAGCAGGCAACGATCTGTTCCGGCCCCTGTATGACCACATTTTGCAGGAACAGCGGTTGACTGAGATGATACAGGATTGTGCTTCATGTCTTGCTTGGCAGGTGCTCTCTGATATACATGAAGTGCAGCTGGGTGTCTTTGACCACAGATTGTGCAGATCAAACGCCCCTCACATTTTTGGCTGATATGTCCAGTACGTAAACAGCCAAAGCACAATGTCTTGCTCTTCAGAAACTCCATCTTATTCCTGTATTTCTGTTCAGTGAATTGTTGACATTGCTCCAATAAATGATCCTGTGTGCAAAACGCACAAATAGTTGATTGTGGACCAGGCCTCAATCTACTGGTTCTTTCAATTGTTTCACGGGTGCAACAGTTGTAGCAAAGCTTTTTCCTTTTACTCCAGGTCCTGAGTATGGCTTGGGCTTAGAAATATTCTTAGATCCACTTATTCCGGATGAAACATGCTTGATATCTCCATACAGTGGGTCTGATAAGATTCTGACATGCCTTTCGACGAATCTCACAAGATCTTTAAATGATGCTCTAGGTTGTGTTCGTATGTGGTCGATGTCATATGCCATGGTTCTCCATTGTTCCTTGAGTTTATACGGTAGCTTAGACATGATAATCCTCATATTGCTTGGCATGTCAAGCTCTTGCATATACTCCAGATTTTCCATAACGTTGCAACAGCTGCGTAAAGAGAGGGAATAAGCTTGTAAAGCGTTGATGTCTTCAGCTTTTACCTCAGGCCAATATAATGCTTTCTGCATGTATGCCACAGCAATTTTATATTTGCAACCAAAGTTCTCTTGAAGAAGTTGTTTTGCCTTGTTGTAGCCAGGTTCAGGTGACATATGCAAGCAGCTACGCACAAGTTCTTGTGGTTGACCTCTTGTAAACTGTTCCAGATAATACAGACAGTCATCTTTTCTGGCTTTCTTCTCCACTGCCTGCTCAAACGCTCTCACAAAGGTCAAGTATTTCAGAGGATCCCCATCAAATAAAGGAATTTCTCTCGTTGGTAATGATGACTGCTGAGTTTGCTGTACCAATGCAGATGTTATTTGGTTTTGAGTTTCCATCACCCTGATGATGTCTCTATGCTGATATTGATCCATCCTAGTCCAATCAGATTTCACAGCTGTCGCTGAAGTTTTCAGTTTCTTTATTTCAGTTTCATCCTGCTGACAGTCAGTCAGTATTGGTGCTCCATGCATTTGATTCTGCTGCGTCTTGTGTCGACATGCAGGGTCTGGCTGTTTTGCTATTGATTCCAATTTATTTCCTGATCTTTGTTGCGCCATTCCCTTTTCCAGGTAAGAATTCATTGCATTTGATGTTTTAGATGTCCTAGATGTCCTGGAACGGTTTTGATAATCCGCGGCTTGCAAAACAGCGAGTTTAGCTGCGGACTCTGCAATCAGTGCCTCCACTTCCTGTTGCTCCTTTTTTCATTTTAATTGCAGCTCTTGCTCTTCCAAGGCATGTTTCTCCTTTAACGATGCCATGCTTGCAAGAAGCGCAGCTCTATCTGCTTCTGCTACAATTTTAGCAGAGGATGCAGAACTAACTCTGCTTTCAGCCTTTACACTTTGGTTGGCAGCATTAGAAACGCTATCATCAGGATTAATACCATCATCACATACATCATCTACAACCCCAGTTGTCACATTTTGCTCAACACATGAAACCCATTTTTGCACCTCTGAAATAAACTCACTATTGGAAATCATTTTTGCCTTGAACCAAACATCATGCTTTTCCTGTTCATCATCTGGTAACATTTCCATCACAGAACCATAAATATTTTTTGCTTCATTAATTTCCTGCACGAAGCTATTAAAAACATTTACAACCATTGATTCATTGTCTTTATGTTGCATAAGCTCTTGTATTTGTTTTCTCAAATTAGCCACCTTTTGTAATTTGAGCTTTCTGTTACCCTGTAAACGTTCAAGTTTGTCCGCAAAAGCTTTAGCGGTTAGTTTGACAACATGCTTCTCCTTGTGAGTGTCAATGTCACCCGCAGCAGTATTTAAACTGGCTGAAAAACCATTGTCAACATTGGTCCTTTCACCAGTTTAATGCAGATCCATTTTGGAATCGAAGGGTTTTCAAAGGTGTAAACGTACTTTTTCGCATCCAACTCGTATCAGTAACGAGGAATTCGAGTTATGCGTATGGAGGCTATTTATGAATGAATGAGTAAAAGGCCCATCCATGTAGTGTGGCGCTGTACATACCTCTTCTGTTGAGCGCCTTACTTGTGTACAACTTTCTCTGAAGCTCTTGTAGATCAGCGACTTTCAATCCAAATTAAAGATACACTGAAATCCTGCATCCCAAAGCACTGTGTTTTCTCCAATCGATAATTAGACGCCGTCTGCTTCTCCTCCGGGACTCTTGAAACGCCAACGTAATCCGCCCTCTCGATTCTGAACCGACGATCATCCAGCTGGCGTTGATATATCTACGCATCGACTCGTTGACAGCCAATAATAGAATCCACGATTAGGTACTCCTTTGTCTCCGACGTTGTGGCGAATATTCCAACATGCGAAACTGCAGCGTCCGTTATCAAACACAGTTTTTTGACTCAATGTAAGATGCCAAGCCTATGCTTAAAGCGCCTGCAGTGTTACCTGTGGGAACACCTTTCTGACGCGTCGTCATCGCTGGTGTCTCCTGTAGTGTAATGTCCTTGAACTTCCAAATGAAGCACGAGTCAGCATGAGTATGTGAGAGAGATATGGAAAGCACCTGTGGCTCTGTTATGCAGTGTCAGCTGTTTTGTAAAATGAAGTGTGTATGGGGCAAAAAAGCACCGGTCAGCAGAAAGTATGAGTCTCGAGAAATTCCCCTGCTCTCCCAGAGATAATAAAGAAAATACAAAGGAGATGATAAGAAAATACAAAGAAGTAGGTAGCACCTTTAAAGGAAAAGTGCTGACTTATCAAAAAATGCCAAAATCAGCTGGCCAACCACAGTTAGATATTAAAATTCCATCCTATCAGAAGAAACCCAAAGGAAAGGGGAGGAGAAAAAAAGAGGGGCGAGAGGCGGTGCTGCCCTGCCCCAGATTGTATAAAAAGATGAAGCATTTCGCATTGTGAGTCAGACTCTGCCCGGGCGTTGTCTCAGAAGGAGCTATTGTATTTGACAATAAAACCTTCTTTTAACCTTTTGAACCAGTTTGTTTGACTTTGTACTTTGAATTTTTAATACTTTGAGAACTTAGAATATTTTTGAGATCATTGGCGAACCAGACAACAGTTTTTACACTACAATTGGCGAGCGCCAGCCAGGAGAAAAAGGCGAGGGACCGGACGGCCAAGGGGCGCAAGCTCTGACAGGCGGATCCCAGGGCCCATTCACCAAAACAGGTGAGATAGTAATTTTTTTTTTGTCTTTTCCTAAATTTAACAAAGGGATCCAGCCCTCATCCAGCCCAGTGGTCAGAAGGTGCCATCAAACTTTTCTAAACAACCTAGAATTAACTGAAGAATCAGATACGTAAAACAAAGCAATGAAAAACTGGTTAAAAGGTCTAAAGTCTGATTGTTTGAAAATGTAAATTAAGTCTGGGATGGATAAACTTAGGAAATTAATATTAACAACTCTAATTGCAGGTTGGCTAGCCGTAGAAATTGCAGGTTTCTGTGTTCTGAGTTATGCGATAGTAACACAAGTAAGAGAAAGGATTAATCAAACACTCGATCATAATCAAACACTCAGTCAATAAATAGTTTAGTGTAAGTTTAAGTGTAACAAGAAAAGAGAAAAGAAGTGATAAGAATAAAATACTGCCCGGGGGCACCACCACTAGAGTCTAGCAAGACAGTGGGCCGGAAGCAGAAGGAAAAAGCTGTAGGGAAGCAGCAGAATAAAGTACAGGGGTACTAAAAAAAGTGATAAGTGACTGCAAGGGATGCAGACTTACAAGTAAGAAGTTGTGTTCGTGAAAGTTTTGTGTAAAAGTGAAATTTTTGTGTAACTAGATATATACAGGTCTGGTGTCGTGGTGGGGGGTTAATCCCAAACCACCTGGACTGGGTACCAGGGACACAGCGTGCCATAGCTCCCAGTTGGCCTGAAAGACTGAAGGAACGAACAGCCAAAAGATCAGAAAGAGGCCTGCAGCAACTTGACGCACTGATGAGGTATAATGCAGAACAACTACCACAGACACTACTATGGTCACCAGGAAAAACATCTACACCCGTAAAAGGAAGAAGGTGGAGCCACTCATGGACAGGAAAAGCACCTACAGAAACAGAAAGACCAGCCCGGAGAACAACTCGAAAAGAAAAGACATTGTCAAAAAGCATTATGGATTGTGTCAAGCACAGCAGGGAATCAGACCAAGAACTAGACAAGTACTGCCTCCAATCAGATGGCTCATGTGACGGGGAAAGTGATAGTAGAGAAGAAGAGAGTGATAATCCGGAGGAAGAAGAGCAAGAGACAGCAGAGGAACGGCTGAAGAGAATGACGCAGCAGATCGGCCAAATACGTGCACAAGCAGATGAAGAGACTCATGAACTGCAGGAGTGACTGAGGAAAATAGAGGAAAAACAAGAAAAAAGATTAAACCAGTCCGAGGTTCAAGCTATGAAGGCAATGGAAGAAAGATTAAACCAGTCCCAGGTCCAAGCTATGAAGGCAATAGAACAAAGCAGAGAAGAATTAAGCAGAGAATGGAGGAAAAAGTGGCAAGAAGAAAAGGAACAGTTCGAGAGATCTCGAGCTGAGAATGAGAGAAGCCATGAGCTAGGTCCCGCTGGAAGAGAGCTGACATTTGACATCAGCCTAACAACAGAAGTAGAGGGACGTCAAGATCCAATGACGCTGTGGAGTGGCAATCAGTTACAGCGACAACCACCCATGAAAGGACCAAGACCTGGAGCAGACAGAGCAACGATGGCCCCCTTAATGGCCAAAGGACCGGATGACGACTACCGGTATGTACCATGGTCATTTATGGATATGATGACACTTGCTGGGAAGTTGACTCCCCTGACAGATGGAGCAGACAAATGGATCGAGAAGCTCGAAGAACTAACGGGAGGAATCAAGTTGGCAGCAGGAGACATCAAGGCTCTGCTGGTGAAGATGGCAGGACAAGCGGCCACCACAGAGATCTTCAGAGCGGCTGAAATGGGAGGGGTGATGGACGACGGGCACCACCATGACGAGGTACCCTTCGACTATCTGAGACCTGCAATCTGGAAGGCTCTAAGAGATAAGTACCCCTCACGAATGGACCCAGCCAAATTAGAAAAAGAATGCCTAAAGGATAGTGACAGCCCAGCACAATTTCTGCATGATTATCAGAGAATGTGGAAAGCCGAGACCGGAAGTGAATGGGATAGTAACGAGTCAACAAGTGCCTTATTCAAACTATATGTAAAAAATGCCATGCCCAAAGAAGTACAGTCCAAGATGAGTGAAGTAGTGGGATTAATGAAAATGGAATGGCTGGTATTTTCTGAACATGTGGTTCATTATGTGAATGCATACAGAACTGAGAAGCAGACTCGTGAAGACCAGAGTAAAATGTTGGCTAATAAGCTAACCCAACTACAGATAGGAGAGCTGACCAAACAAAAGAAGGAACGAGAAAAGCCAAAAACCCTGGCGGCGGTAATGGTGGATTCACCGTGGCTCTAAAATGGACACGACGGAGGGGTAATGCAAGCACCAATGATTGCACCAACAGTGTCGCCCCCCGTCCAACAGACACCTTCCGTGCCTAACTCTGCTCCTGTAATACCGGCTCCACAAATCCCGCCAATCCACGTGCATGTTAACCAAGGAGGAGGCATGCAGCAACCATCAGCTGGATGAGGACGAGGCGGTCCACCCATGCGAGGAAGATGGGGCAGACCTCAAGGAGGAGCCAGAGGGGCCATGCCAGGACCACAGCAACAGGTAGCTGGCGCAGCTCCACAGTATCAATCAAGGCTGCAATGTTGGGGATGCGGGCAAACCGGACACTTGCAGAGAGAGTGTCCGACCAATCCATGGATGGGTCCCCAAAATCCGAATGCTGAGGCTGCCAACTCAGGACTGGGCCCCGACCACCAGAATAATGGTCCCTGGACAGGTCCAGCAGCATACTGGCAATAGGGGTGCCCAGAGAAACCTGAGGGGAAGACAATTTTACCCATCCTAACACAACAATTTATGATCGATACGGGAGCTACGTACTCCTGTATAGGCAAAAAAGGAGCCAATCTTCCCCTCTCAGCGTCAAAGATTCGTACTGTAGGTTTCTCTGGTAAAACACAAATAATACCAATGACTGTGCCTGTTCCGCTGAAAATAGGAGACAAAACAATCTACGCTTCCCTGCTATACTCAGCAGATACGCCAATCAATCTCTTGGGAAGAGATGTGTTATGCCGACTAAATGCAAAAATCAAGTGTACACCAGATGGTATCTACTTTGATGTGAATGATGATACAAATGATAACTTATCTTTCCCTATGATGCCATTAAGAGTACCTACAGGACCACTACGGACTCCCGACCATGGTCCCGAGGCTCAAGTGTTCTGGTTGAAGCTGACAGCACATGACTCTGTCGTTTACCAGGAATGGGAAGCCTGGCGACCACTGGTAATGAACCACTATGACATGGCTAGAGAGCCAACACTTCCACTTCACTGTACCATGTTCTATGACGGTGACCAAACTAACGAGGACTTTGAGACAAGCTGGGATGAAAATATTAATGGTAAACCACAATAATCCAGTATGAGGATATCACAGTAGGACTTCAAGGAGCAGCTGCAGCTGTGAACTTTGCAGACGAGAAAGTTGAGAGCTGGTTCTCAGTTCCCAACTCATCACCACATGTGACATTGTTGATTGCTGACAGGTATGAGTCACATGACTTAGGCCCTATGGTGAAAACGGCAAGACAAGTTGAGAACTGGACTCCCACAGACTGTCCCCAAGTGAGTGTCTCCCCAGATGGACAATTTTTTAAAATCACAAGCCCATCAGCTGATGAAGCAATAGCAGAAAGGGTTAAGGTACCTAGGGGAAAGGTTAGAAATATGGTGATGACAGATGAACATGTAACCTTACTAGAGCAAGTCCCAATGCAGGTATGGTCCCAACACAAAACAGATGTAGGATTAGTAAAATCAGCTGAACCCCAAAAGTTTTGCGTAAAATCAGGTGTCAGATTGCCATACCAAAAACAGTATCCTCTAAAGCAGGAAGCAATAGAAGGCATAAATCCCATTATAACAGGGTTAGTAGAGGCAGGAGTTTTAGTAAAGACGAACAGTGCATGTAACACCCCAATTTTTCCCATTAAGAAACCAAGTGGAAATGAGTACAGATTAGTACATGACTTGAGGTTAGTCAATGCAAAAGTTGCTGAAGAAATGCCCATAGTACCTGATCCTCACACACTGTTATCCAACATCCCACCAGGAACCAAATGGTTCACGGTGATAGTTCTGTGCTCAGCATTTTTCAGTTTACCAGTTCATCCTGATTCACAGCACTTATTTGCATTCACATACAAAGGGCAACAGTATATGTATACTCGGTTGCCGCAAGGGTTTGTACACTCCCCCTCCATTTTCAATCGAGTTCTTGCAACGACCTCAGTCATCTAAAACTAAGGAGCTCTGCTGTGGGTCCATGAGAAAAAATGTAGTGGACCTACTTGTACCACTTAACATCCAGGGTCAGCCAGTGGAACAGGTACAGAGTTTTAAATATCTCGGAACAGAAATCGACACCTGCCTGTCCTTCTCACAACACACTGACTCCATCTACAAAAAGGCACAACAGCGTCTCCACCTGCTCAGGAAACTAAGAAGTTTTGACATCAGCAAAGACATTTTAACCTTGGTATATAGATCACTCATTGAATCCATCCTCAACTATAACATCTCATCTTGGTTCAACTTTCTTACTGCAAAACATAAAGTAAAACTCTCCCGGATAATAAATCAAGCTAGCAAGATAACAGAAACATCTCAACATCCTCTCTGCGAACTGTACAGGCGCTCAGTGATGAAGAAAGCCACCCTCATCACTGGGGATCCCACCCATCCCCTCCACCACTCCTTCATGCTGCTGCCATCAGGCAGACGCTACAGAACCCCACTGGCCCGGAAAAACATTTACAAAAAATCCTTCATCCCATCTGCAATAACTGCTCTTAATAAGAACACATAACATAAACTTTTTATTGTTGTTGAATGAGTTTTAGTGTGCTTGACTGTGGTTTTTAATTATGTTTTAATGCATTGAGCTGTTTTTAAAGATGAATTTCTGTTTTTACCCGAGACAGACAATAAAGATCTATCTATCTATCCATCTGGATGTACAGTCAACCACCTTAATGTATGTGGATGACATTTTGATTTGCTCTGAGACAAAAGAGCAGTGTGAAAAAGATCACTGTGTTGACGGCTCTGGCAGAAGGAGGACACAAAGTAAGCAAAAAGAAGCTCCAATTCTGTCAACCAACAGTGGAATATTTGGGCAGGCTGCTAAGTGGGGATAAAAGACAAATTGCACCTTCCCAGCTGGAGGCCATAAGTAGTTCCAAAGCCTTTAACTGTAGGTCAGATGTTGTCTTTTCTTGGTATGGCAGGCTACAGCAGACCATGGATCTGTGATTACGCTCTCAAAGCAGCCCCTTTAAGAGCCCTGATCCGAGCAGCAGGACAGGGTCAACAGTCGGCCCAGTTGCAGTGGACTGATGAGGCAGAAGGGGCATTTCAACTACTAAAAAGAGATCTCCAAACGGCTCCGGCCTTGGCCAATCCAGACTATGGCAAACAGTTCCATCTATATGTGGCAGAAAGGCAGGGGCATGCATGTGCAGTACTGATGCAAGATACCCCAACAGGTAAACAACCTATTTCTTACTATAGCACAAAGTTGGACAGTGTAGAGGAAGGGCTGCCACCCTGTTATCAGGGTCTGGCAGCAGCTGCTTTTGCATACAAAAAGGCATCGGTGATCACTATGGGACATCCGGTGTCACTTTATACCTCACATCAACTGCATGCCATGCTCACAAGCCCACGCTTTGTGATTACCCAAGCCAGATGAACAGGTTACAAGATCCTGCTCTCAGGACCAGACCTGACTATAATGAGATGCACAACCATAAACCCAGCCACAAGAATGGTACTGCCAACAGAAGGTGAGCCCCATGATTGTCTCCAGGAGACGGACACCTTCATGAAAGTAAGGGATGAGTTGCATAATCATCCCATTCCGTCCGATCTGACCTTGTTCATTGATGGCTCATGTGTCAGAGGTATGACAGGCAATAAGGCTGGCTATGGGATAGTTCAACTTAATCCGGATAACACATTCACCAAAGTACAATCAGTAAGCTTGGCCCAGCCTTGTTCTGCCCAATTAGCAGAAATAAAAGCATTAACAGCTGCCTGTAAACTAGCCGCAGGAAAAAGAGCCACAATTTACACCGATAGTGGATATGGATACGGTGTGTGCCATATAAATGCCAGCATTTGGAAGCAAAGGGGGTTTGTGTCCACTGACGGCACCCCTGTAGCACACGGGCAGGCCGTAGTAGAGTCGATACAGGCTATGCAACTTCCCACGCAACTAGAGATAGTGAAGTGCGCAGCTCATCAAAACAATGCAACACCAGTTGCAATAGGAAACAACTTAGCTGACGAAGCCGCTAAAGAAGCAACAGGCCAGGCAATACAGGGACCAATATTGTTTGAAGAAGATGCTGCTCCTATCACTAACTTAGCATCATTGATAGAAGCACAAAACAATGTTTCTCAGGCAGAGAAAAATCTGTGGAGACAGAGGGGTGCTATATGCACCCAACATCCCCATGCAGGGTTGTACAGAAGTCCCAGCGGACATTTTGTCTTACCACTATCCTTACTACCCATGGCTATAAGAAAAATGCATGAACCTGATCACTGTTCACGAGTCCAGGTTATTCGGAAACTACAAGTTGTGTGGTGGTCCCCATACATGTCCTACATGGTTGACAGAGAACTCGCAATGTGTCCTCACTGTCCGAAATACAATGTTCGTAAAATGTTTATCCACATACCCATGCCAGACGGCCCTTTCCGCCATCTGATGATGGACTATGTAGACATGATTCAGCGGGTACAGGGTAAGCGATACATGATTGTCATTGTGTGCAGGTTCAGCAGATGGGTCGAAGCCTGCGCCCTCTCAAAAGCGGACTACAAAGCCGCAGCGAGGTTTTTAGTCAGAGAAGTAATTCCCAGATTTGGCATGCCAGATACTATATCAATGGACAATGGCAGCCATTTTGTTAACAATGCAATCCGGGAAATGTTTATACTCTTGGGTGTCAAACAGAAGTATGGCTGTGTTTACCACCCTCAGTCACAGGAGGCGGTCGAACGCGTTAATGGTACATTGAAAACCAAAATTGCCAAAATTGTGGCAGATAGCGATGGCCGACTGACATGGGTGGATGCGTTGCCAATGGCATTAATGGCCATGCGCTCCCAGACTAATCGAATAACCCATTTAACTCCACATGAAATGCTTACGGGTCGACCAATGCCCCTCTCGCAGATCAGAGGACCCCACGAGGGGGCAACGTTGGAGCAGTTAGACCGTGAGCTGGGCAACTATTTGCGTGCCTTAACCCAAATTCACAGGCTTGTGTTCCAACAGGTGCAGGAAGCCCACAGGAGGGATGGGCCTCGCATTCCAAGGGACGTGTGAGACATAGAGGTTGGGGACAAGGTGTTCATAAGGGTGTTTAGACGGCAGTGGAACGAACCCCATAGAGAGGGACCGTATAAAATTGTATTAACCACTCCCACTGCAATTAAAGTAGAAGGTAAGCCCGTATGGTTCCATAAGAATCACTGCACCCGCCATAGGCCACCAGACCCTCCTGGACATTTTCCAGGACCGACAGGGGCTGAGCATGTTGACAGGGTGGCGCAAGGTCCCCCTCAGAGCACTCGTAGCAGCACACCTTCCGGGTCCCCTGATGGGCAGAGACGGTCAGCCCGCCTGGCGGCCCGCCGCCGCCCACAGAGGCTGCAATCCACTGACTCTGAGCACTCTACCACTCCCACTTCGCCCGATGGGCATGTTGATTCTGCTACTGATGTGGGTGGGCCTGCAGATTGGGACTCGCCTGGGGAGGGCCCGTCATCACATAGGGAACACCATCTGCAGCGCCCACAGGGCACTGATGGTGCTGTGGCAAGTTCATCAGATGACTCGTCATCTGCATCTTCCTGGTTTCATGGGCCGCCCTGGTTTGGTGACCTTTGACCTGATTCATCAGATGGCCCCTCATCTGCGCCCCCACCATCAGCAGCTTCCCCAACCACCTCTCCCTCTCTCTCTCCGGCAGAAGCGCCACCGCCTACGCCGAGTTATGAGGGCTATCGCTCTGACTAGTTGCTTGATGGTGTTAACCCTGTGCGGATTAACAACGGGGGAAATTATAGTACTACCAACTACTTACAACACAGCCGCCTCACAAAACACAGTAGAAACATGCGCACTAGCAATGACCACACTAGCTACTAACAAAGGAATAATAGATGGGGGTAAAGGGGAAATCAAACATATAATGCATGTAAAAGCATATATATATGATCATGTGCTGACAGAAGAGGTACTGAAAACCGGCTCAATTGGTAAGCATTGGCTGGGCTATCCTCAAGACGCGGACTGCCGTGGGGAAGGGATGGTGATCATTCAGGTAAGATGCACCAGAACAAACTGTTACAATGAACAGACAGGACAGAATATATCAGTAGAAGCTAGGGCCAAAGTAAGGTTGATGACTACCAGACAGGAAAGAGATGCGACTAAGTTGAAAACGACGCACTGGGGCACTAATCTGTACCAACAGTGAATACAATATTCAATAGACGCCATGTTTGCAGCAAAAAAGCAAGAAAAACGAGACTGTATCGCCTGTTACAACGCTAGAAGGTTGCCACAGATACAAGCGCTGCCAGGAAGCGAGATGGGGGGCAGTCTAGATGTAAATAAGCGTTTGGGCAATCTAGATGTTGATAAGCGTTTTGCCCACTGTGCAATGCAAATGGCAGGAAGAAGGAAAGGTTGGAGCGAAAGCACGAAGGTTTGCCCCCACAAAGTATCATATGAGGAGCACGAGGTAATGAAAACTCTTCCTCCAGTAATAAGTAAATCCAATGACCTTATCTTTCCTTTTTGCATAGCGCGAGGAGAATTGGAAAGGGTAGTCAACGGGACAGACAAGACCGTGTTGAATGATACGGAGGGACTGGTGAATTGCAGCATAAAACAGATGGGAGCTAAAATATGTGAGACCACCCCAAAAGCTCAAATCCAGTGCAATCAAGTAGTACCGAACGAAGGATTTGTGATTTATTACCTTAATTCTACAAAGAAATCCGAATATAAGCTACCAGACTTAGGAAATGGAACTGATCTATTGGGAGATATTTTTTGGATAGTGAAAATGATACTACCATGATACCCCAGCTACCAGCAAACTGGACAGGCATATGTGCCCCAATGATGCTAACAAGGCAGTTGTCCCTTATTATTGCATGTGAAGCCCAGCAAAATAGAACGCTTAGACGGAAACGGAGTACTCTAGACCCTTGGAACTGGCAGTGGAAAGCGTCCAATGAGACACATATTACCTGGGACCAGGTCCCTATGGGGGTGCCTGAGAAAGATCAGGCTTTGGGGTCTAAATGGATAGACTCTGGAAGAGCAGTAGGCAGCGTACCATTTGCAGGGACAATTCTAAACGCCCAATATATAGCCCGAAATAGTCACTGGGTTAATCTCCTCTGGTACAACCAGCAAAGATTTATAAATTTCACCATAAAAGGAGTAGGGTTGATCAAGGAACAAGTGCATGCAACATCATTAATGACCCTACAAAATAGATTTGTAATAGAAACAGTCATGGCAGGGGATCAAGGAGTCTGTGATGTAATAGGTGACGAATGTTGTTCCCTAATACCAATGCATACAGGCCCCAACGGTAGTTTAACGGGAGTTTTGAATGAAATGAAACGACTAAGAGATGAGCATGTGAAAAATTCTAATTGGAATACACAGCTTAATGGTTTTTGGGATTGGCTGGGAAAATTGAACTGGTGGAAGTACATGAAAGCAGTAGGAATAGCACTTGGAGTTCTCATACTGGTGATACTGTTGGTAATCTGCTGTGTCCTGCCATTGCTTCGAGTTTTAATATCACGTGTTTTTGCAAGTATCACAGGTCAATTCCCTATTGTAGAGATACAGGTCAACTCAGAAGTAGCAGAAGCACCTAGGGAATGGCAGGAAAAGTATGGATAGGTAAGATTACAGAGATCACCACCCGCTCCCCACAAGGTACGTGTTGCTTTTAATAATGTACATAATATGTAAAAGTCAGCAATGAATATATATATATATATATATATATATATATGCACATAAAAATAGAGTAGCAAAATTGAATGTAAATATGATTACTAAATGCTGCCATATCTTCACCACAGACTGTTAAAATGGCAGAGGCTTACTTTACTGGACCACAAATGACCCCAGATGAATGGCAGGAGCACAATTACTACAGCGGAGGGGACAACATGCATGCACCATTAGGAATACACCTGCATCTAGGTACGCACACTTTCATCCCAAACAGGCATCCAGATGGGCCCCAGTGGACCGAGGATCACCCAGGGGGGTCGGGATGGACCCCTTTCCGAGCGATGACCAGCAGGAGTCTGGCAGGACCATCTACGGAGCCAACTGGTGTCCAGCCACCACCACCACCAAGGTCGCCGCTGTTCAGCCCGGAGAGTCCAGACAACCCAGCAGACCGGGGACTCCTAGCCGAAGTGCCACCAGCACCCAGAAACATACCGCCTTATCTACGGTTGGAAGCAAGTGATGTTGACCACCTCTCACGGTTCCTGCTCCACCCAGTGGAACACTATACCATCAAGAACGACTTCCGCAATGAAATTGGCAACTTGACGAAAGGAGTGTACTCATCCTTGATGGCTGGGCTTACCCCAATGGCCCGTGTACAGATCAAGAGAATCAGAAGCCTGACCTACAACTACACACATACACAGACACTGGCCCGTTTAAGAGGAGGACAATGAGCGACTCAATCGAGAATTAACCCAAGCCTGAGCCACCATTGATTCACTGCAAGAACAAGTGCAGCGAGTAACAGCTGCCCATGGTCAAACCCAACAGCAACTGGACTATTTAAGACAGTCCCACACAACCATGGTCGAACTCTGCCAAGAAAGGTTGGGACGGCAGATCATGACCACCAACGGAATGGTCCTATTGAGAAGGAGGGAAGTACGTTCCCCTTCCCCGTCGGACGCACAGGACTCTCCGTCCAGGGAACAATAGACTGTTCTCATATTACTGTGTTGTTAAGAAAAGATGTATTGACGTGTATGTGATATGTTTAAATTGTCAAATAAGAACCTAAGAATCTATACCTGCTAGATAATTAATCAAGACATGTGGGCTTTGCCCAATGATGTATTCCTGAAAGCATAGGCCCAGGAATTGGTATATTGTTTCCAACAATATCTGTTTGCTTTGTTGGTTGACTTACATGGCTGACAATTGGTTGCCATATTAAAAGTTTGGGAGGTTCCTACTATTTGTTCTACAGTATTAGCTAATGTCTGAACGACAGTGCTGCTACGTTAGCGACGTCTGGATGACAGTGCAGCTAAGTTAAAACAAGACAGAAAATACCAAAAAAAAAAACTTAAGAGGGTTGACCCTCACAAGCATGCCAGGGGTTTTCCCCTTGAACAAACTAAGGTAACTAGCTGTTTAGGCAGAATAGACCAGGTTTGCAATGTTGTGATACCAGTAATATCTTTCACAAGTGTCCTTATGTATGTGCACGGAACAAAAGTAGTATCTTTCACGAGTGTCCTATGTATCTGCATGCTCACGTGTGATTTGTACCCATGGTTTAGCAATGGAATAATGTACTACTGACGCTGCCACCTGACGAGGATTTTACCCCCTGTTAACCGATAATCTGGGGGATGTTTCCCTGGTCAGATCTCAGAGTCAGTTAGGAGCCTATCAGCGACGATCATAGAATCATCAGGATGGGCAAGTCCCGGGGTGATTCTAAGATGTAGCTGCAGTTGTCGTTACAACTGCAGCAGCATCTTGCAGTGATCCTCACTGATAGAAGTTGATTTGTACACCTGTATTAACTATGGTGTTAATCTGTTTAATCAATCACTCTGTTAATCAATGAAGTTAACCTTTGATTAGTCAATGAATGTTTATCACCTACTGCTGAATAAATAGAGTGGTCCTTTATAAGGACCACAGGGGGGAATGTAGTGTAATGTCCTTGAACTTCCAAATGAAGCACGAGTCAGCATGAGTATGTGAGAGAGATATGGAAAGCACCTGTGGCTCTGTTATGCAGTGTCAGCTGTTTTGTAAAATGAAGTGTGTATGGGGCAAAAAAGCACCGGTCAGCAGAAAGTATGAGTCTCTGGAAATTCCCCTGCTCTCCCAGAGATAATAAAGAAAATACAAAGGAGATGATAAGAAAATACAAAGAAGGTGATAAGAAAATACAAAGAAGTAGGTAGCACCTTTAAAGGAAAAGTGCTGACTTATCAAAAAATGCCAACCTCAGCTGGCCAACCACAGTTAGATATTAAAATTCCATCCTATCAGAAGAAACCCAAAGGAAAGGGGAGGAGAAAAAAGGAGGGGCGAGAGGCGGTGCTGCCCTCCCCCAGATTGTATAAAAAGATGAAGCATTTCGCATTGTGAGTCAGACTCTGCCCGGGTGTTGTCTCAGAAGGAGCTATTGTATTTGACAATAAAACCTTCTTTTAACCTTTTGAACCAGTTTGTTTGACTTTGTACTTTGAATTTTTAATACTTTGAGAACTTAGAATATTTTTGAGATCATTGCCGAACCAGACACCAATTTTGTCACGACACTCCTTCGTACAATTACTCAGCCTCCACACGACTTCTCATTTTAAACCTTTAATGCTCACCACATTGATTTTATCGCTTAGATTTACAAATGACCACAACAGCACGTGACCACGGTCAAAAAACTGTGTGTTCACCTTCCTACAAGCAACACCTGTCACCTGTAGAAAGTGTCCCCCTTATATTGCTTAAGTATGTACAGTGCTGCCCCCTGGTGCCCAAACAAGGTACATACAAATGCATACAAATGGCTCCTACAGGTATGTATTCACTTTAGCAATGTGATCTTAAATACTGTCTCATAATCTTTTACTGTACTGTAATATGTTTACTAGATCTACACTGAACTACACAGTTTTGCCACTGACACTGTTTTTCAGAGAGTTTTACAAATGGATGGAGAGGAGATCCAGCATGAGTTCATTTACGTAGATGAGGCTGGGCTCAACCTGACGAGATCACGAAGGAGGGGAAGAAACATCATTGGCCACAGGGCTATAGTCAATATCCCAGGGCAATGTGGGGGTAATATAACACTTTGTGCAGCCATTACACAGAATGAGTCCTCCACCGCCATGCCCATATAGGCCCTTACAACACAGCAGTCATACTTACATTCTTGGACCAATTGCACAACATAACAGCAGCAAATCAAATCGATCACATACAATACATTGTTTGTGTGGGACAATGTGTCTTTCCACTGCTCCACTGCTTCACCGGCTCGCAGATTAACCAGTGTTTTTCTCTTTATACAAATATATATATTTTATAATGTCGAGTTGGTCGAGTGGGAATACATGTTCCGTCATAAACTGTACCAACAATGGCGTGAAAATTCAACAATGGAAGAAGAAAGTATGTGAAATACACAAGCCTTTACTGCACGAAGACTGCCTTGTTTGCAGAACAAGAAGTTAGGAAGATGTGGGTGAAAAATATCAACAGAAAGGACTTTGTTCCAAATGAATACAGCCGGGTGAGTTTTCGTTAACATTCAGTCTCGTACTACTCATAGTCTCGCTGAGAATCCCGGACGATTCTGGCCGAAAGAACAGCAGTATGAGGCTACTGTAGCCCTCGGCACTAGCACAAACCTATAAATCAATGAATTAATGAATGAATGAATGAATGACTTAGGAGAATGATAAAATAAATTAAATATAACATTAACACATAGCCTAATTTACCGCTAGCGTTAACGTTACAGTAGCATAATCTTTATGGCTTGTTGACGTTAGTTATAGCCAGCGTTGCATTTTTCACGTATTCCCACAGTTTTTAGTGTTTGGTTATGGGAATAGATCATGCTATTTCCATAACCAATCATTAAAAACAGCGATAAACTACCTTCATCTGTAACTGGAGGCCACTGCCTAACATCATCAATCCAAGACATGTCTGTGTTATCCGTAACAGATGCTCCACTCTGCTGTGTTTGGGTTAGTTGGTGGAGCACCGCGCAGTCCAGTTATGGCGGGGCCACTAGGGGGCGCATGTCCACAATTTTTAAGTCGAAAAGGTCTTTTTTTTCATAGTAACTTACAATACGTAAAGTGATGTTTTGTTACAGTATTATGATTCTTGCATGTCAACATTTTGGGCGTGTTGAGAAATGAGTTTCTTCAGTCTGCAACATTGGTCTTGTGTAGTGTTTGGTGAATTTACATTATATTTGTACTTTGTTGATAGTAGCCTACTCTAATCATAGGGAAGTAGAAGTGCTAAAAGTGTATTAGGTTTATCACAGCAGAGTGTAACTCGTGCAAACAGTGTATAGTAATGTGAAACGTGTGTTTCATATGGTAACAATTGGGTGTGTGGTTGTGCTAATTGTGTCATGTTTTGAAAATCATGCTTAAGCAATCAAAGAAAACTGTAACAGGAGGTCAGATAAATAAGGCCCAAGACCATTAAGACATTTATAAACTAATAAAAGCACCTTAAAAATCAATCCTGAAGCACAGGGGGAGCAAATGCAGGGATTTTAAACTGGTGTAATATGTTCCCACCCTCTGGTCTTCGTCAGCAGGACTTTTACAGAATTCTGAGGACTCTTGTTGGTGTTTCTGCTCTGATACTTTTTATTTTTTTGTTGTCTGCTGTCGGACGTCCAGTTGTGACATGTAGGAAGAGGACGCACGCGCGAAGTCTCCTGGTTCACTTTCTGTAACCCTGGTTTTACTGTGATTTTTGGAACCTATCTTGATGTAATTTTAGTTTCTGGACTCAGTCTAAGAAATTTCTTACAAAGTGAGCAACTCTAAACAAGCAAAACGAACCAACCGACAGACTCCGGCCACGCATGCTGCAGGTAAGCTAGCACCCTTTGCAGCTAACAAACCTCCTGACCCACCAAAAGCAGGCTCTTCTGGATTGGTGCGATGACCTCGAGAACCGCTCACGGAGATCCAGTCTCCATATAGTGAATATCCCGGAAAGGTAGTGAAGATGGCTAAGATCCCATAAAATTTATGTCGGGTGTGTTGATGGAAGCGATATGGCCCCGATGGTTTCCCCACAACGCCTGAACTGGAGAGAGCCCATCGGATCCCGACTTCCAGAACTGGTCAGAGGTCATCCTCCGCACATTCCTAGTCTGTTTCTTTAGATTCCAGCAGAAAGAAGCTGTGCTGCATTGGGCCAGGAGTCATGAACTGAAATACCAGGGAACCACAAAAGTCTATCAGGATGTCAGCGCAACTCTTAGTAAGAAGAGAGCTGCAATCAGCGATGTTAAACGACCCCTGTATCAAAACGTCAGATTCCACCTGCTCTACCCGGCCCGGTGCTGTGCGTGGGATGACGTGTCCACCTGCGACTCACCTGGCGAAGCCCAGAAGTTTATGGAGCAGAAGTTCAGCAAATTATAGGACTGTGTCAAGGTTTGGACTATACAGCCTGGCGATGGTTAATCACCTGAGCCACTAATCAGGTGACTAATCACTCCTTGACTTGTTTCATATGTTTTCATACATATAGGTATGTGAGTACCCACTTGTTCAGCAGTTGTTTTCCCCCTACATTATTGTTAAGAGAGTTTAATGTTGTAAATAACATAACTGGGAGCCTTCCTGGGTAGGACTGAAAGACTGTGGGACCAGAAGTTTTTGGAAAGGATGTTTAACCTGCAGCTTGCCTCAGAGAGAGGGACAAGTATAGGTTTAGTTTTAAGTGTTTTATTTTGTTTTTTATTGGGGGGGGGGGGGGGGGGTTCGGGACAGCATCACTTTCAGCATGTTTTTATCATTTTACTTCAGTGAAGTACTGCTACTGCGGACTAAGACGCTACCATCGCAGTTCCTTGCTTCTACTTGATCCCCTTTTCTTCTTATTGTCTTTAGTTAAACATGGTAAATGGTGGGGGTTCCGGTGACGAGGTCACCAAAATTGGCAGCTTAAATCGATAGCTCTCTCAAAAGTATTGCTAGTTCGCCCTGCGTAATTGATAAACATTAAGAGACCCCTGCCTTGGAGTCACCTTTTGTTGATTTTTTTTTTTTAATATTTAGCATTTATTTTTTTCCAAATCCAAATGAAACCAAGGAATACACAGGGAGAATATGGTGAAAAGAGATAAGCAAGTTAAAGGCAAGACTGATGACAAAATGAGCGACCAAACAACTACAAGTATTCTCGAAGCTAGCGAACTCAAATGCTACATCGCTCATTGTTCTAGAAGAATTGTGAGCCTTTGTCGCGATTTTCAGGATTTCAGTTCAGAGCTGAAAACAGACTTGGATTGACAACGTTGAAGACTGGGTCCAGAATGCCAAACAAGTGCTAACCAAGATCCTAAAAGTTTTGAGAAGGACAACTAACTTATTGGCCAAGAAAGTAGATCTCGCAGGACGAATTTGAAGTTGTATAATGTACCTGAAGGGGCAGATTTCAAACCCCGTTTCCATAATAAATGAGGGTGTTCTATGAGAATGATACCAATTGGCACAGGAAGCAACAATGGACATGATTAGCAGAGGCCTGCAAGTTACAAAGATAATGACGAAAGAGAGCCTGACGGAACAGATGGTGCGATCAGCATGGAATGTGATGGGAGCTGGACAGCGACGAGAGGAAGAAATTCGTGAACAAGCAATCAGAGAAAAACTTCAAGTCCACAGGAGAGCAGCAGGAGCCTCATCACCTCCTCTACAAGATTGAGGAAAAGAAGATCATGTCTCAAAGTTGAGTCATTGTCTTCTCTTTTCTTAGAAATGACAAATACGCCTAAGAGAGGCTTGTAAGGGACTGATTAGGACTTTTGAAGGGAAAGCCATGTAGAACTGCCACAGGGGCCCCCTTCCTCTAGGAGAAGAGGCTTTCCCTTACTGTTGACACTTACTGTAAAGAGAAGCAGGATTCTAGGACCGATGCCCCCCCCCCCCCCCCCCCCCCCCCCCGCGACAATCAAAATCCACGATCTGGAGCCAGAGCCCCCCGAGCCTCAATAATGTGTTTAAAATATGTTTAAAACCCCCCAAAAAGTAGCGAGGCACTGCAGTGAAACAAGACAAAGGCTCAACTGTGGTCTTTCTGTTTCCTTCACAGCCTCTGGTCTCTGAACTGTAGTAAACAAACTGCTGGTATTGTGCTATTTTTGGCTCGTAATTAGCGGCTAACACGTTAGCAACAACAAAACAAAGAGTCCGGTTTTCTCTGCGTGGAACAAGCACTTTATTCTGGCACTGCAGGAACTTGTAACATCACACAGGTTGTATTGTTGGGCTCCTGTCGGTTAACAGAGAATGTAAATCTATACACGCTGGGCTGCTGTTGATGCTCACTACACTTTTCATCTAACCCCGTTTTCGTTCTGCCGTCCCACAACACACACACTACATTACCCATAAAGCCACATCATTACCCATAAGGCCACCTTTTTAAAGGGGCCAGGCTGGCTCATAGCATTTCTTCACTGTGAGAGAACGCGGACAAAACATCCTGTGATGTTTCTGCGATTTTTAAAAATGTTTTAAATTATATTATATATTTCTGAAAAAAATCTGCGAAGCACTAAAACCGCGGTACTCAAACCGTGAAGTGGCAAGGGATCACTGTATACCTACAAGAAACTTATTTACAGAATAAAGAACATGAAAAACTAAAGCGAATGGGATTCACAAATATGTTCTTTTCATCATATAAAATCAGGCCACAGACGAATTGTGATTCTCCTTACAAATAAACTAAACTTTAAAGAGAGATTTGAGTTAAAACATAAAGAAGGGGGCTGCCCTTCTTTATGTTTTAAGAAGGGCGGCCACAGCAGAAAGAAGCTGCTGGGGCCGCCCTGCATAATGTACCTATTACATTATGCAGGGCGTCACTTTCAAAATGTTTGTTTGCATTAAACAAAAGACAATGCGACTTTTGTTTAATGCACCTTAAACAAAAGTGTACAGTTCTCCAACTGTACACTTGCAATGCTTGCCATTGTCACAGGGAGGTGACGCTGTCATTTTTTTGATCACCTGCAGTGGCTAGGGCAGGCGGCCCATGTACAGAGGCCACAGTCCTCATGCGGTTGGTTGTGAGTTCGACTCCCGGCAGGACGGCCCTTTGCCGCGTGTCTTCCCCGTTCTCTCTGCCCCCTTTCCTGTCTCTCCACTATTAGTAAAGGCCACTAGTGCCAAAAAAAATCTTAATAAAAAAAAACAAAGAAGGGAGATTCGTACTGATCAGAGGAACTATAGACGGTAATCCAGTCACCTTAATGAACATATATGCCCCTCCAGGTAGCGATTTGAGTTTTTAATCAAAAAATCATAAATATAACGGTAACACAGACAGGTCTTTTAATATGTGGGGGAGATCTGAACCTTTGCTTGCGACCAGAACTCGATAGTTCTAATGGAAAAGCATTTGAATTAAATACTTTATAAAAAAAAGTAAGGGCACTTTTTGAGGAAGTTGGTCTAATAGATATCTGGAAAGATATTCATCCTGGAGGGCGCGATTATTCACACTTCTCAGCATCACATTCTGTCTATACGAGAATAGACTATTTAATAACTTTTATCAAAGACAAAGATAGAACTCAAACATGCGACAAAGGAACAATAGATGTTAGTGACTATGCACCCTTATACTTAAGTGAATTTAGATTTGTTCCCTAAAACGATTACATGGAAATTAAACTAAAATCTGCTTAAAGAGAATAATTTTAAGGAACAAATTAAAAAAGAAATACAAGATTTCCTTGATATAAATGATAATAGAGAGGTCTCGCCTGCTGTACTTTGGGATACCTTTAAAGCTGTAATAAGAGGGAAAATTATAGCAATAGCCTCACACAAAAAAAGATGAAAATTAAAAACAAATGGAACATTTACAAAATAAACTGAAAGAATTAGAAAGAAGACAAACAATCTCAGACACCAAAAATATTTGAGGAGGTTAAAAAGATTAGAAATTTGATTAATAATCTAGCCACCCAAGATATTAAGAGAAAAATAATGTTTTGTAGCATCTGACCATCTTTCTGAGAATCCGAGAGTTCAGAGATACTAAGAATGGGTTCATTCCTTTTTGAGTTGGAATTTGGGATGATGTTGGTGTGTTTAATTCTGTCAGCAGATTGTGCAGAATAGAAAGATGGACTGTTTCCTACACATAAACCTGTCAAACCATTCTTTAATTTCAATACCAAATAACATTGTCTACGGAGTGTTTTTCGGGGGCGAATTCAGGGGTCTGAACGGGGTCCCCAGACAAGTGGAGGGCACCAGTTCCCATCATTGGAAGCCACTCTTTGCAGCCCCTCCAGGCCCGTCCGCCAGAAATGCTCCTGGTCAAAAAGGCCTCCGAAAAAACTACTTTTAATGGAGTTTTAGTCCAATTACAATTCTACATTCGCCTACACATTTGCATTGCCTGCGAGGTTCTCCAGGGCACATGCGAGCACACTGGGGGGTCCTTTTCAATCACCTGGATGAGTCCTTCGACGACGCAACATCCACTTGAGCCTGAGACCCTTGTAGACCTCGAGAGGTCACCGATTGTCACTTTCTTGCTTTACAATGGATTTCATCAGCCTGCGTACGGTCGTACAACTTCGTATGTTTTTGGCTGGGGGCAATGCAAGTGCTTCCCACTGCACGGAAGGAGATGACACATTGTCATTTTTTGGCTCGGTGAGTTAGCCGAAAAGTCAACTCTCGAGGATGGCAGAGTGTAGTGTGACCACTAGTGGGATGACCCCCTAGTGGTCTTAAGTCTGGAATATAAGATTTGGGAAAAATCTGTTGTTTTGGCTGTTAACCTTCCAAACCCCAAAGATAAACCAATTGAGATTATTTGAGGGGTTTCCCATGGGAGTTTTGGCACTAAACTAGTACAGTGGGATGCGCTGGACACCCTGAGCGTGCATACGTAGGTCTCACTCACCTGCGATGGCTCTGGGCCAAGTTCACTCAGGAAGCCTTTAGAAAAGTCAGCCTCTGGGAGTAGGAACCCTTTCTCCGGGATGAACCAACAGTTTGAGTTTGTTGGTTATCGGTGGTCTTCTGGCTAAGATACAGCCATTTAAATGGTGTACACAAACTGGCAGTGACCTGTAATTTTAACATGTGAGACAATGTACAGTTGAGAACACAAAGTTATCTCTTTCCATTATAGGTTTTGCATATGAAGTGTACGTAAACTTGCAATGAAAAATGTCAAACAGAAAGAGATAAGTCTGCGTATACAACCGTACACTTGGTCCCACGTTAAAATTACAGCTCGGTGCCAGTTCTTGTTCACTGTACAATGGCACCCATTAAGTCTGGCAGCAATGCAAATGCTTGCCATTGTCACAGGGAGGTGACGCTGTCATTTTTTTGATCAGTAAGTTAGCTGAAAAGCTCAAAACTAGCCAAAACAACCCTCCACCAATACTTTTGAGACTCAAAGATCGAAGAGGACCCCCCGACCCCCTGAGGGTCTTAAGTCTGGAATGTGAGATTTGGGAAAATTTCTTTTCTTCTTATGGCAATTAACCTGCAAAAACCCAATGGTAAGTGCTTGCCATTGTCAGAAATGCCCTTCCCCCACCCAACAGCCAATTAAGGTTATTTGAGTCACTTTCCATGGGAGTTTCTGCACCAAACTAGTACAGTAGGACCTCCAGATCATGCTGAGCTGGGGTATATGCATCTCATTGGCCCGTGTCACTCCGGGACCAACTTTGCCCAAGAAAGGTCTAGTAGAGTCAGCCTTGAGGTATTTTAAACCTCTCCCTAGGCAAAACACAAAGCCCAAGTTGGGTGGTAATCGTACCTCTTTTGGCTGAGACCCACCTGGAAAGCAACCTGGAAAACTGTACACTTGCAATGTAAAACTGAAAACAGAAAGAGACAAGTCCGTGTACAAAAATCGTACACAGACTGACATGCTAATATCACGGCTCAGTGCCAGTTCGTGAGACAGTGTACAGGGCCTTTGGGGGGCCATAAGTCAGAGGTCTGAGCTGTTTGGGGGCCCATATTCGGGTGTTCTTATGTGCATTAACTTATCTCTTGCGCTTTTCTACTTCCTCACCATCTCGGCCGTATCCAGACCCACATTCATCACTATCTCCCTCCATGAAATACTAGAATATGTGCTGTCTTTGTAGTGTGGAGAACGAAAATTGTACAGATGTGGGTACTTCCTCATTTCTTCAATGATGCGGTCTTTTCTATGCGGATGTAGAATTGACCAATCAGAGGCTTCCTTTCTCTCCTCTCTGCGACACTGTCTGCGTCGACCTACAATTTTGGGGAGGTGCACTGGAGTGTCTGCGTAGTGGGGGGGGCAGGTGATGCAGACGACGCATATACATATACATCCACAAACTTGTGAATGAAGTTGACTTCATCTGGTGAGAATCAGCCAAACTCATCACTCACAGTGTGCAGGAGCAGCTGGTCATGTAGAAACATGGTGGCATCATTTTCACCGCCGACCTCAGCCACAATCATATCTGCCTTGGTTGCTACTGCTGAAATGTGAGAGGCTCGTTCCATAGAACAAAATACAGAGTTTCATATTGTGTCATTTGGCACAACAAGCCTATTCCCAAGCTTGTCTTCCACTGTATCAGAAGCCTTTGTACTCCGCTTAACCAGGTTCCACAAAGCAGATGCTTTTGCAAAAATGGCGCTTGACATTGATTTGTAGTGTGTTTCAGTAATTTTATCTGTATCTTTGGCCACTAGATTTAAGGTGTGAACCATGCCTCCTGTGAGGGGGTAGAGAGGGAGCATCCAGATCTGACAGAGGCTCAGGCATCCTCATGTCATCCTCATCTGTGTACACAGTGTCATCTGGTTCATCTTCATCATTTTCATCAGAGAAGACCACCGTCTCAGACTCTCCAATATCAACAATAGGGATATCCATCCCAAAACAGTTGAATGCCTTGATGTGAAGCATTGTGTTATTGTACATACAAGCTTGTTTTGGATTTTGAATTCTTTAAGATCTGACACTACTTTTGCCAGTACATCATGTGTCCAGACTTTTTCACCCCCCAAAAAAAAAATCCAATCAGTCTTTGGTGGAAACCCAGGTCTTGATCCCTGACGGACACCTCTAGACATCGGGCTTCTGGGATCTTTAAACTGCAGAGACCCCTGCTCACTGCTATGTCAGTCTTTTAGTACAGTTTTCTTTGTAATTAATTTAAAAATCACTGACTCCATCAGCACAGTTCACACTTTAAATTACATTTTTTTTCTTTGCATCTCTTCAACTCCATGCAGCTTGTGATCAGTAAAGTACATTTATCAGTTTTCTTTCAGCTGGTAGCATGTTCACCAGCGGTTAAGTGACTCAGATGGAGTGATAAGTGCATTTCCTCCAGTCAGATCAGTGCTGCCAAGCCCATCACTGCTGATAATATGTGGTCAGATTCTGAGAAAAACTAAAACAGAATAAACTTGCAAATATCCCCCTAGCCGTAACTTCTTTTTGATTCACTCAAATTGCCCAAATCCACATTTTAAGGTCCTTATCTGATATATTTATTTTCCTCTGACACATTTTTAAGTTTTTTTGAAGATGACATCTTCTGCCTTTTTCCTGACAAGCCGACAGGTTCCACCCATACGTCTTTACCAGGAACCGTGTTTTTAGCCCAACCCCTCCCTCGTTGTCTGAAACACTGATAAAACGCTGCTGATAAACTCATCAACTAGACGACTCTTCATCAGCTTCTGACTTCAGTTCGTCCAAAAAGCTAACTTGTGAGTTTGGATTTTTTTTTTTACTTGTCTGCATAATTCCTTTTTTTTTTTTTTTTTTTTTTTTTTTTTGTACTGGTTCTTCCAGCTGATATGTTCATGTTTCTGTCCAGTTTAACCAGTCTGATGGTTAATAATTGTTAGATGTTGTAACTGGGTGGTCCTGCAGCTCTGCAGAGACTTGAACAGCTGTTGTAACTCTGTTCATGCAGACCACAGAGACGACAGACCTGAAGATGCTTTATTTCATTTTCTTCTGCAGGAGTGAGTAAAAGAGGAAAACAGTCCAGTAATTCCTGTCCGTGTCTCACTAATATGTGATGTATTTTCAGATCGGCTGTGAGGACGGACACGTGACGATCCGAGCAGACGGACAGACAGACGTCCACCTGGACATGGATCACCTGCTGCTGCTGCTGCTCCTGTGGAGCTCAGGTAGGATGTCAGAGACCAGCTGTGATCATTCACACGCTGCACCCTGAAGGAAACACACACATACCACAGGGTGGAAAGAAAAATTAAACAAGTCTAATTCACAAATCTGTGGATGTAAAGTGTGTTCACAAGTACATTATGAGACAAAAACTCATCGATTGACTCAAAGTTTGAATGTGGAAAGGTAGTCTGCTGCTGTTATCTGATCTAGAGGGAAAAAACCTTCTGTGACGAGTGTTTGTGACAGGATGAGGATGCTGTTATCTGAGAATCTGATCTCTGCATGTGCATGTTAATTATTTATCATTATAATTATGTATTCATGGGGTCATTTCAAATGTTGACAAATAGACTCCTAAATTAATTTATCTTTATAAAATTATGTCAGCGCAGTAACCCTCCCTACCTGTCTTTGTCGGTCTACCAGCTGTGTCACTGTCAGCAGACCTGGTTTTTTCTGTGTTGGTTCCAGTTCAGTGTCTGATCTTTCCTCATCAACCGTCTTCATCGCTGCAGTCTGGAACTTCCCTCCTTCAGACTCTCCCTCACTCATGTCTTCTAATAGTTGTGACGTCTCTTCCACCGTGGACATTCTTTATTCTCTTTCCATATTAGTTTTGTTTTGTACGTTTGTCTTCTCCTTCTCTCTCTTTTTCTCTCTGAGAGGAATAAGTGATCAGAACTCCGATGTATTTTATTTTAAAATGTTCAAGACTTCAGAAAATATGAAATATAGATATTTAAGAAAAGTCATGGAGTGGCAGACCAGTAAGTTTTGTTTAGAGAAAGTTATTATTCCTCCACCGAGGAGCGTTTATCTGTCTGTCTGTGTTCAAGATAACTCAAAAAGTTATGGATGGATTTTGGTGAAATTTTCCGGAGTTGTCAGAAATGTGAAAAGGAAGAACTGATTTCATTTTGGGTGTGATCCGGAAGAAATCCTGGATTCTGGATCACTTTCAAATTTTCGATATTATTGCGGTCAATGGGGCCAAAAATTTAGTTTCTCAATATCTCCGTTAATTATTGCCCAAAACTCATGAAATTTGACTCGGGGATTGACAATTGGAACCTCTATCAAATTTCAAAGGCTGATCCAGATCTGATCCAGAATGTGGATTTTATCGCAATCTGTAAATGGCTATATGGGGGAACTGTTGGCGGAGGTCTGCGCTCTCCGAGTGCTTTTCTAGTTTACATCATAAAACCCAGAACCGTCTGTGAGAGTGCTTCAGTTGTTCTGGAGTTAAACGACAGCTCGGCATATTTATGACTGTTGTCTGATCACAGAATCAAATCAAATCAAATGTATTTATAAAGCCCTTTTCATAGCAACGTAACACAAAGTGCTTTACATAATAAAAACAGTCATTAAAAGAACAAGAAAAAGAACAAAAGCAACTTAAAAGCCATCACACACCCAGGGTTAAATCAACACCCAGTCTCTCTCACTCTCACATTTAGTTCAACATCTGTCCAGGAAATAACTTAATAATGTAAAATGGTTCTCTCTCCTTCATTGGTTGGAAAACATTTGTTTTGGGTTGAAGGTTAGGATCCAAATGCAGGAGAGCAGGAGGCAGGAGTGTCCAACAAAGAGTCCTTTATTAGTCCTTAACTGAGGTTAGATGTTGGAGAAGCAGAGAGACAGCTGGACAGCAACAGGAGGAACAAACAGGAGACATGACCAACGGGATGAAAACAGGATGAAGACCAGACAAAATAGAAGAAAGGAGAAAAATGTGGATATTTCCAACATTTGTTTTATTTTATAATCATGATTGGTGTGAAGTAAGTGAATCAGTTCCTGACACTGAAGCGTAGAAGCATTTCATAATTATGAGAAACAGTAGGAATCATAAAGCCATGTCACTGCAGCTCTACCTGCAGACAGGTAGCCTACACACCTGTTACTGCTGTCCTCTAAGAGCAGCTGCTCTAATCATTCCTGCAGCTCAGCTGCTGCAACAGCTGCCCCTCCTCATCATCTATCACACATGTTTCCTTCTAGTTTGGTCCAGTCTTAGTTTAGTTTCACTGTAAACTTTTTACTGGAGAAGGGGAGGTTTTAATCTTCATCACCTGTTTAATGAAAATGAAGGAAACTGCCTGTTGGTTACACAATCACATAAAATCATTTGCAATGATGTCAAATGATGCTCATAAATGGAGGCTAATCTCAATGTTACATCAGCCTGTCAGTCGCATGTTTCCTGTCAAAAAGTACCACTTCAAAATTACCAGGAAGACATGAAACTGCTGCAACGTACCTGATCAGAGGGAGAAACTTGATGAAACCTCAGTTGGTGAGTCTGTGGTTTTTGTTTGAGGGAGGAGGGGGGTTGCCTTATACTGTGGGCTGACATGTGACACTTTTCATGATTGGCTGCCACCATTTGGTTCAGGGTGGCATTGCTACATAGAGCAACTTTAGAAGATCATAAAAGAAGAAACATACAATCATATGTAACCTTTTTACCAGCCGGCTGGTTATAATAAGGAAATAACTAATCCGTCTTCACCCCTTTGAACACTTAATAAAAAATGGAAGAAGAGACATTCGGATGCATGAAAACTATGTCTAGTTTTTAAGTATAACCCTCACCTTTTAAACACTAAATAGAGATTTCCCATAAATTCTATTAATTAAAAAAACTCAAAATACGTACCTTTTCTTTTCCACATAACTTGTGAATATATTTTCAGTGACTGTTTTATAGTGTAGAAATAATAAACGCACACAAATAATGTGTTTCAGGGTTTTAGTATTAATTAAATCAAAAAGCAGGTCATGAAAAATAAATATTTTAAACCCTCAGATGATGTTTTAGCCACATAAAGTGAAGCTGAGTGCTCTTTTAGTTTTTTTTGCAAATTTTCTCTGGAACTCAGATCCATTTTAAAACACTTCAATAATCCTACCAGTCTGAAGAAAATCCTCACGCTCACGATCCCAGGAGCAAAGAACGTCTGCACACAGACTCCCACTACCCTGTCGTCCTCCACGCAGGTGAGGTCTGAATCTCCAGCAGCAACACCGTCTGCTTCCTTCAGGCTCTCAGTGAGCTATCAATCAGACACAATGGTGCAAGCTTCAGCTGAGCTCGACTCTCTCAGATCTGTCCTGGAAACACAGTTCAACTCAGTCCCTCGCTGTGCGGGTTATACATAAACTCTTCAGTTATCCAGGCTTGATGAAAGGCAGCTCGAAACACTTTTTACTATCTTCTACAAATTCACATCCTCTGGGGTCATTGCTGTGATGGCTTCAGTCCTTCACCTTCTCGCTTCTTCTTCACTTTCATTTTTAGGGCCCTATTGTATTTCAAATGTTTGTTTATTGTTATTATTATTATTATTATTATTTTCTGAAATGAATCACCTTTTTGGGGGCCTTAACATACTCAAAAACTTTTGCACACACATTTGTTTTGTACGAAATTTACGTATTTTATGGGTGTGGCACATGGGCACATAAAAGTGGCTCACCTTCTTTTTTTGTATTGATGAGCCTCTCCATATGCTTAACCTACAAACATGAACTATGTGTGACGGATGTATCATCATCAGACCTACAAAAAAGTCTCTAGGACCCATGCTCTAATTCCCACAGGAAGTCTGCTATTATGAATGGAACATGCAATTTTTCCAATATTTTGGCCATTTCCAGACCTCCTACTTTAACAAACTCCTCCCAGAGATTTGGTTCTTTCACCCCGATCAACATACATACATTGAAACTTAGGGTCTATTAGTCCACCACTCTATATTTTTCAAAATGTGAAATCATAACCAATGGTCATATTTCTTGCAGCTTAACTTTTTTTGACACCTAATTTTTCAATCAGAGTCACCAAACTGAGCAGTAATAAAGCTGTATATGTCAGAATGATTTATGATTTTTTTCCAGATTATTTACCTCAAAGACTTAGGCCCCAATCGTACACTTCCCCTTACCCGTTAACACTTGCCACTACCCGTTCCTATACCCGCAAACTGCGGGTATAGGAACCTCTGCTAACCGCTAATGCAATCTTCCGCTCGCTAAAGCTGCTACTCATTATGCCGACTCCCTTACTCACTTTGTAGGTGTCTACACCTTTTGCCCTTTCCACAAACTTGGTATCTTACGATCACAGGCTGAGCACCCGCTTCCCGCAACCCACATGTCGGCGTGTACAAGAGTGTGTCCAAATGGCATCAATGTGCGTCCACCTGGTCACATGTGCACATGCACAAATGGCTCTACTTCTCAAATTAACTCTTGTATAAAAAGCGTGCTTTGGCCTCAGTCGAACCCCTGAGAAAATGGCAGAGATTGTCTTTAATGGCTTTCTTACCAGTTAAACTATAGACCACCACAGCGTGTTAACTGGGAGGACACCAACTATCTGGAACTTTCAGGTAGCTGATGGGAATTGTCTGTATAAAATATATTTATATGTATATATCAGTGCAGAGGAGGAGGAGGAAGAAAGAGGAGGAAGCTCTACAGCAGAGTCCCAGTCGGGCTCCGCAGAAGAGCTGCTCTGATCTGGATGAAAAGACGCTCCATAGCGGTTTGCGAGTAGCGCAACCTGCTCTTAAAGGCAATGGCTACTGATGAACTGATTGGTTTACCAGGTGGAACGCCCTAACCACTCCCATGCATAATGTAGCGGGTAGCGCAGGTGGGATAGCAGGTTTAGCAAGGTGGAAGATTGCATTCTTCAGGGGGAATGCTCCTCCTGCTACCCGCTATTTCTTAAGAGCGGTTTTAGGAGATCTGGCAGAAGATTGGGCCCTTAATTTTCCTTTTTCTTTTTCTGAAAGACAGTTGTCAGAGCTTGAGGAGTTTACTTTTAAAGAATGGTCTATGTCGCCTTCTATTGGCGGCAGAAGGTAATCCTCAAATTAAATCATATGAAACGTCTCTTTTGTGATTTGTCTGTTGAAATACCACGCAAATACTTACACACCCTAGTGAGAAATCACTGTCAAATAGAAGTCAGAGTCACAGGTTCGATTCAATTGAATCTCTTTCAATGCAAGTTGTCTCTTGGCGCTTTACAGAGACCCAGATCATGCCCCGAGCAAATATCATTAACTAAAATTATGCTATTCCATGTTCTTCTATTCTTACTGGTTCATTGTTAGTACAATCAACTAAAGAAACACAAAACCGGGAATCAAACAGGGCCCACAGAACAGAACGAACAGACACAATATAAACCAGATATTTCCAATTCCTCCTGATATAACCTTCCTAAACATTTGCCGTAATAATTCATAAACCATGACTTAACCTGAACCATCAAATCAGTATCTATAACAGGTTGATTTATTCTATTTCATCTTGAACTGACTCCTTTTTCCATGCCAAAATAAATGTTTTGAATCACTGTCTTCTTATTATTGTAATTATTGCAACAAGGTATAAGGATCATCTCTAATTTAGTCTCAAACCTACAAATGCTTTAATGTGGTCTGATATCATCAATCCCCAAATTGCTATCCATCTTCTCAAAGTCTAGTTAATATTTAAACACGTCAGTGAAATACCTATGAAGGACAACAGCACTAAGCTTACTGCGCAGTTACACAACACCTGACTCCTCATCAGCCTTTTTTATCTTTTCCATAATTTTTCATTATGGAAAATGACCTCATCAGCCTGGCCCCCGGCCAGTAATGCCATGGCAACCGATCTAACTCCTCGGACTCGCACCAACGCGTCAGGCAAACGCACCACGTTAACTTCCGTACGCTTCATGGAACAGCCCAGACGAACGTTCCGTACGAAACACAAGCACAATAAACATGACAACACAAAAACACTATAGAAAACACAAAACACGTCCTGCGGGAGACAACAATTCCAGTGCTCTCTCTTGGCCGATTGTCAGTACGAAAAAAAACTAAGAACAAAATCACTCACCAGAACCAGAACTCCGTGGTCCGCTGCAGAAGCCTTTGAAAACACCCAGGGATCGCCAAACTGTTGTTTAATTTTATACTATTAATGTATTTTAGTTTATCAATAATTAGTGAGTTCTAGTGAGGCAATTGTAAAACACTTAACAAAGCACTTAACAATCGGACAAGGGTGAAAGCAGATTTAATCTCCATTTGTATACAAGCAGAGATGGTCAGGTACTCACAACAGCCAGACAGCCGTTGTCAGCACAAGACCATGAATCAAGGAAATGCAGTCATTCTTAAACACTTGTTTATCAATACGTTAAGCCTTGAGCTAAATTCCCCCCGACAGCTAGTGTCTCCAAAAATCATGCCATGGTGCCTGAGTAATATTCTACATTGGATTAGATACTACAGTGAATATTAATATCACTGAGAAACAGGCCATGCTGACCTGACCCTATTTTTAATACAACAGGATGGCTGGTAGTTTATTGATCTTTGGAATTTGTCCTTATATGTTTCTCTTCAGTGTTATTCCAGTTGTTGTTGATCAGAAACAGCTGATCTATGATGAAGATGACAGTAGATTTAGAGATGTGGGTGATGTCTACTGCAGAGAAACTTCATTCATGTCATCAATGTCCTGACTGCTGTTGAACCTGGTTTGATGAAGCAGCTCTTCAGAGGATCTTTCTGACAGGAGAGTTTCAGGTCAGAGCCTCTGGTGTTTCTGCAGTAAAAGTATCCTTACTGGATCAAACTAGGTCCACTTTGATGACTGTTGTATTAAAAATAGGGTGAGGTCAGCATGGCCTGTTTCTCAGTGATATTAATATCTAATGTGGAATATCTGATCCATGTGGGATATGACTCAGGCACCATGGCATGATTTTTGAGACACTAGCTGTTGGAAGAATTTAGCAGTGGTTAAAATGACTGCATTTGCGATGATTCATTGTGCTGACAACGGCTGTCTGTGCTGTTGTGAGTTACCTGACCATTTTCTGCATGTAAATTTAAACAACAGTTTTAAATTATTGTTTAGCAACGCAGCACCCAGCAGAAGCCTAGAAAAGCTTCTGCTGGGCGTTGCGTTGCCCGTCTGACTCCGGGGCGAGGCGATCCAGCCCCCTTGGCTCTACCCGATGTAGACTGACGGATGAGGGCTTGCCGGAGTGGGAGCGCGGGGGAGCGACGCATCTGCAGTGAACAAAAATGACCTATTCTACTAAACTCATCCTGGGTTTCAGTAGCGGCCACATTTTTTGGAGCAGCTCATCTCCAAACAAGAACTCCTGAAGATGTATTTCTGTCTTTGGCTTTCATTCAAAGTTGAGCTTTAAAATCTTACCTTCATCATTTTTGTTGTCTACAACTAACTTTTTCTTTTGTATTCATTTGAATAAAATAATTGCCTTTTGGGAAAAGAAAGTTTCTCTGAAGTCTAATTTAGCTAACTCTGTGGCCATCAACAGTTAGATTATTTTATGGCCTTTACACACACTTGTGCACGTACAAGCACGCACCCACACACTAAAGAATGAAGAAATGGAGTCCAAATTTTTCACACTGCTGGAGCTCCACTGATAACTGCTGGAAGAAGAAATATTATCAGAACAATAAAATCAATAAAAATTCTTCATTGTGATGGTGATTGTCTGGTTTTCTCCTCAGGAGTCCAGGTTGAAGGAGAACATGATTCAGCAGGTAAACAGAGGAATCAAAAAGAAAGAAACCTTGTCTGAACTGAACTCACTTCTTCACTGACCAACTCTCTGGTTTGTCTTCAGAGTCTGCCTCACCACCTGGTACGGGAGCTGCACTGCCGCAGACAGAGGGAGGCTGCAGAGGACAGTGAGGGCAGCACAGAGGATCGTGGGCTGCCCTCTCCCCTCCCTGACGGACATCTACTCCACCCGGTGCGTCAGCAGAGCTCTCAACATTAAGATGGACTCTTCACATCCTGCCTCCCAGCTGTTTGAGCTGCTCCCGTCTGGGAGGCGCTACAGAAGCATCAGAGCACGGACTAACAGAATGAAAAACAGTTTTTTCCCCAGAGCCATCACCTTATTGAACAATATACCTTCCAGTCACTTTAAATAACCAGCATCTGTGCAACTACCCTGTGCAATATACTATTCTCTGTGCAATATTCTATTCACTGTGCAACATACCACTCATCTGTGTAACATGCTATTTATTTGTGCTATTTACTATTTATATTTATAATATCTCCATATTTATTATGTAAAAAAAAAAAAACTGGACATTTTTAATATTCTACTCCCGGAAAACTGCACATTTGCACTACTGACCTCACTTTACATATGTATATATTTGAAACCTTGTCTTCTTGCTTTTACTTTTGAAAAACGGCCACATATTTATATCTTGTTTATTGTTTATTATATGCCGCACTGACATGGGAGAAGCTCTCCAATCTCGTTGTACGCCACTGTATAATGACAATAAAGGGCATTCTGATTCTGATTCTGATTCTGATTCTGATTCAGAGTCTCTCAAGTTGGTGGGAGGAGCCAGTTACTGTGGAGGAACCCTGGAGATGGAACATGAGGGAGACTGGAGACCAGTGTTTGGCTATGGTTGGACCATGAAGAAAGTAGCTGTTGTGTGTGAACATCTGGACTGTGGTTCTGCTGTTTCTGTAGACCAGAGCCAGTTGTCCTCACGCAGATCCATGTGGATAATCAATACTGACTGTATTCAGTCTGGATCTGGTCTGAGGGACTGTGCAGAATCAACAAGATCTGACACCACAGTGAAGATCACCTGTTCAGGTAAAGCCATCATGACATCATTGATGATTATGACAGTAATGTACAAGGTGGACACATACTAACCAGCTACAATGAAAACAGACTGTCTTGATCAATAACGACAGATCAGAGCTTCAGGAGTCCTCTGAAACAACCAAAGTCAAGATAAAAGTCAGTCGTTATTTCTCCAGCATGTTTAGAACAACCTCAGTTAACTGAAGAGCTTTACAAGTTTAAAACAAATGTATTGGAAAACAAAAATCCTGAAATCAGCAATCAAATAAAGCTGTAACTGATAAAATAATAAAACATTAAAGGAATGCCTGATTTAAATAAGACAAAATAAACAATGTTTCAAATAGACACCAAGGTATCCTGATCCAGCTGGACCAACAGCCAGTGAGACTGACTAGAAGGTTCTGGTTTCAGTCCTGGCTGGGATTTTCATGATCTCTCTTTGCTTGTGTGGGTTTTGTCCAGATCATCTGGATTCAGCCCACAGTCCAACAGCACACATGAGGCTGAGTGGAGACTCTAAACTGCTCTAAGGTGTGAGTCTGAGTGGGATTCTTCATCTCTGCGTGGTCCTGAGGTAGATGAGCAGCCTTTCCAGGGTCTACCTGACCTTTCACCTGAACACATCTGGAATAGGCTCCATCAGACCCCCAAAACCCTGAATAGTGTTGAAGTGACTGTAGATGATGAACAGAAGAGTTTGATTAAATATACAACATTCATTTCAATAAAGGGGACATTGTGTCAAATGTAAATAAAATAGAAGGCAATAATTTTAAAATCCTATAAACCCAAATGTTATTGAAAACACAAGATGAAAACATATGAAATGTTGTGACACATTAAACCTTTTCATGAAAAATCTGGTCTCTTCTTGATTGTGATGGCAGCAATACGCTCCAACATGTGTCAGTGTTAAACTAGTCAATGTTCACCTCTGTGTAGCATCACGTCTTCTTTGAACAACAGTCCAGATACGTCTGGAACTTGGGAGACCAGTTGATGGAGGTTTAGGAGAACAATGTTGTCCATTCCAGTCTGATGGAGGGTTGGAGCTGCTCAGCAGTCCTGGATCTTTGTGGTGTTTGTTTTTTACGTAGCGCTGACTTTACATGTCTTTTGTTGTCAAGGTCCAAACTATTTAGAGATGTTTTACTGCCATCAAATTCAAAATGAGCTCAATTATCATGGAATGGTTAAATGTCTTAATGTCAACATTTGACATGTTTTCTTTGCTTTTTGTGAATGAAATATTGTTTAGACTTGTGAATCATCACATTCTGTTTTTCTTCAGATCTTCCACATCATCTTTGTGTGATTTGTGGTTTTATTAAATCCAGATGTGGTGCTGAAATGTCTCCAGTCAGAGCTGTTACAACATGTGTTCTGTTGTTGATGATGAACTCATGTTGGAACTGTGTTGGTGTAGTTTGAATCACTGAATTGTAGCTTGATGACATGTTCTTCTGGTGTGTCTGCTGTCTTTTATCTCAGTTTGATCTTCTGTTGTGTCTCCAGACTCTGTCAGGTTGGTGAATGGGACCACTCTGTGTTCAGGCAGACTGGAGGTGAAGTCTAACCAGTCTCACCAGTATCACCAGAGCTGGTCCTCAGTGTGTGAAGCTGACTTTGACCAGCAGGATGCAGAGGTGGTCTGCAGGGAGCTGGGCTGTGGACCTCCTTCAGTCCTCCAGGGGGCTCTCTATGGAGAAGTGGAGGCTCCACTGTGGACCAGAGAGTTCCAGTGTGGAGGTGATGAGTCTGCTCTCCTGGACTGTAGAAGCTCAGGCTCAGTCAGAAACACCTGCTCACCTGGAAGAGCTGTTGGACTCACCTGCTCAGGTAGAAGAGGAGCTGCAGCTTTGATCTGCTTCATTTCTGATTCTTGTTTCACTGACCAACATTCTGGTTTGTCTTAAGATCCTGTCAGGTTGGTGGGAGGAGCCAGTCATTGTGCAGGTACACTGGAGGTGAAACTGGGAGACTGGAGACCAGTGAGGGGCTCTGATTGGGCCATGAAGAAAGCAGCTGTTGTGTGTGAACATCTGGACTGTGGTTCTGCTGTTTCTGTAGAACAGAGAGAGTCCTCATACAGATCTATGTGGAGGATCAGAACTGATTGTATTCAGTCTGGATCTGGTCTGAGGGACTGTACAGAATCAACAAGTTCTGAATCCACACTTAAGATCACCTGTTCAGGTAAAGCCATCATGACATCATTGATGATTATGACAGTAATGTACAAGGTGGACACATACTAAACAGCTACAATGAAAACAGACTGTCTTGATCAATAACGACAGATCAGAGCTTCAGGAGTCCTCTGAAGCAACCAAAGTCAAGATCAAAGTCAGTCTTTATTTCTCCAGCAGGTTTAAAACAACCTCAGTTAACTGAAGAGCTTTACAAGTCAAAACAAATGTAATGGAAAACAAAAATCCTGAAATCAGCAATCAATTGAAGCTGTAACTGATAAAATGATAAAACATAAAAGGAACACCTGATTTAAATAAGACAAAATAAACAATATTTCAAATAGACACCAAGGTATCCTGATCCAGCTGGACCAACAGCCAGTGAGACTGACTAGAAGGTTCTGGTTTCAGTCCTGGCTGGGATTTTCATGATCTCTCTTTGCTTGTGTGGGTTTTGTCCAGATCATCTGGATTCAGCCCACAGTCCAACAGCACACATGAGGCTGAGTGGAGACTCTAAACTGCTCTAAGGTGTGAGTCTGAGTGGGATTCTTCATCTCTGTGTGGTCCTGAGGTAGATTAGCAGCCTTTCCAGGGTCTTTGTCAACTTTGAGTTGAACATTGGGGGGTTGAGTGACACAGGCTGCATGAGCCGCTCAGGTAGAGAGACAGATCAATAGTGAAAATATAGCATAAAACACATTTACAACTAGGTTTAGGTTTAGGTTTATTTGTCCAAAGAACACACAGAATAATAAAGTATCAAAGGTTTTAACCATAAACCTCAACTTTACAACACAACACACCTTACAATCCAACAGGATTGTATATTTTTTGAACTTGCTAACTAACTAAATGTCAAATTTCAACATTTGACATGTTTTTTTGCTTTGTAACAGTTTACGGGTCGTGTGGGATGATTAAGAATAGCTCAGGAGTTATGTGAAGTAAAGGTGCTGAGAAAACACTGGTACTGGGGTTTCCACAGGGTCCACATTTATTGCAGTGCTCGGCAACCTTAATAAAGCCCGGTTAGAGGCTGCAGTCCGATCAAACATAAGCAAAATAAAGCCTAATAACCCGTAAAGTCACAGTGAGTTTGGGAAGGCAAGAGCTTAACAAAAAAATGTCCATCCAGCGTTCACGAGCATGCATCTCAGTGTGTTGGGTGCGGTCTGATGACATCATCAGTAGGTGATCAAAGTGTTCTTAAAGGGCCATTCCACATTTACGACTGTTACATTAACCCCCTGGTGAAAAAAAGGCTAAGGAACAGGCTCATTTTAAAGTGCCTCCATACATGAAAAAGCAGCTTAAGACATTTTAACCAACCAGGGTAAAGTACAGCACAATATTGAAACATCTGGCATACATGACAGTGTCTCGCACCGTGAAATTACCAAAACTAATACACAGAAATTGTTAGATCCCCCAGTTTTGGTTCAGTCTCTGACTAGCAGAGTCTGTCACCGGGACCAGCTCTCCATCTCTTCGGGCAAGAAGTTGCGGTCTAGGGGGGTTCACCTCACTAAGATTTCCTCAACTTATTTAAGCTGGTGTCGAGGGGATTTGCATAGCTCTCACTGCATACAAATTCCAGCCGTCTATCCCCGCTACCCCCAATAACTGACCTAAGAGGAATAGCCAGTGGCTCCAAGTCCAGCTATCGGTCACGTCTGTTAATTTGCAGCTCCCCTCTTAAGATCTGGGCTCTTGTTACTGGCTAGGTTAAATTAAGTGGCTTGGACAGCAAGCCCCAAGGATATGTGACAATATGTGACTAGAATAACCAATAAGAATCTATGTTACTATGCAGAGTGCAGAGGCATAACCAAGGTCGTTGCAACTGTGGATACAGATGTAATATCCACCATGACGTCTTATGATAGTTTTTATATTTATTAAAGCAGATTAGCAAGGTTAAGCAGCAGCATTGATTGGTTATACAAATTCTAATTCTACATAAAAAGGCAAATTAAAGCTGTGGCTTACAAATCGATCCCTCTGGTTGGTTCAAGGACAGGCTGGAATGTACGCAATGTGGTGCCTTTGCGTTGTTCAAGGCCCCTTGCAGAGAGAGAGAGAGCGCACAAGATCAGGCCTGCAGGAACTCTGATTCGCCCCTCCTCCTTGCTAGCAGTGAGCTAGCGTAATTCCAAAACTCCAATTATGTTCCTCAAGTGTTGGAAAAAATGGTTAATCTGTTCTTGCGTCTTCTTCTGTTCTTGAGGAATAAATCCTTAAGTTATTTTCCTCCGATGGTTGGTCCGCTCCCCTTGGTCCAGCTAGTCCTGCTCCTTCGAAGACGCCCCACAGAAGAGCGACGAATTCTCTTTGTCTTCTCTTTTTATGCCATTCTCTCTCCCTCTCTCTCTCATCCAACCTCCACCAGCCTGCCCAATGTCCTTTTTTGGTCTTCCTCAACTTCTTGATTGGTTCTCTCACATTTGCATAGGTGTACATAATTTCCCCAAACTCACATGACACTTCTGATTGGTTATTTACATATACAGAGGTGTGCATAATTTTACATAATCCCTCCTTTACATCATGCATAATTCACAGGCCATGTCCCACAATGATTTCATAGGTTTACAGAACAGCAGGGGCGTTCACCTAATCATCATGACATACACAACTCAACCACGCAGCTCCTCCCAGATATCAAGGTTAACCTGTTTATTTGGCCATATAGCTCGTTAAGGTAAAGCTTATCAGCTAAAGCTAAAGCTTAATTAATGATTTATACACTATGATCTGTCCCAAAGCTTCATTAACTGATGAATTGATAGATTGGTTCATATTTAATCACAGAATAGGGTAATGATCTGCAGTCTTCCACTCTGCTACTTCGCCAAGGCCACTCTGAGCTACTACCTTCATCACCATTTGACCCAGACACCTGGCCCCACTGTTGTGTTTGGTGAAGTAACTTTAATGTTTACACTGACGAACTCTCTCCTGCTTTCTGTTATGTCTCCAGTAGTCCTGAGCCTGCAGAATTGTTTGGGATAACCAGTCACCTCTCTCTTAATCGAAAAGTAGCCTAATTATCAAACCCTGATTCATACTTTTCCCCTCTATTTTAGAAGTATCCTCAGGGCTAATTATTATTTTCATTGGGACTTTTACCTTATAAAAACCGATATAATAACTTATTCGGTTTTCATCCATCTCTGCTCCTGTTTGTTAAACATAGCCGTTGTTTTCATTCCATTGCGGCACACAGTGACCCTCGGCAGCTCAGCTCAGCCGCTGGCAGTACTGATGCATAGTGTTTGACCCAACGAGAAATAAATCATACAGAATTGACATAGATCTATTCCAACATCATTAATACATCTTTCTGATCATCGATTCTGATCATTGACAAGAATTACACATTTCATTGATTAGGGATTGATTACATATCACATAAATTACCACTTTTCTGTTACTCCACTCCTGCCTTTGTTTTGACTAGCCCTGGCCTGTTTACATCACATCACAACCTCTGCAGCAGATTCTCTCCTCATACTGTGGGTGCTGACATCAAGCCACTTTAACATACAGAGTTAACATTGATTATTGATTAGAAGCTGAGTTGATTCCAACGTTTTCTCTGGGTCACTTGACAAAATAAACACAAAACAAAGCACTGCAAGGCAAGTACAGTATGAAATCCCCATTTTTGTGATCTTTTTTTTCTTATACTGTTTTAGAGAATGGCCACAAAACCAACAGCTAAATAACATAACAACATGAGCCGTAAAGATAACTTAACACTCATGAAAAGTGAAAAATGTCAAACTGTGCAGTCAGTTTATATCAAGTCGTCGACTGTGGTGTGGGTTGGTCCACCTATTGACTGACCAACCAGAAGTGACTCTGGGGGCTCGTCTTGGTCTGAAGTTGTAAAAGTCAGCAGTAGTAATCGTGGGGACAACCAGATGTGTATTGTCTTCGTCAGCAACCTGAGCCATGTCATCACTCTCATGTGTAGGGTCATGAGTCGACAAAGAGGGGTCAGGGTCAGCATGAGGGATGCTTCGGTCAGTGGGCTCTGTCCTGGAGATGTCTGCGGCATCCACACTGGTGACATGTGAACCACTGGAGTCCTGACTCTCCAGTATGGGGGGCAAGTTGCTCTCCTCCACAGTGGTATCCTGTGCTGTTTGTGACACACGTCCAGTGCGTTTGGTATTTGAGGCTGTGTCCCATGTGTGGAACGGCTGCAGGATTGCCACATGAAAAACTCCAGCGTTCTCTCCAGTATCCACTCTAGTGAGGAAGTAGTTCACATCAGACATCTTTCGTGAGATACGGGAGGGTCCGGCGTAGAGAGGAGCCAGTTTAGCTGTGAAGTTAGCCTGTGCATCTGATCTGGGATGGGTCTTTACTCTGACAAGATCTCCCACCTTATGAGATGTCACGGCGTCTCAAGTCATAGTAATGTTTCTGACATCTGTGACTTGTAGAAAATACTGCACGCACATGATCATGTGCTTCCTGAAGCGACGCTCTCAGGTTTACAGAGTAGGGGATTTCTGGCTCATCCAGCCCATCACAGGTGGGCTGGGTGACAAGGTCCAATGGAGTGTCCAGTTCACGTCCATACAGAAACATAGAAGGGCTAAGGCCTGTGCTCTCATGAGGGGCAGTGCGCAGAGCCAAAACAGATTTGGGGGAGAAACTTGTCCCACGATGAGTGTTTGTCCTCCACATAGGCTCTGATGTCAGTTTTCAGTGTGCGAATTAGTCTGGGGATGATAAGCAGTCTGTGTTCAGTTCCCAGTGCTGACACAACATGTTCAAACAGTTCACTGACAAAAGGTCAGTGTCACAGAGATGAGAAAGGAGGGTGAACCATGTCGGGCAAAGATGTCACTGATGAAATTTTTAGCAGCAACCTAAGTGGTAGCTTCTCTGACTGCACTCACTTCAACCCACTTAGAAAAGTAGTCCACAAAGACGAGAATGTAGGCATGTCCACTTGATGAGCAGGGGAGCGGTCCTACATAATCCACACCCGTGTATTCCCATGGTCTTTGTGGCTGAATAGGCACCATGAGACCAGCCGTTTTTCTTTGGCTAAGTTTGGTGGTTTGGCAAGCAGTGCAGGAGACAACATACTTTTTCACATCAGAGGACACATTTGGCCAGAAGAACCGGAGTCTGAGCCGTGCCAAAGTCTTTGCAATGCCCAAGTGACCAGCTGTGGGATGATCATGATAATACTTGAGCAGAGAACCACGCATGGCAGAAGGGGCAAAAAGTTTCAGCTGTTTCAGTGGATGTAGGCCACACCTTGTTTTGGGATCGTTGAAATAAAGGAGGCCATCCTGAACAGAGTACTGGTTGAGATTGTTGTTCTCATCTGTGCTGCGTTGTTCACTTTCCAACTGATGAAGTAACATGCCAGTGACCAGGTCCTCAAGTTGCAGCTGGCGGATCTGTGGGCGATCAGAGAGTGTCACTGGAGGCAGAGCACGGAGATCCATGCTTCCAATCACAAAGTACTGAGGTAGGAGGTCAACAGGTGAGTCCACTGCTGGGAGGGGGCGTTGGAAAGGGCATCAGGCACTTTGTTACGTTCACCTGGCTTGTGAACTACACTGAAGTTGAAGTCTTGGAGGCAGAGTGACCACTGAGCGAGTCTGCCAGAAGGGTTGGGACGTGACATCAGCCACCTGAGGCTGCTGTGGCCTGTGAAGATGGTCACATGAAGACCTTCCACATATGGTCTGAAATGTTCCAAAGCCCAAATAACAGCCAAGCATTCCTTCTCTGGAGTGGAATAAGGCTTTTCTGATTTGTGCAGCGCATGCCTGGCATATGCCACAGCAACATCTCTGTCATCATTGTCTCTCTGCATTAATGCAGCTCCAAGCCCAGCATTACTTGCGTCTATACGAATGAAAAAGGGGCGTGTGAAGTCTGGAAATTTGAGGACAGGGGCTGAGGTGATGGAGTTTTTGAGAAAGTCCGTGGCTGCTTGGTATTTGCTGTCCCAGTTAAATGGAACATCCTTTTTAGTGAGGGCAAAAAGTGGTTCAGCATAGCGTGCATAGTCCTGCACAAAGCTACGATAGTAGCCTGTTAAGCCCAGAAACTGCCACACGTGTCTCACTGAAGTTGGTGTTGGAAAGTCCATCCCGGCTCTCACTTTATCAGGGTCAGGATGGATGCCTGAAGGGGAGATGCTGTAGCCAAAGAAGGTGAGATCACTGAGGCAAAACTGACACTTGCTCAGTTTTAGAGAGAGGCCAGCTGACTGAAGTATGTCCAGGACCTCTTTTAGGTCTGCCAAGTGTTGTTCGAAATTGGGTGAGGCTACTACAATGTCATCTAAATAAACTGCACATGACTTGTAGATGAGGCCAGCCATTGCATTGTTCATTAGCCTCTGAAAAGTCGACGGGCCGGGGTGTTGCATAGCCGAAGGGGAGGACTTTAAACTGAAAGAGGCCACATTGCATGATAAATGCAGTTTTTGGTTTAGACTTCTCTGCAATGGGAACCTGCCAGTATCCTCTAGCTATGTCTAATGTGGTGAGAAACTTTCCTCTGGGCAGGAAGTCTAAAGAGTCATCTACACACGGTAGCGGGTAAGAGTCTTTCATAATGAGCTGGTTTAAACCATGAAAGTCGACACAGAAACGTGGAGGGTTGGTAACGATGAACACGGGGGCGGCCCATGGACTAGTTGCAGGTTCAATGATCCCACGCTGTAGCATATCTTGCACTTGTTCTTCAATAATGCGTTTCTTGACATGTGAGTTGTGGTACGGTGGGAGATTAATGGGTTTTTTTGATTTTCGGTGACAATGACATGTTTAGCCATGGAAGTGTGTCCAGTGTGACCATCAAACAGATCACTGTAGCTTTCGAGCAGTCTCATCATTTCATTTTTTTGTACACTGTCCAAGTTACCAACTTCTACTTTGTCGTGAAGGGTGGCCTGGGAAGTGTCTTGAAGCATCATTGTACCGCATTCAAAGTCCGCTGTCTCCAAACTACTGTCATCAGGTTGGTCAAGACAGGGGGGATTGTCGTCGATGAGCACAGTTCTGGTTGGAACATGAATAGTCAGTGAGGTACGGATCATAAAGTCCATTCCTAGAACTACAGGAGAAGAGAGTTCATGGATCACAACAAACTGCAGAAAGACTCTTTTTCACATAAATCCAATGGTTAACCAGACAATGCTAAACGGGGCACAGGCTGTGCTGTTGGCCAGTTTGATGGGTGGGGCTGTCCATGGTTTCTTTAAGGACTGGTTCTGGATGACTTCAGGGACTAAGTCTGCATTCACTGCTGAAAGAGAGGCACCTGTGTCAAGTGTAGCTACCACAGCTGCTCCTTTAAAGTTCACTTTAACTTTGAATGGAGTGTTCCACTGGGACTGAGAAGAGTCATCTTCCACATGATTAAGTGTTGGCTGTTCATGCGATGGATGTGGGAATGGGGGAGGTGAAGTTATTGTCTGGGGGAGGGTTGCTTCTGTGAAATGTCCTCCCCTCATTGAAGTTTCCCTGCTTCCTCCTACCTGGCTGCATCACCGTCACTGAGCTGCCACCCTCAGCACCTGCAGGATTGGGAGCAGACTGGTGTCGTGAAGGGGGGGCTTGCAGTGGTTCACTGGCAGGTTGAGGGTGTTGATATCCAGCAGTGTTTGTGGAACAGTTAGGGCAGGTGCGAGACGTACAACCTGGCATGGAGCATCTGAAGCAGTAGAGCCCTCCATCAGCTTTGCTTTTCAGTTGTGAACGGGGCCGTTGAGTGGTGTTTGGGCCGAGGATGGAATGAAGTTAATGTGCAGGCAGCAACAGTTCAACGACAGATGTGACACGTGCACCATACAAAGCCACCCTGTACTTTTCTTGGGTATGTTTGCGAATGAGCTCAATCTGTTCTTGTTCTGAAGGGGGATTTCTTAGTTTAAATCATTTAAATTTGTTGAGCATGTGGGCAACAAATGTGGGTAGTGGCTCCACAGGGTGCTGGATGCAGTCAAGGATGCCTCTCAAGATGCACTCTTGGTTATCAGCAAGTAAAAAGACTGTTCTAAAGAGCTCACAAAACTCCGACCATGTGGTAATGTGAGGTTTAAGTATGCTAAACCACTTCCTGGGGCCCTTACCAAGGAAATCTGGGAGTTCACTGAGAACTTGGGTGTCAGTTAAACCCAGAGAGGACTTGTAAGTGTTGACTGACTTGCCGTCATTTGTGAAGACAGGGGGGTTTCAGTTTAGGCTGATGTAGTGCAGCTGCCAGGACTTTGGTTGTGTTGACAAGATCAACTGAATCTGAGGAACTGGGTCTCAGGTGCAGGGTTCTGGGTGAAACGAGTACTCATCGTCTCAGTGTTTTCTAGCCTCCTGCTGTAGGGATCAGACATGTAAGGTGTTGAAGAGGCAGCTGGGAATGGTTGAGATGGCTGATCAGCTGGGCCTGTGTTCCCTGGTTTATTTTGATGGGACCAGCGCTGCAGAATGTTTTTTGGAGGTCAAGGGAGTCATGCAAACACTGCTGCAACATGTCAATTTCTGCCTGTAAACACCGTACTTTAAGTTCAAGATTAACAGGAGTCTGTCTGGGGGCACCTAAACAGGGTAAGTCATAGTCTTTGTCAGAATCATTAAAGTCAGGATGAGTGGCCATGACATAGTTATCAAAAGTGAAATATCCTTAAACTTATAACAGACAGCAAAAGATACTAAAAATCTTAGAGATATGTATGAAACCACTTCAAACTTTGAGTCACTTCACAGATTTGAATGAAAAAAAAATTATTTGTTTTAACTCAAGCAAAAATTACTTTTTAAATCACTGTACTACTATAATGCTAAATAGTTGATAAATAGCAAAAATGCTGGAATGATGCCCTTAAAGTAAACCGGGAATGCAAACAGTTCAATCTATATAGAAGGCAAGGCCAAAAAATTAAGTTGACCAGCAATTTCACACAAGATTACAAACCCTTTGAACGTATTATCCAATAGTTCTTTTTTCTCTTTTCTTTCTTTCTTTTTTTTTAAAATTTTTTTACTCCTTTGGCTCTTGAATTGATGGGCGGTATCCAGCACTTTATCCGGTGAAAGAGGCCATGTCAAAAAGGACAGTGCAGCTAAAGCGTTAATGCAGGGGACGTGACTGCAGTAGTGCTGCAGTGGAGAGGAGAGAGAGAGAGAGGATGAATCCGAGCTGCCGCACCGTGAACTTGAAATCCGGGGTTTAAACAGCAGATATCCCTTATGGTCGTAGCAATGTGGTGGCGACAGGTCCGGCATAGCAGAAAACTCCCTCAGAGAGCTGCGTACTTCCCGCAGTCGGCGATGTTGGGCCGCGTGGTCCGGCGGCGATCTCCAACTCACTGCAGCGGCCCCGCCAGCCTGCAGTTCCACTCGTAGGATGACAGAAGCAGCTCCACTCATCAGATTTGCGCTGGAATATTCTTCTTAACAGCTTGTAGAAACCAGTCGAGGAATAAAAGGTCTAGGAAAAAAAGACGTTCAGGTGCCATTTGTAACAGCTTACGGGTCGTGTGGGACAATGAAGAATAGCTCAGGAGTTACGTGAAGTAAAGGTGCTGAGGAACACTCACGAACACACTTGTACTGGGGTTTCCACAGGGTCCACATTTATTGCAGTGCTCGGCAACCTTAATAAAGCCCGGTTAGAGGCTGCAGTCCAATCATACATGAGCAAACTGAAGCTTCATAACCCGTAAATTCACAATGAGTTTGGGAAGGCAAGAGCTTAACGAAAAATGTCCATCCAGCATTCACAAGCGCGCATCCTAATCTGTTGGGTGCGGTCTGATGACATCATCAGTAGGTGACCAAAGTGTTCTTAAAAGGCCATTCCACATTTACGACTGTTACAGCTTTTTGTGAATGAGATATTGTTTAGACTTGTGAATCATCACATTCTGTTTTTCTTCAGATCTTCCACATCATCCTTGTGTGATTTGAGGTTTTATTAAATCCAGATGTGGTGCTGAAATGTCTCCAGTCAGAGCTGTTACAACATGTGTTCTGTTGTTGTTGATGATGAACTCATGTTGGAACTGTGTTGGTGTAGTTTGAATCACTGAATTGTAGCTTGATGACATGTTCTTCTGTTGTGTCTGCTGTCTTTTATCTCAGTTTGATCTTCTGTTGTGTCTCCAGACTCTGTCAGGTTGGTGAATGGGACCACTCTGTGTTCAGGCAGACTGGAGGTGAAGTCTAACCAGTCTCACCAGTATCACCAGAGCTGGTCCTCAGTGTGTGAAGCTGACTTTGACCAGCAGGATGCAGAGGTGGTCTGCAGGGAGCTGGGCTGTGGACCTCCTTCAGTCCTCCAGGGGGCTCTCTATGGAGAAGTGGAGGCTCCACTGTGGACCAGAGAGTTCCAGTGTGGAGGTGATGAGTCTGCTCTCCTGGACTGTAGAAGCTCAGGCTCAGTCAGAAACACCTGCTCACCTGGAAGAGCTGTTGGACTCACCTGCTCAGGTAGAAGAGGAGCTGCAGCTTTGATCTGCTTCATTTCTGATTCTTGTTTCACTGACCAACATTCTGGTTTGTCTTAAGATCCTGTCAGGTTGATGGGAGGAGCCAGTCATTGTGCAGGTACACTGGAGGTGAAACTGGGAGACTGGAGACCAGTGTGGGGCTCTGATTGGGCCATGAAGGAAGCAGCTGTTGTGTGTGAACATCTGGACTGTGGTTCTGCTGTTTCTGTAGAACAGAGAGAGTCCTCATACAGATCTATGGGGTGGATCAGTACTGACTGTATTCAGTCTGGATCTGGTCTGAGGGACTGTGCAGAATCAACAAGATCTGACACCACACTGAAGATCACCTGTTCAGGTAAAGCCATCATGACATCATTGATGATTATGACAGTAAAGTACCAGGTGGACACATACTAACCAGCTACAATGAAAACAGACTGTCTTGATCAATAACGACAGATCAGAGCTTCAGGAGTCCTCTGAAACAACCAAAGTCAAGATCAAAGTCAGTCGTTATTTCTTCAGTGTAGCGTGACTCATGTAATTTTTAATATTTACCTAATTTAATAATTTCTGGGTGCCACCTTTTTTTATTAAAAAAAAGGTAAAATCAGAAAGCAAATGAGTCACTTATTTCTGTAGGTTCTTGTCGAGTTTGATTGGCCGCGGAAATTAATCATCAGAGTCGCCAATAAGTTTTAAACATTTATCTAGACACAGACATGAAACACAAAAACATATAAGGCATTTATATATAGGACATTACATCAACATGAACGGTTTCTTAATTCTTTCCAATAGTGCATGACAGGAAATGACGACAGAGAGTAAAGGAAGGAAGCAAATCATAACAAATCAAAATGGCGGGTACTGAAGGAGTTGCTATGGCTAATCGGACGAATATAGGAAAAGAAGGGGCAATTCTCAAACTAGTTAGCTGACGAATAATGGGGATGTGGGGCCCGGACGTGGTCCATGGCGCACGATCTGTCTGAGCCGTAGACAAAACTTGGGAGACACTGATCTATCTCGTTTCAGCCTTACCCTGTGAGGAGTCTCTGGCATCTAGGTCCGTGGCCGTCGGTTTAAACGGTTCGCAGTGGGCCCTCCGGGAACTGCCTTTAGGCCGATGGCTGAAGAGATCCTGCCCGCAGGACGTAGCGCGTGACTCGGGCGGGTGGTACCCTTCCTTTCGTCTGGTGGTTGAGTTGGTTCCGGAGTCTCGGAACCCGACCGGGCAGGCTTAGACGTTCTGGTGTCCCCGGACACGGCGCTGGTCGGCAGAGATCGGTTCGGTGGGAGGCTCTGCACTTCGGCTTTGCCCAGTCACGGGAATCGGCAGTTAATAGATCGATGGCTTATGAGTAGGCCCGTCAAAATTAACGTGAGCCCCAAAAGAAAGACGAAATAAAACAAAATAAAAATATTAAAACTAATGCAAAAATTTGGTCAGCTTGGCTAAAAAGGTTCTAAGCATGGGGTTTCAGGGTTTCAAACGTCAAAAATCAGGGAGTACCTTAGACACTCCCCGCCACAGGTGAAGGAGAACTTATAAAAGTAAAATTGCTATCAAAAAGTCAGCTACAACTAACTTCGGGTAGCCGAAATTATTCAAGGATTGTTCTATCAAAAAGTCAATGCAGCGAGACTGCAGAGCTTCTGTTAAAATTGAGAACGTGAGAAAAAAATGCAGAGTTGGCAATGAGCCAACTGAAAATCAAATTAAGAAAAAAAAAGAAAGTGAAGCAACAAAAAGAGTTAAGCGTGTCGTCCGAGAGAAGAGAAAAGAAAAGAAAGGAAAAAAGAAAGAGAAGAGCGATGTGCACTTCTCCTCGGTGTTGCGGAGGTCAGAGAGAGAGAGCGGAGTACAACAAAAAGAAAAAAGTAATCACAAAAAGAAGAGAGAAAAAAGAGAGAGAAAAAGACTGTCGTCCTGTTTTATACCTCTGAAATATTCATGAGTTTTAGGTAAATGAGGGATCGGCCCACCGGGCCGGCCAACACAGCAGATTCTCCTCACCCATGCATGAATTCCAGTGTGATATTCTTGATACATTTTCAACATGTGACCAGATTGCCTGGTCCGATCATTTCACTGCAGTTATCAAATAGAACTCAACATTTAGTTTAACATGATACGACACAAATAACTCATGTACAGGCCAACTATATCAGAAGCTCACATAATTAGCAATTTTTATCAACACATTTAACCATTTCAAACTCAACTTGACAGTCTTTCTCATGTGTTCATTTCCCCCTTTTTCATGGTCTTTATTCAGTTATAACATTCCGAGTTAAGGAACTCAGTTGTGGCCTCTCCCATGCGCTGGTCCATTGGCTCGTACTGGAGTGTCAACATGGCAGAGATATGGTTCTGTCCGTTGTTTTAAGTGCACTTTAAGTGTCTGTTTTGTCTCCACCTGCATTCCAGATGGATCAAAATCAAGACGTATATGGCTGCTAAAAAGGTTTTGGATTTAGCGTTCTGATGGTGACGTGGGCTATCTTCTGGTTTATGGCCCAGGTGTGTGGGGGGGGAGTTTAGCCCGAAGGTTCAGATAACTGGGTAAAAGTTCACAGGCCCTTGAGAGGCTTCTATTAGCAGAGTCCTGATGGCCGGCTTTGACACCTTTAGTACCCTTCGATGAAAAACAGATAGTTTAAAGGAATTCTATTCCATTAACTCCCCCCTTCTGATCCAAAGGGGGTTGTTAGGCCAGCTGGGAGTTTCACTGCCCTTTCCTTAGGCAGAAGTTGTACTCCTGTATTTGGATTAAATTAATCACACAAAAAGGCAGATGTGGATCCTTACACCAGCATGTTTAAAACAACCTCAGTTAACTGAAGAGCTTTACAAGTTCAAAACAAATGTAGTGGAAAACAAAAATCCTGAAATCAGCAATCAATTGAAGCTGTAACTGATAAAATGATAAAACATAAAAGGAACACCTGATTTAAATAAGAGAAAATTAACAATATTTCAAATAGACACCAAGGTATCCTGATCCAGCTGGACCAACAGCCAGTGAGACTGACTAGAAGGTTCTGGTTTCAGTCCTGGCTGGGATTTCCATGTTCTCTCTTTGCTTGTGTGGGTTTTGTCCAGATCATCTGGATTCAGCCCACAGTCCAACAGCACACATGAGGCTGAGTGGCAGGGGCGGTGCTAGGGGGTAGCTTGCAGTTGCTATAGCAACCCCAAAATATGGCCTAGCAACCTCAAAGCAACCCCAAGAATGGAGACTATTAAGAATGAAAAAATCTTAATCGTGTTAAATAAAATAAAAATTGTGACAATTTAATTTAAAATTAATTTCATGTGTTTTTGTTTTAAATTAAAATAAAAGGAAGACGGTTAAAAACGATGAGAGAGAGACTCGTCTCGCAAGAGCTGGCCTGCAGGGATCACGCGAAGTCAGCTTGTGGAAAAAACCGGGCCGTTAGAAAAATTACATCAAAATGGAGGCTATCTGTTGAAGCGTAAGTCTGCGTAAGTCTCTTCTGATGTGTACTTATGTGAATATTAACTGGTTAAAATGTGATGAACAGGTTATTGTTAAATGATTTGTAGTCTGGGCTGTTAATGTGCATTTCTCACTGCTGTGAACAGCGGCATGACTATATGGTAAAATTATAATAACGAACTTCAAATTGATTTTTTTTTTAATCTGTTTCATGGCATGCGCGCTAGTTTTAGATAGCGCTGATTAGAATGAGTAGGCCGGGACATACATATCCATATTTATGCTATTTAATTGGTATTGCAGTAAATTGTCCAGCAACTCCATACAATTGCTTAGCAACCCCTAAGCAACTGCAATGAAAATGTTCTGGCGCCGCCACTGCTGAGTGGAGACTCTAAACTGCTCTAAGGTGTGAGTCTGAGTGGGATTCTTCATCTCTGTGTGGTCCTGAGGTCAAGGGTGTAACTTTGAGTTGAACATTGGGGGGTTGAGTGACAAAGGCTGCATGAGCCTATATATTTTTTGAACTTGCTAACTAAATGTTATATTTTGCATTCTTTGCTTTACTGATGTGTGTTTTATCTCACTTCCCACCACCACCAAAAGCACCAGAAGTTTGCTTACGCCTCTGTGAAACAGAAATAGAACTGTTTGCACACGGACTTTCTGTCTAAGAGGTCCAACTTATGTTGATGTATATGACAAACAGCAACATGGTTCTGCCTTTTTTTGTGTCATGGTTGAACGTAGCCAAGTCTTCAACCTTCTAAGATCACTAAAGCTCCTCTCTTCTTCCGTTCAGCTCGCCTCATACCACCACAGATACTTCTGAAACATAACAAGAGAGGGAATCTCAGATCCGTGGTGGGCAAAACCAGATCTCATCACAGGAGGGGGAGGGGGGGGGGGGTCACTTTTTTTCTTTTTTACTGCCATTGAAAAAATCTACCACATTGTCATGTTTATAATACCTAACATTCATTTTAAATCATTATGATATGATATTGGGGGGTTGTGGTGGATGGTTTCAATTATTGGGTGGGTTGCAACCCACCCATCCCCCCCATAAATTACACCTATGCTTGAGGTAGATGAGCAGCCTTTCCAGGGTCTACCTGACCTTTCACCTGAACACATCTGGAATAGGCTCCATCAGACCCCCAAAACCCTGAATAGTGTTGAAGTGACTGTAGATGATGAACAGAAGAGTTTGATTAAATATACAACATTTATTTCAATAAAGGGGACATTGTGTCCAATGTAAATAAAACAGAAAGCAATAATTTTAAAATCCTATAAACCTAAATGTTATTGAAAACACAAGATGAAAACATGAAATGATGAAAGTAACACATTTAACCTTTTCATGAAAAATCTGGTCTCTTCTTGATTGTGATGGCAGCATCACGCTCCAACATGTGTCAGAGAGAATAACCAACTACTTTCAATCACAATTTGACTGGTTGACCTTTGGTGACCCCCAGGGCTGGACTGGGACCAAAAAATGGCCCGGGCATTTTTGATCCCTGGCGGCCCACCATACGCCGGGGATCAAAAATCAAAAATTCAGCACACTGTCGATGTGCCATGCCTCTCTCATGCTCCTCTACTCTTTGGTGCACATGCCTCCAGTCTGTCATGCCTCTAATAAAAGAACTTTGGTCATTGGGCTTGCTAAAAGCAAGGCAAACAAAACAATATAAAGCGTGTCGTTGACCACAGTATGTCAGCCATTTCCATGCCATGTCATCTGTTCTATTGAAGAGCCTCTGGACGACAGGGTTTGTAGCATCCTGTTGAGGATGAAACTCAAAGAATTCCTGCCTGTTTGTGGAATGAGGGCGGCTAAAATAGTCTAAAACTGCCTGATCTCCCTGTGACTCGTCCACTCCCATTTCAACATTCTGGCTTGACTAAACACAGAGAAAGAGAAGCAGGGGTGTTAGTGTCACTAGTGTTACTTCTGTCTACCAATCATTTATCATGCATTTCAGCAAAGCAATGTTTCACTAATATTTTAACACACTTAACACTGTAAATTGGACACCAAATCAACTCAAAGCATTATTTGACAACAAAGACTAAACCACACACACACACACACACACACACACACACACACACACACACAGGTGATCACCTCCAAATAGCTATTCTGACCTCAATCTCGCCCTGCTGCTGGGTCTCATCTCTCTCCTCCTCATCCTCCTCCTCCTCCTCCTCCTCCTCCTTCTCCCTCTCCTCGTCCGCTTCTTCTCCGACAACCACCTGTTCACTCGACGGCCCAGCGGCCGACGGCCCCGCGGCCCCCGCCCCCGAGCTTGTGGTTGAAAACATTTCCGTGATTTTGGCACATTTTGCTGCATCCACTTTTAATTATTTTTGTCTCCGTTCTCTGAGCTTTTCTGTTCCTCCCTTTCGCTTTTGTGCTTTTTTCTCCATTTCCATACTCATCCACGAGCCACCACACTCTCCGGTCAGGCCAAACGGCAAAATTTGGTCAGGAGGGATGGGAGGGGCGGGCCAACGAGAGCTGAGAAATTTCATTGGACTAGCCCATGTCCGTCAAGAAAATCAACCAATGGGCCACTTCGTGTCTTCGCAAGGCCCTGCCCCGCCTCCACCCCCTCCCTTCAGCAGAAAATAACGTTCATACTGCGTTCACATCAGCGCAGCACTGGAGCGCTTGTCTGATTAGCTGTCAGTGTCTCTTTCTTGAGTTTGTTGAGTGTGTGTCGTCGTCGTCCCCCCTCTCGGAGATTTTTATGAGCCGACTACCAGTCCGTTACCGTCGCGGTCAATAAAAACTATATACTTTTTTTTTATGACAGACCTGGGCCGGCCCACAGATGTGCGTCGGCCCACCGGGCATTGCCCGGTACGCCCGATGGCCAGTCCATGCCTGGTGACCCCGTAGGTTTACCTCTGCTACTGTTAGAACTGTGTTGGTGTAGTTTGAATCACTGAATTGTAGCTTGATGACATGTTCTTCTGGTGTGTCTGCTGTCTTTTATCTCAGTTTGATCTTCTGTTGTGTCTCCAGACTCTGTCAGGTTGGTGAATGGGACCACTCTGTGTTCAGGCAGACTGGAGGTGAAGTCTAACCAGTCTCACCAGTATCACCAGAGCTGGTCCTCAGTGTGTGAAGCTGACTTTGACCAGCAGGATGCAGAGGTGGTCTGCAGGGAGCTGGGCTGTGGACCTCCTTCAGTCCTCCAGGGGGCTCTCTATGGAGAAGTGGAGGCTCCACTGTGGACCAGAGAGTTCCAGTGTGGAGGTGATGAGTCTGCTCTCCTGGACTGTAGAAGCTCAGGCTCAGTCAGAAACACCTGCTCACCTGGAAGAGCTGTTGGACTCACCTGCTCAGGTAGAAGAGGAGCTGCAGCTTTGATCTGCTTCATTTCTGATTCTTGTTTCACTGACCAACATTCTGGTTTGTCTTCAGATCCTCATGTTTTCAGGTTGGTGGGAGGAGCCAGTCACTGTGCAGGTACACTGGAGGTGTATTTCCACTGGAGACCAGTGGAGGCCTATGGTTGGACCATGAGGGAAGCAGCTGTTGTGTGTGAACATCTGGACTGTGGTTCTGCTGTTTCTGTAGAACAGAGCCAGTTGTTCACATACAGATCTATGTGGAGGATCAGTACTGACTGTATTCAGTCTGGATCTGGTCTGAGGGACTGTGTAGAATCAACAAAATCTGACACCACACTGAAGATCACCTGTTCAGGTAAAGCCATCATGACATCATTGATGATTATGACAGTAATGTACCAGATGGACACATACTAACCAGCTACAATGAAAACAGTCTTGATCAATAACGACAGATCAGAGCTTCAGGAGTCCTCTGAAACAACCAAAGTCAAGATCAAAGTCAATCTTTATTTCTCCAGCAGGTTTAAAACAACCTCAGTTAACTGAAGAGCTTTACAAGTTCAAAACAAATGTATTGGAAAAAAAAACCCTGAAATCAGCAATCAATTAAAGCTGTAACTGATAAAATAATAAAACATCAAAGAAACACCTGATCTAAATAGAACAAAATAAACTACCGTCATGGTCAAAAGATTTTGAGAATGACACAAATATTACATTTTCACAAAGTCTGCTCTTTTAGTTTCTATAAAGGCAATTTGCATATACTCCAGAATGTTATGAGGAGTGATCAGCTCAACTGTAATTACACTTAAGGAAAAAAGAAACGCACCACTGCTTTTTTACCACATTTTCTTTTGGTTACTTATTTTTAATGGAAATATTACATGTGCACATCAACCATATACCTGTCCCTGATATTCAGACCCAATTAATCAATGCTTGTGACAGTTTCAATAGCAATAACATGACCAAACAATAAAGCATCACAGTATCACTGTGGTCAGCATCACACGTGGTCGACCAGATCTTGGACGGTCATTGGAGGATCCAGTGGTCTGGAAACGCTCAGCAAGGCGTACAACAGTAGAGTGATGGACTCCAAACACCCTGGCTACAGCCCGTGTGCTCCTTCCAGCTTGAAGCATGCCAATGGCACGAACTCTCTCTGGTTGCTGTAGTCGTGGCATCGTGAACAAATGTGCTTTTTATCCAGTTTGGTGTCTTTTTATAGGGAATGGTTGTGCACAATTGAGGACAGGTCCAATTCATCTCTGAGTTTTACTCATGACCCAGACATAGGTGATTATACAAAACTACAATTGTTATTGCTGATCAAAATCAATCAACCGGAACCAGGAAAACAGTGATTTCATTTTGACTCAAGATTGTACTAAACTCATTGTAGTCTCTAATTTTTCACTGTCTATAATATTTTTGGAAAAATTGAGAAAACGAAAATGGTGCATTTCTTTTTTCCTTCAGTATATTTGCAAAGTACTTCTTTGCCTTGAGAATAAACTTTATCACCAAAAACACATTTCCACTGCATTTCAGCCCTGCCACAAAAGGACCAGCTAACATGAATACAATGACACACAGGTGTCACACACATGAACACAGGTGTGGGTGATGATGAGGACAAAGCTGGAGATCAATCTGTCATGATTGAGTGAACGGACACTTTCAAAGGAAGATGGTGCATGACACCATTGTTCCTCATCTGTTAGCCATGGTTACCTGCAAGGAAACACCTGCAGCCATCATTGCATTGCACAAAAAGGGCCTAACAGGGAAGATTATAGCAGCGAGTAAGATTGCACCTCAGTCAACCGTCTATCGAATTATTAAGAACTTCAAGGAGAGAGGTTCAGTTGTTGCCAAACAGGCTCTAGGGCGCCCAAGAAAGTCCAGCAAGCACCAGGACCGTCTCCTGAAGGTGTTTCAGCTGCGGGATCGGGTCGCCACCAGGGCAGAACTTGCTCAGGAATGGCAGCAGGCAGGTGTGAGGGCATCTGCACGTACAGTGAGGCGAAGACTTTTGAAGGAAGGCCTGGTGTCAAGGAGGGCAGCAAAGAAGCCACTTCTCTCCAGTAACAACATCAGGGACAGACTGATAGGTTCTGGTATTCTGCAGAAGGTACAGGGACTGGACAGCTGAGGGCCGGGATAAAGTCATTTTCCCTGATGAATCCCCTTTCAGATTGTTTGGGGCATTTGGAAGAAGGCTTGTTGGGAGGAGACGAGGTGAGCGCTACCATCAGTCCTGTCTCATGCCAACAGTGAAGCATCCAGAGACCATTCATGGTTGCTTTTTGGTCAAAGGAGTGGGATCTCTCACAATCTCGCCTAAAAGCACAGCCATGAATAAAGAATGGTACCAGAACGTCCTCAGAGAGCAACTTCTCCCAACCATCCAAGGGCAGTTTGGTTGTGAAGAATGCCTTTTCCAGCATGATGGAGCACCTCGCCATAAAGTAAAAGTCAATAAGAAATGGCTCGGGGAACAAAACATTAAGATTTTGGGTCCTTGGCCAGGAAACTCCCCAGATCTTAATCCCATTGAGAACTTGTGGTCAATCCTCAACTGACTTCAAGCAGGTCAGTTCAGCAGCTGGACTCTTCTCCTATGAAGACATACTTTTATAATGGAGACATCATGTCTCTGTCCAGAGGACAGTTTTCCACTTGACCTCAGTCCAGTTTCAATTAGTTTTTTTTTCCAGAGAAGACGGTGGTGTTTCTGGGTCATGTTCACACATGTCTTCCTCTTTAGATGATTAAGCTTGAACCTGGATCTGTGGATGAAACCACCAACTGGGTTTTAGACAGAGATTTCCGAAAGTCTTCCTGAGTCCATCACAATCACAATCATTTGACTCATCACAAGGAGGAAATTAGTGTTGTTACAGGTGCACCAGAAAGAAGGAATGTGAAAAGAAAACTCACCTGATGTGATGTGAAATAAACTGACAGGACAGTTTAAAATAGCAGCAATGGTAAAAACTAAAATGAATAAACCAAATATGAAGACAAATCTACACAGAAACATAGTAGCATTTCATGAATATAATTAAATGCAGTGATTTCATTCCACAATCATGTGAGGTTTTAATGCAGTGCTGCCTGAGGACCTGAAGATCTCAACCATCCAGTACTGATTTTCAAGTATGACTCCAGCACACAGAGATTTCTCCAGATTCTCTGAATCTGTAGCTGATATCATGGACTGTAGACGTTGAGATGGTCAAAGTCTTCACAGCTTCACACTCAGATATTCTTCTGTTTTTTATAATTGATAGATGCAGTTTTGTCAGGTTGGTGAACATCTGTCCATCTTTACTTCTGAGAGGCTCTGACTCTGAGATGATGTTTTTGATTCACAATCATGTCATTGATCTGTTGATCAATAACCTGCTTAGTTGTAGATGTTCCTCCAGGTGTTTCTTTTAACATAGCGCTGACTTTACATGTCTTTTGTTATCCATGTTCAAACTATTTAGAGATGTTTTACTGCCATCAAATTCAAAATGGGCTCAATTATCATGGAATGGTTAAATGTCTTAATTTCAACATTTGACATGTTTTCTTTGCTTTTTGTGAATGAAATATTGTTTAGACTTGTGAATCATCATGTTCTCTTTTTCTTCAGATCTTCCACATCATCTTTGTGTGATTTGAGGTTTTATTAAATCCAGATGTGGTGCTGAAATGTCTCCAGTCAGAGCTGTTACAACATGTGTTCTGTTGTTGATGATGAACTCATGTTGGAACTGTGTTGGTGTAGTTTGAATCACTGAATTGTAGCTTGATGACATGTTCTTCTGGTGTGTCTGCTGTCTTTTATCTCAGTTTGATCTTCTGTTGTGTCTCCAGACTCTGTCAGGTTGGTGAATGGGACCACTCTGTGTTCAGGCAGACTGGAGGTGAAGTCTAACCAGTCTCACCAGTATCACCAGAGCTGGTCCTCAGTGTGTGAAGCTGACTTTGACCAGCAGGATGCAGAGGTGGTCTGCAGGGAGCTGGGCTGTGGACCTCCTTCAGTCCTCCAGGGGGCTCTCTATGGAGAAGTGGAGGCTCCACTGTGGACCAGAGAGTTCCAGTGTGGAGGTGATGAGTCTGCTCTCCTGGACTGTAGAAGCTCAGGCTCAGTCAGAAACACCTGCTCACCTGGAAGAGCTATTGGACTCACCTGCTCAGGTAGAAGAGGAGCTGCAGCTTTGATCTGCTTCATTTCAGATTCTTGTTTCACTGACCAACATTCTGGTTTGTCTTAAGATCCTGTCAGGTTGGTGGGAGGAGCCAGTCATTGTGCAGGTACACTGGAGGTGAAACTGGGAGACTGGAGACCAGTGTGGGGCTCTGATTGGGCCATGAAGAAAGCAGCTGTTGTGTGTGAACATCTGGACTGTGGTTCTGCTGTTTCTGTAGAACAGAGTCAGTTGTCCTCATACAGATCTATGTGGTGGATCAGAGCTGACTGTATTCAGTCTGGATCTGGTCTGAGGGACTGTGCAGAATCAACAAATTCTGACACCACACTGAAGATCACCTGTTCAGGTAAAGCCATCATGACATCATTGATGATTATGACAGTAATGTACAAGGTGGACACATACTAACCAGCTACAATGAAAACAGACTGTCTTGATCAATAATGACAGATCAGAGCTTCAGGAGTCCTCTGAAACAACCAAAGTCAAGATCAGTCAGTCTTTATTTCTTCAGTGTAGCGTGACTCATGTAATTTTTAATATTTACCTAATTTAATAATTTCTGGGTGCCACCTTCTTTACCTTCCTCTCTCTGTCCTGTCTCCCCTCTTTTCTTTCTCTACCCGGCTGGCCTTCGGCAGGAAGGTCCCCCCATATGAGCCAGGTCCTGCTCAAGGTTTCTTCCTCTCAAAGTGGAGTTTTTCCTTGCCACTGTTTGGTATAAAGGTTTTTTTTTCCCTACGTGGGAGTTTTTTATCTGCCATTATCATTGATTGGATTTAATGATACTATTTGCTCGGGGGTCATGCTCTGGGTCTCTGTAAAGCGCCTAGAGACAATTGTTATTGTAACAGACGCTATATAAATAAAATTGAATTGAATTGAATTGAATTGAATTCTTTATTAAAAAAAGGTAAAATCAGAAAGCAAATGAGTCACTTATTTCTGTAGGTTCTTGTCGAGTTGGATTGGCCGTGGAAATTAATCAGCAGAGTCGCCAATAAGTTTTAAACATTTATCTAGACACAGACATGAAACACAAAAACATATAAGGCATTTATATATAGGAAATCACATCAATATGAACGGTTTCTTAATTCTTGCCCATAGCGCATGACAGGAAATGACGACAGAGAGTAAAGGAAGGAAGCAAATCATAACAAACCAAAATGGCTGGTACTGAAAGGGTTGCTATGGCTAATCGGACGAATATAGGAAAAGAAGGGGCAATTCTCAAACTAGTTAGCTGTTGAATAATGGGGATGTGGGGCCCGGATGTGGTCCGTGGCGCACGATCTGTCTGAGCCATAGACAAAACTTGGGAGACACTGATCTATCTCGTTTTTAACCTTACCCTGTGAGGTAAGGCTGAAACGTGTGGAGGCTCCACTGTGGACCAGAGAGTTCCAGTGTGGAGGTGATGAGTCTGCTCTCCTGGACTGTAGAAGCTCAGGCTCAGTCAGAAACACCTGCTCACCTGGAAGAGCTGTTGGACTCACCTGCTCAGGTAGAAGAGGAGCTGCAGCTTTGATCTGCTTCATTTCTGATTCCTGTTTCAATTCAATTCAATTCAATTCAATTTTATTTATATAGCGTCTGTTACAATGACAATTGTCTCTAGGTGCTTTACAGAGACCCAGAGCATGACCCCCGAGCAAATATCATCAACTAAGATTATATCATTAAATCCAATCAATGATAATGGCAGGTAAAAAACTCCCACTTAGGGAGAAAAAAAAACCTTTATACCAAACAGTGGCAAGGAAAAACTCCACTTTGAGAGGAAGAAACCTTGAGCAGGACCTGGCTCATATGGGGGGACCTTCCTGCCGAAGGCCAGCCGGGTAGAGAAAGAAAAGAGGGGAGACAGGACAGAAAGAAGATGTAGGACAGAGAGAGGAGAGCACAGAAAAAGTAAAAAATAATAATAAAGATGTAGTGGAATTGTTGTAGGGTGAATGCAAGCGGGCTATGGAGGGCCCTTGGCCGTGTGGTCAGCGTAATGAGCCATGATAGGCTCTTGAGTATCAGTAATGTGCGGTTGGGGTGTAGGTGAGGTGTGTGCGAGAAAAGGGGGAGGAGGGGGGGGAGGAGGGGGTTTGGGTTTAAGAAAAGAGAAGGGTAGGATTTCAAACAAAAGGATGCGATATATAAATATAAACAGATGGAGGCAGCAGCACTGGGATGAGATGGCCAGAGGACCAGGTCGCCGATCACCACGCCAGTCGGCACCCAAACACAAGTGGAGGAGAACCCCGGGATGGACAGAGGATGGAACTGCAAGTCAGCATGAAACCCAGGAAACTCTGGCCTGCAAATACACAGAAAGAAAAGGGGGCAGAAACAGCACAACAAACACAGGAAAGAAAGCAAAGAAAATGGAGCACAGTTTCAGTAACAGGGTGCTCCCAAATAATTATAAATGAGCTGGAGGAGGAGGAGGAGGGAAGGGAAGAAAGGAAGAAAGGGAAGAAAAAGGAGAAGAGCAGTGGAGACACCACTCAGCAGATCATGTTGGTGTCCCCCTGTAGCGTAGGCCTATAGCAGCATAACTATGACGAAGCTGTGATTAAGACGAGCTACTCAAGTCTTACTACTACAACTATAGTTATAACTATTAGCCCCTACACACTATAGATTAGACTAATTGTAGGCTTTACTGAACAGAAATGTTTTCAATTTAGTTTTAAAAATGGAGATAGTATCAGCCTCCTTAACCCAAACTGGTAGCTGGTTCCATAAAAAAGGTGTCTGGTAGCAGAAGGCCCGTCCTCCAAACCTACTTTTAGATATTCTAGGAACGACGAGTAATCCTGCACTCTGAGAGCGGAGAGCTCTATTAGGAGCATAACATGCTATCAAGTCTTGTAAATAGCGCGGAGCTAGGCCATTAAGGGCCTTATATGCGAGAAGCAGAATTTTAAACTCAATTCTAAATTTCACGGGAAGCCAATGGAGGGAGGCTAACACGGGAGAGATGTGATCTCGTTTGCGGATTCCTGTCAGCACCCTCGCTGCTGCGTTCTGGATCAATTGAAGGCTATTTAGCGAGCTTTTCGGACATCCTGCTAACAACGCATTACAGTAATCCAGTCTAGAGCTAACAAACGCGTGGATTAATTTTTCGGCATCACCCTGGGAGGGAGAGGATGCTCCTAATCTTGGCAATATTTCAGAGATGAAAAAAGACAGTCTTGCAAACCTGATTAATATGCTGCTTAAATGACATATCCTGATCAAAAATGACTCCAAGGTTTTTCACAACTGTGCTGGAAGCCAGCGTAAATCCAGTCAATCCATTCCTCAGGTGTTTGGGACCAAAGACAATAACCTCTGTTTTATCCGAGTTTAGAAGCAAAAAGTTAGAGGACATCCAGGACTTAATGTCATTAAGACACCCTTGAAGTTTAGCCAAAGGTTTTGTTTCCTCTGGTTTCATAGATAAATACAGCTGCGTATCATCAGCGTAGCAATGAAAGTTTATGCCATGGCTCTGGATAATTTTTCCCAAGGGCAACATGTATAAAGTGAAAAGGATTGGTCCCAGCACTGAACCCTGTGGGACGCCATAGCAGACCCTAGTCCGTGTAGAAGAAACGTCATTAACATGGACGAACTGGAACCTGTCAGATAGGTATGACTTAAACCAGCCTAATGCTGTCCCTTTAATTCCAACAGTGTGCTCCAATCTATGCAGCAAAAGGCCGTGATCTACAGTATCAAAAGCAGCACTGAGGTCCAGCAGAACAAGGACAGAAACTAATCCATTGTCTGAGGCCATGAGGAGGTCGTTGGAGACTCTAATCAGTGCAGTTTCTGTGCTATGATGAGTTGAACCCTGACTGAAAGACCTCAAATAGATCATTTCTATGCAGGTGTTCTCCTAACTGGCTAGCAACTATTTTTTCCAGAATTTTAGAGATAAATGGAAGGTTGGATATTGGTCTATAGTTTGCCAAGATGTCCGGGTCAAGGGATGGTTTCTTGAGCAAAGGTTTAATGACTGCAACTTTAAAAACCTGTGGCACATATCCTAATTGTAGAGATAGGTTAATCTGATCCAAAATTGATATACCAATAGAGGACATAACATCCTTGAACAGTCGAGTTGGGATGGGATCCAACAGACATGTAGATGGTTTAGCTTTACTAATAGTTGAGGTCAACTCAGAGAGGCCCACAGGAGAAAAACAGTCAAATCAGAAACGGAAGAAATCAACAAAGCTGCAGGGACGTTCACAGCCGCCGACAGCTGGGCCTGGCCGATCTCATCTCTAATTTTGATTATTTTCCCACTAAAAAAGCTCATAAAGTCTTCACTACTGAGAGTAGCAGGAATGCATGGACCAACAGAGTTGTGACTCTTTGTCAGCCTGGCTACAGTGCTGAACAGAAAACGTGGGTTATGTTTGTTCTCTTCTATTAGCGAAGAATAATAAGATGTTCTAGCTCTGCGTAGGGCTCTTTTGTAGACTATTAAACTGTCTCTCACTGACCAACATTCTGGTTTGTCTTCAGAATATTATGATTTCAAGTTGGTGGGAGGAGCCAGTCCCTGTGCAGGTACACTGGAGGTGAAACTGCGTAACTGGAGACCAGTGGAGGCCTATGGTTGGACCATGAAGGAAGCAGCTGTTGTGTGTGAACATCTGGACTGTGGTTCTGCTGTTTCTGTAGAACAGAGCCAGTTGTCCTCATACAGATCTATGTGGAGGATCAGAACTGACTGTATTCAGTCTGGATCTGGTCTGAGGGACTGTGCAGAATCACCAACTTCTTCAACCACAGTGAAGATCACCTGCTCAGGTAAAGTCATCATGACATCATTGATGATTATGACAGTAATGTACCAGATGGACACATACTAACCAGCTACAATGAAAACAGTCTTGATCAATAACGACAGATCAGAGCTTCAGGAGTCCTCTGAAACAACCAAAGTCAAGATCAAAGTCAGACTTCATTTCTCCAGCACCTGATTTATATAAGGCAAAATAAACTACCGTCATGGCCAAAAGATTTTGAGAATGACACAAATATTATATTTTCACCAAGTCTGCTCTTTTAGTTTTCATAATGGCAATTTGCATATACTCCAGAATGTTATGAGGAGTGATCAGCTCAACTGTATTAATTGTAATTGTAACTGTAATTAAGTCCGTCTTTGCCTTGAAAATAAATATGTCATCAAAAACACATTTCCACTGCATTTCAGCCCTGCCACAAAAGGACAAGCTAACATGAATACAATGACACACAGGTGTCACACACATGAACACAGGTGTGGGTGATGATGAGGACAAAGCTGGAGATCAATCTGTCATGATTGGGTGGCTGGACACTTTCAAAGGAAGATGGTGCATGACACCATTGTTCCTCATGTTTTAGCCATGATTACCTGCAAGGAAACACCTGCAGCCATCATTGCACTGCACAAAAAGGGCCTAACAGGGAAGATTATAGCAGCGAGTAAGATTGCACCTCAGTCAACCGTCTATCGATTTATCAAGAACTTCAAGGAGAGAGGTTCAATTGTTGCCAAACAGGCTCCAGGGTAAAGTCATTTTCCCTGATGAATCCCCTTTCCGATTGTTTGGGGCATCTGGAAGAAGGCTTGTTCGGTGGAGACAAGTTGAGCGCCACCATCAGTCCTGTCTCATGTAAACAGTGAAGCATCCAGAGACCATTCATGTGTGGGGTTACTTTTCGGTCAAGGGAGTGGGATCTCTCACAGTCTTGCCTAAAAGCACAGCCATGAATAAAGAACGGTACCAGAACGTCCTCAGAGAGCAACTTCTCCCAACCATCCAAGGGCAGTTTGGTGATGAAGAATGCCTTTACCAGCATGATGGAGCACTTTGCCATAAAGCAAAAGTCATAAAGAAATGGCTCGGGGAACAAAACATTAGGTTTTGGACCCTTGGCCAGGAAACTCCTCGGATCTTAATCCAATGGAGAACTTGTGGTCAATCCTCAAGACGCGGGTGGACAATCCCAAACCTTTTCCCCAGGCCTGGCTTCAGGGTGGGACCCTGGTAGTCACAGTCTGAGTGAAGCACATCAAGGTCTTGATCTTTCTTTTTCCAGACATGTCGAGAAAATTAGACAGAGCTGACCATCCCTATTAAGCAGACGTTGCTCTGGTCAGACTCCACTACAGTGCTTCAGTGGCTGAGATCAGAGTCATGCCGTTACAAAGTCTTCATTGGCACAGATATGTGGACACCACGAGAAATCCAGGGGATGACATAACACGAGGCCTGAGGCTCTCTGATCTTACACATCCTCACCAATGGGTCAGTGGGCCAGACTTCCTCCAGCAGTCTCCTGACCAGTGGCTGACCATGCCCAGAGCAGCTGAAGCTGAGCCAGACTCTGCTGAACTTAGGAAGTCCGCCCTAGTCTGTATTGCAATGGAGGCATTGAACTCTAACCTACCAGACCCGAGTCAGTGAAGGAAGGCTCTAATCCAGGTTACCATCACTTCCCTCCATGGGGCGGCCACCGCCAGTGACTGTCAGACTGCAGATGCTGAGATTCACATCTATGTTGAGAGGCTGTTGTTAGCACAGACTCAGCAGGACTCTATCCCTGGAGAGTTAAAGGCCCTCAAAGCCAGTCGACCCATTTCAGCTGATAGCCGTCTGGCTACACTCTCACCTGAATATGACGAAACCACAGGACTACTCCATGTTGGGGGTAGACTAAGGCATGCTGAGGAGTTGGAAGCAGATGCTATCCATCCGATCATCTGAGATTCATCGCACCAAATCACTAGACTGCTGATCCAGGAGTTTGGTCACAAGCTTCTTCATCCAGGACCGAAACGGGTGCTAGTGGAGATGCGACGCCAGTACTGGATCCTGTGCGGTCAAGAGGCAGACGGAGGCATCAGCATGACTGCAGAGAGTGCCAACAATGGCGCGCCAGGCCTGATGTTCCCAAAATAGCAGATCTTCCGCCTTGCAGGTTGCGCATCTACAAGCTGCCTTTCTACTCCACAGGAGTAGACTGTTTCGGTCCATTCCTCGTGAAGATTGGCCACAGGACCGAGAAACTATGGGAGATCGTGTACAAATGCCTAACAACCAGGTGGATCCATCTTGACTTGCTAGAGAGCCTTGACACAGATGCCTTGATACTATCTTTGCACCCATTTATCACTAGGCGTGGTATGTCGTTTGAACTCCTGTGTGATAATGGCACCAACTTCATTGGAGGAGAAAGGGAGTTACGGGAGGCCTTTGAGGCCATGGCACCTGAGTTGCAGGATCAGCTGGCAAAACAGAAGATTTCCTTCCAGTTTAATCCCCCAAGTGCTCCACATCTCGGCGGGGCCTGGCAGCGGGAAATTCCTTCTGTTAATGCAGCACTCAGAGCCATCCTCTGTGATTAGTCAGTGCCAGAGCCAGTCCTCTACACCATTCTTGTTGAAGTTGAAGGAATTTTAAATGCTAAACCATGGATATGTTTCGACTGATGCCGCTGAGCCTGACCCCATTACGCCGCATATTCTTCTCATGGGACAACTTGACTCCTCACTGCCACAAGCTCTGTACAACTCCAGATGTATCTTGGGGACTTGACGATGGAGGCATAGACAAGTGTTAGCCGATAACTTCTGGTCAACCTTCATCCGACGATATCTACCAAGTCTACAAGGAAGATCTAAGTGGCAGGCTGATGGAGGTCAGATTGCTATGGATCAGGCTGTGTTGATTGTTGATCCACAACTCCCACGAGTTCTCTGGACAGTGGGTAAAGTGGTGTAGATTTATCCTGGAGTGGATGGGAATATCAGAACAGCAGCTGTCAAAGTTAAGGACAGGACCTATGTATGGCCTGTCACCCAGCTCATACAGCTGCCTGAGATCAATGACTCTGAAAATAACAAGATCTGATGGGCTTTCTCTGGGAGTTCAAATGTCCTCAGGACAGACATTTGGGGGCGGCTGTGTGAGAAAGTCCTGGAGATGCAGCTCCTCCTGCTGAAGAGGGGTTAAGGCGTCTGGTCAGGATGCCTCCTGGATTTCTCTTTGAAGACGTATTGAAGGCATGTCCCACCAGTGAAAGGCCACGAGGAATGATACGAGGGCTTTTTGTCAAAGCAGTTTCAGTTCCAGTTTGGCGCAAGTGCCAAGTTTAGCACCGGTTTCTTGCTGTTCATCTGCCAGCCAAGGAATCATGTGCTACACTGGCCCCAAAGCCTTGCTTTGACTTTACCAACCAAAATGCAGAGATTTCCATCATTAAAAATATGTATGTGAGCAGTAAAGAATAAGTTAACCACAATGAATCAAATAAAAATGGGCTCTAAATTCACCAGCTGCTGCTGTTCAGCAGCTGAAGACAGACATTTAATGTTTTAAAATCAGGAGTTGGTGTTTGTGAACGCTCACCAATATTCAGCAGAAAATTTGATTCACAACGGCTGTTCTCAACTAAGTTCAAGTCTTCATGAACAGATTTTGTTGATGTTTCAGTATCAACGACTGGATTTTATGGATTTTTACTGGCATTCAGAAATACCAGTCAACATATGGAAGTGTGGAGTTATTGAACGCTCTCTGAAGCTGCAGGAGTGTCTCTCACAGCAGGAGTTTCAACTGAATAAAATATTGTGTTTGCATCATCATTCAGAAACGTTGCTGGATTTTTCATATCTGGTGCCTATGAATCTGCTTCATAGCAGGTATAAGTCCTGTTTGTAGCTGTTCATAGAAACCAGTCAGCATCTGGAACTGATGGTCGGTGTTTTTGAACACTATCCTGTTAATCAAATTTCCCCCTGGGATGAATAAGTATTTTTGAATTGAACCTGAATTTTCCTGTGCTACATAAAGCTGCATTCACAACAGCTGTTTTACACTGAATTTAACAACAGTGTTTGGATCTTTATTAAACAATTTTTTGGATATTAATTCAAACCAGAAGCTGTAAATCCTGTTTGTAGCAGCGTTGAAATGTCATCACAGCAAACACCAACTACAACAACATTTATGAAGGCAGACTGGTGATGTTGAGGCACAGACTTTGAAGGAAAACACCATCACCTGAGTCCTTTGAGAACATGGTTTTATACAGAAATACTGAGTTCAGTGAAGGAGGTTCAACATTGGTCGAGAGGTGATGATATCATGTCGTGGCTCCGTAGTGGCTCTCTAGATCTCCTGTCTGGTCTGGGAACACTCGGTGTTCTCCAAGAACAGCTGGGGAAGGTGGCTGGGGAGAGGGAAGTCTCGGCCTCTCTGCTTAAGCTGCTGCCTTCACCGCCTGAATCCTGATAAATGGAAGTTCATGGATGGATGGATGGACCAACATGTCCATCAGCAGTCACATCTCCATCAAGTCTAACATGCTCACAATAAACTGTTAATCACTGGTCTGAAACCTCCTTTTTAAGGTCAAAACCTGTTCAAACTTTATTTGAAGGAGTCTTTGACAGTCTGCTCAGTCTGTTGGATGTTGTGTGATGATTGTGTTTATGTTTGATCAGATCCACCAGACTTAACGGCTCCACTCATCAGAATGATCTTCCTGCCGTTGACTCTGCTGTTGGTGGTCGTCTCCCTGTATTACTACTGTAAGGTAATGTTCACATCTTTGTAGCTGAGGATGTAGCAGTCATCTGAAGAGAGGAGTGGTGCAGTCAGTGTGATCTGTGTGCTGTCATGTCCCTCCAGACCACCAGGGGGCAGAAGCTGAGCAGGAAGAAGCTCACTGGGCAGGTTGATGATGACTGTGGAGCTCAGGAAGCAGAGGAGACCTTCTGAGGAGACCATCTCACATTCACAACTAACTAGGGTTTTTATGATGATGAAATATTAGTTGTTTAACTCTTTATTGTTCATTTTTATCCCTCCATCATAGTTTAATTTCATTAATGATTGGTTGATGCTCATATACCTTGTAATTATATTTTTAACATATACAGGAACATTGATTTGCTTGAAAGTGGTGTATTTATCATTTTGACCATTCTGTCTATGTAGTAAAATGGAAGTTTATAGCACAGTTGGGCCACCATGTGTTAAAATTACTAAGAAAGGCCTGAGGTCCAGCAAAGGCTGATGACATGGTTTCTGACAAAAAAAAAATTCACCCCCAGAAGGCTTTGGAAACTAAATTAATTTTCAACCAAGTGTAAAGTCATGTCACTGGGCTGAAACCAGCGGGGTCTCTGTTGACCAGGAGCACCTCTGGCCAGACTATAAATACAGCCGTATCCCTTTTTACTCACTCTCTCTGACCCTCTACAGCAAAAGTACAGCTTCTCTCTGCCTGTGGTGACCTGTAAGGACCACAGCTCTCATGCTGACCATCTGAACTACAAAACAATGGCCTACAGTGACCAAGCTCTGCCTTCTGTTAAGTGTGGAGGTGCAGCAACACGGTACCAGCCAAAGATCTGCGTTCCCTGGCACCATGTCTAACAAAGCCCTCTTGGTTGCCAAGGACAACCACACGTCTCATCCAGCTGCGACGCATCAACAGAGTGACCTGCTGACGGAAGTACCGTCACGCAGAAAAGGCACCCCAACCCTAACCCTAACCCCCCCCACAGTCACACATCTACATTGTCTCAGACACATATATATACATACATACATCCATCCATTATCTATACCCGTTTCATCCTCTGAAGGGTCACGGGGATCTGCTGGAGCCTATCACAGCCGTCTACGGGCGAAAGGCAGGGGTCCACCCTGGACAGGTCGCCAGTCCATCGCAGGGCTATATATATGTATATATATATCTATATATATATACATATATATATATATAATTTTTATTTTATTTCAAGCTTATTTGCTTGTGTTAGTTTAATTGTCATCTACTTTGGTACACATCAGAATCTTAATCCAGATGTTTGTTCATCTTTAATACTTGTGTTAATAAATGTTCCTATATTCTAATGAGAGACGTTGTAAATGACCTTTAATACAATTTACACATAACTTCATTTGTTGTTTTTATATTTGTTTAGTTTCTGAACGTAAGTTAAGGTCAGGTCATTATTTTTTACATATTAAGCAGCCGTCGTATTCAGTGCTTTTATTTTAAACCCGTATTGTCAGACCTTAAGATATATCCGGTGCTTCGGATTTTACCAGCAGTTAAAAAAAAGTGTTTCTGCAAGGCTGAGAGTGTGACATAAATAGTAAAGTATACCCAAGTTAAATGAAACATACTAGCACCTGACTAAGAAGAGGCACAAGATTTGTTTTTGTTCATTTTCACGTTGTCCTGTTACGTCTGGCTCAAGTTTGGTGCCGTTGACAGTTTAATGTATGTAAATGTCATGATTAGCGGTAGCTGCTATCAGCATCAGTCAATCTGCATGGAAGTGAGATGAAGCTAAGCTAATATGTTGGTCGTCTTACTAATGCAACAGGGTGTGTTTTCTATCCTTTGTGTAAGGCCTGCTAAGGTTAAAAGCTGTATTGGAGTAAAGGGAAATGGTTAAACATGTTTAATTCATGGCAATACAACACTTCATAGGAGATTGTCTTTTGATTAAAATAGATGAGAGAGTAAATTTACATGATTGTTTATCTGATAAAAGTAGTTGAAAATAATTTCATTTCAGTAAAAAGAAAGAGTAACTATATTTTCTTCTCTTTATAGCTCTTACGGTGTGTTTATTTGGTGCATTCTTTAATGGATCACAGATCTCCTTCCACATGACAAATGTGTTGTAGCTGATCTATCAGTCATGTTATAAAAGATGAGCAGCGGTCAGCTTGGAGTCATTCGTTTGGTGCTAGTAGACCCCATGACTTTGTCTAAATGATCCCCCCCCCCCCCCCCCCCCCGCTTTGGTGGCATTGTAGGGATCATACTTGGTTTCTGATCTTCTCTTGAGCTGATTTCAGAGTTTTTGATCAAAGTGCTCATGACATTTTGACAACATTTCTACCCTTTTGGGGACAGTAAGGCTCTTGGTCTTTGGTGTCGGTGAAGGCAGACATGGAGGACTCAGGGGTCCTGTTCTTGGTCACCAGCAGCTCAGCAGAGAGTTCACACTGGTTCTTTTGGACCGCTCCAACCATTGTGAGTTTTCTCTGTAGAAGTGCCTGACCCAAGTTGGAGCTTGTGAAAAACTTTTCACAGGTTATATTCTGCCCTCTGAGACCACGTGTCATGTCTAACACAACCCAATGGAGAGGGTGTGAAACTGAGGAGAAATGGGAGTCACAAATGCCAAAAAAAAACTTTCCACTTTTATTCTCCATTTTGGCTGCCGGGTGAAATTGACCAGAACAGTTTTGATGTAACATAAACATGGAGGGGGGTGTTGCAAATATGTTACATGAACCATTTTTATTTCACCTGCTGATTACACGAATTAAGCCAAGCAGAAGTTTTATCCTGAAAAAATACCTTTAACTATGTTTTTTAGATTTTAAATTTTCAAAATGGGTCAATTTGACACGCAACATAATAGGAGGGTTAAGTTCTATGAATCAGTCACTACCAATAGGATGTATCTATCCATAAGGGGTTTTAACACTGTTGTCAATGACAGATTTTAATATTTGACTTTTAATCAGTCTGCTAAGACTCTGAACTATTTTCTGTATAGATTACCCACAAATGATAATCTTTTTCATTGAAAATTAAATATCCACTTTTATAACACAATACTAATTACATCAGGCACAGACCAATGGTTTTCCCGTGCTACATACCATACTGCTGAGGAGTACTTTGTCCTGGATCCTTTCAATTCGAACCATGGTGTCTTTTGTACTCTGCTCGCTATTCCTATAATAGCCTAGTGTAATAATCACTTCCCTCTTCCTTGCCTCTCGTAACTGGAATAACGCTAAAGGAAGAATAAAGGAGTTCCCATTAGGGGAACTTTCCAGGACCTCCACCAAGGACTCCCAGTAGGCTGGGTCCTCTGAACTGTCATTTGGAGCATAGGCCCATCTGACAGTTGGAGCCCATTCACTGAGCTGAAGGTGCAGGGAAGCTACCCTCTCCCAATGAATATCTGACATTAATTTGACTAAATGCAGGGAAATGAACCAGTTCTGAAATGTAGCCTCCAGAGGGCAGTCTGCACTCATCATCAAAACAGGTTGTGATCAACGAGTCACTTTAGTTCTTTGTTCAGGACAGAAAAGAATCTCCAAACACACAACAACCATCTAGAGAAAAAACACATGAATAAACAACTGAGTGATGAAACACATGAGGACACAGAAACAGTTTGTTCAGTTTGTTCCTTCAGCTGTGATGAAATGATTCCCATCAGTTCTGTCAGTGTGTTCAGTCCCAGAGCTGGGATCAACAGTGGAGGTCTGATGATTTCTAGAAGATAAGAAGACTTCTAGCAGCTGCTCCTGTGTGATCTGTCTCATCTGCTCTCTGTGTTGGGCTGGATCTCTGTGAAGCAAACAGTTCAGAGGAAACATTTCTTTTCTAATCCTGGTCTGGCAGAGAGAGAGACAGCTGGTTCCCCGGGCTCCACATATATCTCCATCTGTTTCTATGGTGTCCTCTGGTAGACACAGCTGGTAACTACATCCTCACACCAGATGTTCTCCAGATGTTTCTGAGCTGACACAGTTCTGGAGAGAAAGATGGTCCAGAGTTCCTCCTGAACGTTGAGCTGCTCATTGATAAAACTGTGAGGGATCTCCACTAAAACCCTGACCCTCCACATCCTACCAGAATGGGTCAATGCAAAGAACCTCGTCAATGTTTTACATGTAAATCTGATCACTGACATTTGACCCTGAATCATGGCAACGAGACGAAATGCTGAATCAGCTGGAGGACAAACATCTCCAATCTTCTCCAAAGATCTAATGAGCTGTTAGCTGAGATGTCTGCATGTTCACCTGAACACGCTCCACCACAGATTAAAGCCATGATGTTGGTGTTGTGGTAAAAACAGCTTCTATCTGATATTAGTCTGGAACCACTTGGTGACTAAAACATCTGAGTGAGACTGAGGATCAACCTCAATAACCAGACTTGGCTGTGACTGGAATTCACTGAACTGAATATCTGTTTCCATGTAAAGAGGTCAGACCTTCCACCTCAGCAGATCCATGGAGAATGACCAAGAACATCAGTGATACAAGTGTCTTCAACAGAAGGCTGGAATATACCAGACAAAACTGATGAGGCACTTGGGAAGAACAACCTGCAGGCGTCCATGAAGGGAGAGAAAGAGGAGAAACCCAGACATGATAGAAGGACCAGGACCAGAACTAAATACCAGAAACAACATTACACACCATGATGTCTACAGTCCATTACAGCCACCACAGGTTCAGGCTCAGAACAAGTTCATCACCCTTCACACACTTCATTTGGAAAATAAAATCAGAAAAATATAGACACTACAGACATGTAGAGACTGAAGTATCTGTTGATCAGAGACAGTTTCTAGACAAGAGGACACTCTGGACTCTCAGCTCAGCACAGAGACACTGAACCAGGACCAGTCCAGATCCTAGACCAGAGTCCAAATCCAGGATAGAGAGGTTCAGTGAAGTTGGTGTTGAAGGTGTGGAGGTGGATCAGTCTGTCAGAGACGACTTTATAGAAGGACAGAGTTCCAGCAGGACAGTCCACATACACTGATACTCTGTTGGAGTCTGAACGAGAGGAGATGAATGTTACTCTGTCACTGTGTCTGACAGAGTAGTGACTAAAATCAGAACACTCTAGATTCCAGGACTGATTGTTGGCTCCAAACAGACAGTCTCTCCTGTCTCCTCTCCTGCTGATTCCTCTGTAACTCACTGATATAGAAACATCTCCTCTCCTCTGGATCTCCCAGTAGCAGCGACCAGTCAGACCATCTCTACACAGCAGCTGAGGCCAACCATCAAATCTGTCTGGATGATCAGGATATGACTGAACCTCCTCCACTACTGTCATCTCCCTGTTGTTGTCAGACAGTTTGATGTTTATCTACTGTGTTTGTGTCGATGGTGAGTTGACAGGAATCTGATGGAGAGAAGCAACAAGCAGCTGCAGTTATTATTGATCTGTCATTGATCATTGATGGACTCATGAATGACTGATGAGAAGAAAAACACACTTACACTTCCTCAGACCTGGTCTCAGCCATCGTTGTCCAGCAGGCTCCACCCTGAAAGGAGGAGGAGGAGGAGGGTCAGCATGCTAACATGCTAACATGGACATTACATGGCTCTCACACACACACTGGTCTACAGTGATGAAGGAGAAGCTCTCCTGGACATGAAGATGCTTCTACTTTCATCTGGATCATCTGGATTGAGTGTTTTAGAGACACAGGTGATGGGGCAGTGATCCTGAAAACCTCCAGAGGGGGTTTCTGTCAGCTCCGTCAGGATGAGATCAGTTATTGTGGAGTTCAGAGGATTGTTGGAGGTTGCTCTGGTGGCTTCATCTACCAGCTGACACAGATCACGTTCCTCCTGAAAGTGTTGGAGCTGTCAGAGAGCTGCTCCATGATTGTGATCTCAGAGGAGACAGGAAGTGACAGAATGTGAGTGAAGGACAGAGACTTCCTCCTCTATCAGACTCTGTGCTGGTCTACCACAGAGACTACAGAGAAGGTGGAAAGACCAGCGCTGGCCTCCATTCTTCTCTGAAAGCCCTCCCTGAGGGTCATTAGTGTTTCTGTTGACCAGCAGTGGTCTTCTCAGTTCTCAGTCAGGAGAACCCTGACCCTGACCAGGAGTCTCTGCTGTCCTGACGTCCAACTGGGACGTTGAGGTCTCAGGACTTTTAGATTTCCATGAGGAAATGAAGGGGAAAGATATATTTGTTGTGTCCTGAAACGCCCTGAATTCAACTCTTTATATATCAATCATGCTATTATCAACTATGATCATGTGTAACCAATTATATTACTGCTGACTATTATATGCACTTTTTGGGATCAGGAGGTTCTCAGGCCAGAGGTGGAAACTCTGTGTACTGGGAATGTCCTGATTCAACTCTTTCGTATCAATTCTGCACCTGCATATGTTTATCAACAAATGTAGCTGGATGCGATAAGTTTGAGACGACTGTTGTTGTAGGTTTACAGAAAACGTGTGTTTGTGTCTGTTTAATTGAGAGTGCAGTAGGAGATAAAGCACTATGTGTGTCTCAGCAGCGGGGGAGTGCACGTCCCAGCTGCTGCTGTCCTTGTAAATGTGTGAGTTTGATTATTTTTGTGTATTGGGTTAAGATTGTATGAAACTGATAATTTTTATGAGTCTCTCTGTTGACGTTGACTAAGATAAAAGTTATGGTTAAAATCCATGAGCTATTTTATCTAAAGAAGAGACGGTTTTGTTAAAGTGTAGAATCTATGAGCAACAGAGTGGACGTTTCTGGAATGAGTGTGAAATAAAAATAATAAGATGTCATAATATAGATATAGAAGGATGCATATGGTATTGTCAATGGTTTAGCTATAATAGATAAATGGTTTGTAACTCTGTCCGTCTCCAGGGCGTGGAAGATTTTTCTGTGAGAGGTGATGTGAGCTCTTCAGTGATCACATGCGCCCCCTATGTGGCTCATTCACACGGGACTGAGCTCCCGTGGGAGCGGGCTCCATGGCGAGAGGCCAAGACTTAGTGTGTGAGCTCGGGGAGTGGATGGGCCCGTCCCACCTTCCGAGCTCGGATGTTGTTAAAAGACTATAAAGACGGTGAGCCCGGAAGCTCGGTAGAGTCAGCAGCGGGTTCGTGCACGACGCCCAGCCGGGTTTTTGGCTACTCTACCGGACTGTCCGGCTCTCCAGTCCTTTTGTGTCAAGGTAAGAGATTATAAGGCCTAACCCTGATGAACTGTCAGTGATCTGTTTTGCTCTATATTTTGTGGGGAATAAACTTGACACATTTATTCTAGCAAAAGAGCAATTGTATGTTTTCTTTGTGCAATGCTTGCTATCTGTGGGGAATATATGTATAAACATATATTATTCTAGCAAAAAGTGAGTGTCTGTGTGTATCATTTTGTACAGCCGACCACTCCGAACCTGATAAATTTTCTCACAAAACATTTGGCGTTGTCGGCAGGATTAAAGAAAACTGATCAATGTTTTATTGAGTGGCTGCGGTACAAAATGTTTAAGCGTAAAGATAAAGAATGTGCAGCTGGGGGAGACCCCGGAAACGGATCTGGATTCCTCCTCTCCGACGGGGGGAAGTGGCGTCCTGTACCTCAGAGCCTGACAGACAGAGGGAGACCCCCGGGTCCTGGTTGTCTGAGGCTAAGGACGAAATTGTAGATGAAGCATGCGTAATGTGATTGTAGGACTATGGTGTTTAAGCTCAAATGTGAAAAAAAGGACAGGGACGCTTGTTCTGTACTGATTTGTCTGTTTTTGAAAGTGAAGGATTCTTTGGATGAGAAGAGCAGCTGCACGCGTTTTCGTGGCAGTAGATTGTGTCAGTGAAAGCGCGTCCACGCGCTCAGATAAGTTTGAGACGACTGTTGTTGTAGGTTTACAGAAAACGTGTGTTTGTGTCTGTTTAATTGAGAGTGCAGTAGGAGATAAAGCACTATGTGTGTCTCAGCAGCGGGGGAGTGCACGTCCCAGCTGCTGCTGTCCTTGTAAATGTGTGAGTTTGATTATTTTTGTGTATTGGGTTAAGATTGTATGAAACTGATAATTTTTATGAGTCTCTCTGTTGACGTTGACTAAGATAAAAGTTATGGTTAAAATCCATGAGCTATTTTATCTAAAGAAGAGACGGTTTTGTTAAAGTGTAGAATCTATGAGCAACAGAGTGGACGTTTCTGGAATGAGTGTGAAATAAAAATAATAAGATGTCATAATATAGATATAGAAGGATGCATATGGTATTGTCAATGGTTTAGCTATAATAGATAAATGGTTTGTAACTCTGTCCGTCTCCAGGGCGTGGAAGATTTTTCTGTGAGAGGTGATGTGAGCTCTTCAATGATCACAGCCAGACTGTGTCTGCGTTGAATTTTCAAGGGCGGAGCCAGACGAGTAGGTGCATCCTTGCACCAATGGTCTTTTAGCCTCCGCCCAAGAGGCGTGTCTTGTCACGCCCCCTTCCTTTAATCAAAAAGCTACTTTAAAATGTCTGAATATGATTGAGCAGTTTTATGGGACGACAGTCCAATGCAAACTGACAATGGCACCTATTTCACGGGAAATAAAATATAGAATTGGGATCAAACAGATCAACAATAGGCCATTAGAAGGAGGAGTTACACCCTCAATAGGATGATCACTGCACCGTGACATCCCTGACAAAGAGCCAATTATAACTTAAGTAGTAATCAAACCCTGTCAGATGTCAGAGGTGGAAGAAATTTCTCGCCCCGACACTGTCACTGTGAGAGGTCAGCAAGGATTTGGATCCTCTGACCGAGCTGGAGCCAAAGTATGGGTGAGACAGGAAAATGGTCCACCCAGGCCGGCTGAACTGATTGCCTAAGGCAATGATTGAACATGCACTGTGATGTACACTGGAGAGCAGAACTGGGTGACGATCCCAGTTAGCAAATGTTATTTTTGTGAAAACTAATCTTGTGTGTCTTATGAAGTTCTGTATGTTGCAGGAATGACCTGGTGGAGACTGCTGATTGGAACCAGGCCAACCGGAGATTGCTCTAAACTACGGGTTCCGCTAAGAAGTGGTGGTGCCGGATCCTGGGTCACCACCCTGTCTGTCCTTGGTGTCGCGATTACCAACCCCTGGGAACAGGTGAGAGCGACACCAGCCCAACAGATGACAAACGTTTAGTCAGCCACACCAGAGAGGATGGTTCAGCAGCCCTGAACCCAGAAAACAGGATAACTTCACCTGTCCAGCACACCAGCGCTGTGATGTCCTGAATATCACCAGTGATTGCACCATGTATGAGACACAATGGTGCTATGATGGAAAGTATTCTGAACAAAAAATCAGGTATGGAGAAATACCTGCAGTACCTATGGTGCATGTTGGATGTAATGTGACTGTTGCCTCCGTAGTGTCCATGTGCGTATGGGCCTCCCTGGAAGACCAGACCTGCACCAGCAAAGGTAATGGTACCAAGTGGACAGTCGTGGGACGACACCAGTTATTCATAGGTAATGCCACGCCTATAACAAATAGAGGTTCGTTTTGGTGGACTGTACTGGTGTTACCTGCCGAACCAATCACACACAGAACTCATATTGCTCCTATAATCACCACCTGTCAGAATTCAGCTGAGGCTCTGACACACACAAGTGTCGTATGGACTGTGAAAATGCCAGTCATACCAACATGCCATCACACATGACGGACGGAGACGTGCATGGTATGACACCCTCCTTGGAGGAACTGGTACTGTTTTAGGTGTGTCCAACACTATTGATGGAGAAGTGACCAGAACCATGTTATCGAATACTGGGAAATCAACCTCAAATGCCATCCATTCCCTCGGACAGTGGATGCCATCTTCTGTAATAACACAAAAAGAGACTGCCAGTATAATCTGGGACATGCTGAAATGGAATGTTAAATTGTCTGATGTGTCTAGTGAAGTGTTTGTTAACATTTCTAATGCTATCAGTACTGCTGGATGTGGTTTGCAAACTGTATATGCTAAATTGCAGCAGGAACAGTTTATCAGGGTAATTACATCACCCAATGCTAATGAATGGAAGAGATTGTTTAACATTAGTGATGCTCTCTGGATCCGCATATATCCTGAAAAAACTGTCTGTAACCACACTACCTGTACAGTTAAATTGGTCCAGATGAATGTGACTGATGTTGTGCCGATCTGTAAGTTTTATGTTTTGCCAATAATAGCCAATAATCGGTACTGGTTTTTGAAGACTCAAGGCGATTGGTATAGTCCAGTAACTAATGACACTTATGATTTGAAAGCTTGTGATATAACAGATAAGGGGGTTGCCTGTATGACTAAGAATAGATATCATGACCCATGTTTTACTGGAGACACGGCACTATGTGAATGGTATGTTAAATGACCTCAAGATCTTTTGTGGATGTTTGTTTTTGAGTTGGGACATTTCAGGCCAAGAGGCGGAATGAAGGGAAAAATGTATTTTTGTGCCCTGAAATGCCCTGAATTCAACTCTTTTTATATGTTTGTTTTTGAATTGGGACGTTTCATGCCAAGAGGCGGAATGAAGGGGAAAGATATATTTGTTGTGTCCTGAAACGCCCTGAATTCAACTCTTTATATATCAATCATGCTATTATCAACTATGATCATGTGTAACCAATTATATTACTGCTGACTATTATATGCACCTTTTGGGATCAGGAGGTTCTCAGGCCAGAGGTGGAAACTCTGTGTACTGGGAATGTCCTGATTCAACTCTTTCGTATCAATTCTGCACCTGCTTATGTTTATCAACAAATGTAGCTGGAGAGAGGGATGCGCCCCCTATGTGGCTCATTCACACGGGACTGAGCTCCCGTGGGAGCGGGCTCCATGGCGAGAGGCCAAGACTTAGTGTGTGAGCTCGGGGAGTGGATGGGCCCGTCCCACCTTCCGAGCTCGGATGTTGTTAAAAGACTATAAAGACGGTGAGCCCGGAAGCTCGGTAGAGTCAGCAGCGGGTTCGTGCACGACGCCCAGCCGGGTTTTTGGCCACTCTACCAGACTGTCCGGCTCTCCAGTCCTTTTGTGTCAAGGTAAGAGATTATAAGGCCTAACCCTGATGAACTGTCAGTGATCTGTTTTGCTCTATATTTTGTGGGGAATAAACTTGACACATTTATTCTAGCAAAAGAGCAATTGTATGTTTTCTTTGTGCAATGCTTGCTATCTGTGGGGAATATATATAAACATATATTATTCTAGCAAAAAGCGAGTGTCTGTGTGTATCATTTTGTACGGCCGAACACTCCGAACCTGATAAATTTTCTCACAAAACAGGAAATGTTCTCATTCATGTCAGAGATGACTGAGAGAAGATCTGCATGTCAGTCATGATGAAAAATGCTCTGATGTTCAAGTCCAGCTGTTCAGACAAATGATGTGTTTGATTTGATGAATCAAAGCTGGAGACACTGACTGATAGAAACTTCCTTCAGAGTCAACAGTGTCTCTGTAAACTGATGTCAGATGAACATCATCCCAACAGAAGCTCCATCAGCCACCCCTCCATCCCTAATGCAGGGGTGATAGTAAAAAAAAATCCTGAGCCTGAGCTTTTTTTCCCTGGGAGATAAGCGAGCCCCTAAGCCAAGATATATGTCCCGATCAACACAATTGTCATTTTTTGTCCTCTTAAAGTGTAAGTCTGGTGTAAATTGACCCATGGTCCTGTTGTTCAAGCTCACCACATGCAGCCCATAGAAAACAGAATGAGACAATCGAACAACATAGGCCAGGGGTGTGATTCCCTGGGACAACATTTTGATAAATAGTTCATTAAATTGAATATTCTGATGACTTTTGTAGATTTTCCAGACATGAGATGAACAAACCCAATACAAGCCTATATTACAGTAGCATCTTAATTGTGGAGAGCATCAGAGCTCTTGGGACCCTGGGCCTGGTAGGCCTGTTCAGTAATCCATCCCTGCTTTTAACTAGTCACTTACCTGCATGCATATTGCTTGTATAGCACACTGATACTACGGATACTACAGCCATACTAAAAAAGGTCAATGGGTGACAATTAAAATACTCAAAAGTAAACTAGAAATTGAATGAATCAATGAATATTGGATTTGTTTACAGTATTGATTAGGAGCCAAACCATTGACAAAAGGCCATGAGCAAGGAGACATTCAATTTTCTGAAAAATATGCACCATTTATTCTAAATATTTTTGAAACAGCTACAGTGCAACAAACAAGTGAAATTAAGAGAACAATAAGTCGCAAGCATTTAAAGTGCTTCAAGACAATTTGATATTAAGAGAACTATAAGTAGCAATCATTTAAAGTGCTTCAAGGACTAAAAAACAATGAGTAATAAATAAATTAAAATGAAAAAATAAAAAATAAGCAAATACTGTTTACTACACAAAACCTTACACAACACTCAACATTTGTTCATTCAAAATAAGTTGCTATTAAACTGTAAGTTCAGTATAAATTGACCCATAGCCCTGTTGTATAAGCTCACCACATGCAGCCCACACACAAAAAATAATGAGACAATTTGGGACAACATAGGCCAAGTTATGTACAGGCTGCTTAAAGCAGACCCATAACTTGGCCTATGTTGTTCGATTGTCTCATTCTGTTTTCTATGGGCTGCATGTGGTGAGCTTATACAACAGAACCATAGGTCAATTTACACCAGACTTACACTTTAAGAGGACAATAAATAGCAATAATTTAAAGTGCTTCAAGAACTGCTAATTTCTTGCATCCGCTAATTTCTTGCACAGCGTGACGAGTGGACAAGTGATAGTAAACGACAGATCATTCTCGGCAATAAAGGAACACAGCCGAATTTTTAAATCAGCCATGTGATCTGTCATTGAGGGTTGGATATCTGCTGTGGCTGATGCCCCCGACAAATGTGAGGTGTGTTGAATTGCTCATGAAGCTGCTTGGTGACTAGCGTCTAACTCGTGCCGTGGCAGCACTTTTTTACCACTAGTTCCATATAATATTTTCCTTGCGCACAAAGTGCAGAAACATGCTCCTGGTTGGCGAAGTTTCTGGCACCAGCTCCCAAAGGGCTTTCCGTCTCTGCCTACCTCCTCAATCCAAGACCAACGCCATTTGTTTTTTATATCTTTGTCGACAACTTTGGTGTCTTCCCCTGGCTTCATAAAATTGCACCTCCACGCTGCCAAACACATTCCTAGTGTGTACACAAACACAATCGCACGTGAAGTGACTGCTGAATGGTCTGAGGCCGTTGACTCACTGTTTTGGTAGGAAACAGATCCAGGGCGAGAGAGAGCCCGTCGAAATAAAAGCACCAACCTAATAAAATACGGTGAAACTCTTTCATTTAAGGAATATAATTTACAGGAAAGTCCAAGAGCCATTAAGTTGACCGTTTGCTTTTATTGTATTACAAGTTAATGTCTATTTTATACGTTTTATGTTGGTGAACACATTTATTTTGGTGATTTCGGTTAACAGCCTGGAGCCTGGTGACGCGAGGCTAGAATCAATCTGATTGGCCAAAACCCAAAACCACCCCCTACACTATTACCGATTGGCTTAAGTATGGCTACTGGTGTGGTTTTGAGTGAAAGCGCCTCTCGGATCTACGCGAACGGCAAACCTGATTTTATTTATTTTTTTCTCGCAAACACCTCGGTATGCCGGAAATCCGGCGTGACGCCGGAGCGCTATCACCCCTGCTAATGAAGCTCTCTGTCTCAGAGTCAGAGTCTGATTGGAGGATTCTGCGGCATCTTCCTCAACATTCCTCTTCTGAAGATGACAGTTCAGCAGGAGGAATGTCCGTCTTCTGTCTTCAGACTCCTGACTGTCTTCATGTCAGCCGTCTCCTCGGCCGCTGACGCTCCCTGGACCGTTGTCTGAACGTGGACGTGGACCTGGGATGATGCTTCCAGTTGTAGCGTCTTTGTTCCAACAATAAAGTTGTTTTCTTTGATTCTGCAGCGTGATGGCGCTACGCCCAACAGAACGGCTCGTCTGGTCATCCTCCAACCAGTGGCAGGATTCACCATCAGAGATCCTCTACTTTTATTCCAAATATGGTCTTATTTGAGTCTCCTGACCGTGTGTCTCCTCCTGGTTTTCAGCTCCACATCTTTAACTTCTGCTTCGGAAGGACACATGATTTTCTGGAGAGAGGTAGACCAGAACCGGAGGATCTTTCAGGTTCTTCTTTTACTTCACAGTTCAACAGCAGCTCTGCTGCATCACTATGTTGCTGTGGTAACCTGGACTGCAACAGAGGCAGGAATGTTCTGGACAGGTGTGATGGGAATGTAACCATGCTTCCACAGCTCCGGTTAAACCCCCACTGGACTCCTCTGGTCTCAACGTTTCCATCTGACTCTACCCACAAGTCTTTGCTTCAGCCAACCACAAACTGAAACTGTATCTGTGAGGAATAATGAGGCCTCTGGAACCTTCAAAGGCTGCTTCTCTGGTACCAACTGGACCTGTCACAGTCTGGACTCAGACGAGGCCTCAGAGACGTTACAGACCAGATCATGAGTTCAGCCAAACATCACAACTATGGATCCCAATAGTGAAGCACATGTTTCCAAGGACATCAAAGAACCAATCAGACAGAAAACCAGCATTTAGGAAACATGTCCAGAAGGAGCTCAACCACAGATGAAGGCCAGCTGGGAGGAAGATGAAGGAGAAACCTGAAAGCTGCTGTTCTACTATGAACACCAAGAAATGATGGGACTCCATGAAATCCAGGACAGACATGGATCCAGCTGAGAGATCTGCTCATTCATCTCATCTGAGCTCAAAATGAGAGAAACGTGGATGAGATGAAGAACTTTGACAGAAGCTTTGAAAGCAGAGACTTCTGACAGGAGCAGAGAGCAGCTCTGGACACGTTCCCTGCTCCAGACGCCAGGTTTGAATGAGCTGGAGGACAACCAGCTTGTCCTTGATGTCAGAGAGACAGAGGAGATGGTGACTGACCCCAGGAGAGTCTCTGACCACAGACCTGTGATCATCCTCAACCAAACCATCACACAGCTGTTTGATGGAGCACACATGTAGACAGTCTCTGCAGGAGACCACAACAACGTGGTCTGAGAGTTCATGGTGCTGATGAGAGACTGAAGATCGTTTTCATCAGGCAGTTGTGGAGAGTTCAGTCAGGTCCAGGATCACAGCCTGGTATGGTGACCTCTCTGAGCAGCTCCAAACCAGACTGTTCTGGATGATTGTCACTGCTGTTAAATCAGAGCTCCATCAGACCATCTCTGAACAGGACACTTGAAAAGCAGCCAGCAGAAGTGTCAGCAGCTCCTCCATGTTCTCCAGAGTCTGAGCTGCTGCCCTCTGGTGGAGGTTCAGGCTGTTTCAGTCCATTTAACATCTCATTTGTAGCAGCGTCTGTGAAACTGCTAAACAGCAGCAGATGAATCCAGAACAGAGCCTGAATGGAGGATTTCTGAGGACTAGGCTTGGGCGGTATTACGGTAATACCGTATACTTCCGGTATTTAAGAATAGCAGCGGTATCAGTTTCAATACCGTCATAAAAAAATGCAATGAATGATTTCTGTGGTTTAAAGTTTAGTTTCTCTCCTATATCACTGTGTGTTCTGCTTTATTTTACCGTTTATTCATGTTCGCTTGCAGCTGATCTTGGTTTGACTCGTCCTGTTAAGGTACTGACGATGAAAACAACACTTCCTGAGTTTGCTGCTTCATAATAAAAGCTTTTTATTAAACTAATAATGTTGGACTTTTATGTTGAAGAATTTATAGGAAGTGAAACGTCCAGCTTCAGACACTTTACTATAAAGTGCGTTTCAGCAAACACACACCTCGGCTGTGTTGCAGGCAGAGAGAGGAGTTGGAGCAGAGAAGGAACAGTTAAAACTATAGTGAAAAGCAAGAAATACACAAATAAATAACAACTGTAGTTGAGCCAACTTTATATTGAAGCACTGAACTGCTGTTTCGAGGTAAACTCGCCTTTTTTTTTCAGACGCGTCAACGCTGGGATTAGGACAGCGGCGTAAAGCCCCGCGGCGGCGCGCCTGGGGTACATAATGGGGGTGGCTGTTTTGGCGAGGGGTGTCCGCCGGCAGTGTGTGTTAACCTTAATAGTCGCGGGAATACCGTATACCCCAGTAAAATGTGAGGGAAGTTTGACGGTACCAAAATTTGGATACCGCCCAAGCCTACTGAGGACTATTGTTGGTGTTTCTGCTCTGATACTTTAAAGATTTTCACCTGATATTTACTTTTGACTTTTTTGTTCTTTTCTTCTGGATGCTTCTGCTGGTGTTTCTGGCCGGCAGCATGGATGAAGACTCCAGAACAAACTTCCTCTAGTGGGACAGTCAGGTTCATCTTGATCTGGGTCTTTAGTGTGTCCATACCTGAGAGTGTCCAGTCTCCAGCGTGGATCCTCCAGTCCATCCTGCAGAACCTTCACTGCTGACTCTCCTGGATGGTTGTAGCTCAGGTCCAGCTCTCTCAGATGGGAGGGGTTGGAGCTCAGAGCTGAGACCAGAGAAGAATTTCCTTCCTCTGAGATCAGACAGCCTGACAGCCTGCAGACACACAACACACGTCTGCTACGATATCCGCTACAAACCTGACACCATGTTCATGGATTTAACACAATGTTCACTGGAACTGCTGTCAACTTTCTGAGCTTTCAGTAACTGGAGTTGATAAAAACTGGCTCCTCTGTGGGCCTCATTCTGAGCAGCTGTTAGCCTTTAGCCTAGCTCCCAATCAGAGCTCCTCCAGACTGAGAGTCATGTGACTGCTGTCTGCTCTAAGTTAGACACTAACTAGTCTACTTGATACAACCAGTGTTCAGAGAAACTGAAATATCCCTTTAATATAAACCACAGTTCTAACGGTCAACAGTTAGACTTCAATGAATCCTGACCTGAGAGTCTCCAGTTTTACAGTGAGGACTCTCCAGTCCAGAACACAGCTGCTTCAGTCCACAATCCTGCAGGTCGTTGTTACTCAGGTCCAGTTCTGTTAGCCTGGAGGACTGAGAGCTGAGAACTGAGGACAGATGTTCACAGCTGGACTTTGAGAAGTTACAGCCACTCAGTCTGAAGGTACAAAAACATAGAACAAAACAATGATTAACACTGGTGGTAGTGAAATATGCTTCTGGGATACAGAAAGAAAAAAATGACGGACCCAGACAACAAAAAGACATGCAAACCATCCAATACATAGAACTCATTACACAAGACAAAAAATGTTCAAAGTTGGATTTACATCAGATAACAGACCACATCTCTTTAGTTAACTTATCATCACCTTTCACTGATATTACTGAACCACAATCTATCTGGTCAGCTTTTATCATCTTTTTAACATAATATCCCTGACTTCTGAGTAGTATTAGCTACAATTACCAATTACATGGTGAAGTTATTTTGATTTCCTTCATCATCTTTTCTTGTCTGTGCGCCAATTATCAATACTGATATTAATATTTACATTGGTACATATACAAATACATGTCTGTGTTGTAAATAACGTTGATATTTACAACACAGACATAAGTTTAGAAAGACTTATCCATGCGTTGGTCTCCACCAGGTTAGACTACTGTAACGGCCTGCTCACTGAGCTCTCTAAACCAGCTGTAAGACAGCTGCAGTACATCCAGAACGCTGCTGCACGAGTCCTGACTAGAACCAGGAAATACGACCATATTAGACCAGTCCTGAGGTCTCTGCACTGGCTTCCTGTCACTGAGAGAATAGACTTTAAAACAGCTCTACTTGTGTTCAAGTCTCTTCATGGTCTAGCCCCAAAGTACATCTCTGACATGACCATGCCGTATGGGTCTTCTGGTGGTGGGGGTCACCATGCTCTCGTCTCCCTTGGAGTTGGCCCTATCTCTTTGGAGATAGCCCGTTGCTTTGGAGGCGGGGCTGGCTCTGTGGGAGTCAGTGCTGGGCAGTGTTGGACTGAATGGGTGATCCTCCATGGTGGTGTGGGTAGAGTTGCACAGACTGTCCGTGGTTGGGTCCTGCTGCAGCTTTCCGCTTCCCGGCTGCTGCTAGCTCTTATGGGGCGTCCCTCCCTGCCCAGGCTGTATTGGAGGTTTGCCTTCACGTGCATCTGGGTCAGGCTGGGAGGCTGTGGGATTGAGGGACCAGGTCACCTCCCTGTCCCACCCTCTCCAGCATGTGTTCATACCATGCGTCTTTTAATGCACATCACTAGATCAGGGCACAAGACACAAGAGTCACACACTAGGTTATATGGTAGGGTTGGAGGTGCTCCTTGTGGTGGGGATCCAAGTCACGGGTGGGTTGCGGCCCAGTAGTGCGTCACTGTCCTCCTTGCCACCCCCTAACAACTCCTGCACTACAATTTTAATGAAATCACCTACCCTTATTCATTTAGTTGGGGATCACACAGCACTGTTGGTAGAACTACTGTTTTCTAATTGGGGAATTAGAAAATAGCCTAAACTTTACTTCACTAGGGTTTTTGTCAGGGTCTCAAGGCACCACGGTGTGGACCTGCTGAGGGAGGATCTGGTGATGGTGCGGGGCACCTGGTTTTGGTCCATCTCCCCATTCTCCCACACAGCCACCTTCCCCCCCATGGTCTGGCTTGCTGTAAGTGGGTGGCTGGCTCTCGGGTGGGCTGTGGCGGTGTGAGGGTTGCCCCCTCTGGTTCCGGTGGCGAGTTGTGCAGGGGGCGGCTTGCTGTGGTGGTCGGTGCACGGCCCCGGGCACGCACTGGGGTACTCCACTCCTACGGTTACTTCGACATCTGGCCCACCATGGTATTTCTTTCCATATAGATCCCCATAAGAGGTGGTGACCCAAACAGCTGGAGGGTCTGTGGGGGTCACCGGGCACAGCCCTGTGGGTTTGGTGTGTCTTTTCCCTCTGTGTCTTTGGGGCTGGGGTCTTGTGCCTTGCCCTCTGTGGGCTGGTGGTACACTTGGGAGGGGCAGGCAGGGTCACCCTTCCCCTGCCCTCGTACCTTACCCGCGGCATTGGTTGCGTGTTCTGGTGGTGCAGGCTGGTGCCTTCCTGGACTGTGGGCCACTCCACCTTTCTGTTGCCTCTGGGGTCGGGGGAGGAGTGGGCTTGTTGCCTTGTCTGGGCTTCTGACGGTGGGAGGGTTGAATGGACTGGATGGCTCCTGTTAGGCCTGGTGGGAAATCCAGTGCACTGGTGGAGGTCTGCTGCATGATCCTGGTCCAACATACTAGCACAAACTGTGGTCCAGCCTGTAGATGTGGTTGTGGTCTATGGTTGGTGCTGAAGAGACGTTGGAGGCCAACATCACTGCTCACTGTTCTGTGTCTGGCTGCTGGTCTGCTTTGTCTTTGAGAAGGATACTGGAGACAAAACACTATCACAACTCAAACCACCACACATTCATCTAAATCCACCACACAACTCACACATACTACTACACCATCACTGTCTGTTTTATTTCTTCTTGTTTAGTGTCTTTATCTGTTCTTTTGTACTCCACTGTCACTGTTTTAAGTCCTCCCTGACAGAACCAAGGTTTTAGGAGGTAATAAAGGATGTTAGAATCAACAAAGGGAACTGGCGGAGGACACACTATCACTGACTTTTGCATTTATTAAAAAAAATAATAATAATACTGCCAGAGAGGACTGGTAAATGGCATGTTCACTTTTCACATTAAAGGAGTAAGAGAGGAGAAAAAAAACAAAGAAAAACCCCAAAAGACATGGATTTTCAATCATGTTTTTAGCTCTAAAAGGATTTTAGATATTACATGTTGTTAATTTAAAACACTAATGAATCCTGACCTGAGAGTCTCCAGTTTATGGTGAGGACTCTCCAGTCCAGAACACAGCTGCTTCAGTCCAGAATCCTGCAGGTCGTTGTTACTCAGGTCCAGTTCTGTCAGCCTGGAGGACTGAAAGCTGAGAACGGAGGACAGATGTTCACAGCTGGACTCTGACAGGTTACAGCCACTCAGTCTGCAAAGAAAGTAAAAAAAAAGAACATTTAATTTTTCATGATGTCATTTAAATGTCATCAGTCATTTTTAGCTCAGAGACCTATTTTGATTTCCTTCATCATCTTTTCTTGTCTGTGCGCCAATTATCCATATTTACATTAATATTTACATTGGTACATATAGAAATACGTGTCTGTGTTGTAAATAACATTGATATTCTTTGTATTATTGCTAACCCTGTATAAACAAATTCTACTTTTTTAACTGTGCAGTATATTTCTCCCCAAACTAGCTACCACTAGGAAACCCCAGATACTAGTGGATCCCTAGAACCTCCTTTCCACTTCATGCTCAAGCTCAGGCTGCTGTCATGAGATGGGCCTGGGTCCTTGGGCCCTGATTTTGGGCTTGCCCGGCCTGTGGGGCGACCCTGGGACCATGCCTGTGGGGCAGCCCTGGGACCGTGCCGTATGGGCCTTCTGGTGATGGGGGTCACCATGCTCTTGTCTTCCTTGGAGGTCGTCCTATCTCTTTGGAGACAGCCCGTTGCTTTGGAGGCGGGGCTGGCTCTATGGGAGTCAACTATGTCCAGTGGTAGGTATGGCTGGTGCTGGGCAGTGTTGGACTGAATGGGTGATCCTCCATGGTGGTGTGGGTAGAGTTGCACCGGCTGTCTGTGGTTGGGTCCTGCTGCAGCTTTCCGTTTCCCGGCAGCTGCTGCCAGCTCTTATGGGGCGTCCCTCCCTGCCCAGGCTGTTTTGGGGGTTTGCCTTCACGTGCATCTGGGTCAGGCTGGGAGGCCGTGGGATTGAGGGACCAGGTCACCTCCCTGTCCCACCCTCTCCAGCACGTGTTCATACCATGCATCTTTTAATGCACATCACTAGATCAGGGCACAAGACACAAGAGTCACACATGAGGGTCAGTAGTGCGTCACTGTCCTCCTTGCCACCCCCTAACCACTCCTGCACTACAATTTTAATGCAATCACCTACCCTTATTCATTTAGTTGGGGATCACACAGCACTGTTGGTAGAACTACTGTTTTCTAATTGGGGAATTAGAAAATAGCCTAAACTTCACTTCACTAGGGTTTTTGTCAGGGTCTCAAGGCACCACGGTGTGGACCTGCTGAGGGAGGATCTGGTGATGGTGCGGGGCACCTGGTTTTGGTCCATCTCCCCATTCTCCCACACAGCCACCTTCCCCCCCATGGTCTGGCTTGCTGTAAGTGGGTGGCTGGCTCTCGGGTGGGCTGTGGCGGTGTGAGGGTTGCCCCCTCTGGTTCCAGTACATTACCCGCGGCATTGGTTGCGTGTTCTGGTGGTGCAGGCTGGTGCCTTCCTGGACTGTGGGCCACTCCACCTTTCTGTTGCCTCTGGGGTCGGGGGAGGAGTGGGCTTGTTGCCTTGTCTGGGCTTCTGACGGTGGGAGGGTTGAATGGACTGGATGGCTCCTGTTAGGCCTGGTGGGAAATCCAGTGCACTGGTGGAGGTCTGCTGCATGATCCTGGTCCAACATACTAGCACAAACTGTGGTCCAGCCTGTAGATGTGGTTGTGGTCTATGGTTGGTGCTGAAGAGACGTTGGAGGCCAACATCACTGCTCACTGTTCTGTGTCTGGCTGCTGGTCTGCTTTGTCTTTGAGAAGGATACTGGAGACAAACACTATCACAACTCAAACCACCACACATTCATCTAAATCCACCACACAACTCACACACATACTACACCATCACTGTCTGTTTTATTTCTTCTTGTTTAGTGTCTTTATCTGTTCTTTTGTACTCCACTGTCACTGTTTTAAGTCCTCCCTGACAGAACCAAGGTTTTAGGAGGTAATAAAGGATGTTAGAATCAACAAAGGGAACTGGCGGAGGACACACTATCACTGACTTTTGCATTTATTAAAAAAAATAATAATAATACTGCCAGAGAGGACTGGTAAATGGCATGTTCACTTTTCACATTAAAGGAGTAAGAGAAGAGAAAAAAAACAAAAAAAAACCCCAAAAGACATGCATTTTCAATCATGTTTTTAGCTCTAAAAGGATTTTAGAAATTACATGTTGTTAATTTAAAACACTAATGAATCCTGACCTGAGAGTCTCCAGTTTATGGTGAGGACTCTCCAGTCCAGAACACAGCTGCTTCAGTCCAGAATCCTGCAGGTCGTTGTTACTCAGGTCCAGTTCTGTCAGCCTGGAGGACTGAAAGCTGAGAACGGAGGACAGATGTTCACAGCTGGACTCTGACAGGTTACAGCCACTCAGTCTGCAAAGAAAGTAAAAAAAAGAACATTTAATTTTTCATGATGTCATTTAAATGTCATCAGTCATTTTTAGCTCAGAGACCTATTTTGATTTCCTTCATCATCTTTTCTTGTCTGTGCGCTAATTATCCATATTTACATTAATATTTACATTGGTACATATAGAAATACGTGTCTGTGTTGTAAATAACATTGATATTCTTTGTATTATTGCTAACCCTGTATAAACAAATTCTACTTTTTTAACTGTGCAGTATATTTCTCCCCAAACTAGCTACCACTAGGAAACCCCAGATACTAGTGGATCCCTAGAACCTCCTTTCCACTTCATGCTCAAGCTCAGGCTGCTGTCATGAGATGGGCCTGGGTCCTTGGGCCCTGATTTTGGGCTTGCCCGGCCTGTGGGGCGACCCTGGGACCATGCCTGTGGGGCAGCCCTGGGACCGTGCCGTATGGGCCTTCTGGTGATGGGGGTCACCATGCTCTTGTCTTCCTTGGAGGTCGTCCTATCTCTTTGGAGACAGCCCGTTGCTTTGGAAGCGGGGCTGGCTCTATGGGAGTCAACTATGTCCAGTGGTAGGTATGGCTGGTGCTGGGCAGTGTTGGACTGAATGGGTGATCCTCCATGGTGGTGTGGGTAGAGTTGCACCGGCTGTCTGTGGTTGGGTCCTGCTGCAGCTTTCCGTTTCCCGGCAGCTGCTGCCAGCTCTTATGGGGCGTCCCTCCCTGCCCAGGCTATTTTGGGGGTTTGCCTTCACGTGCATCTGGGTCAGGCTGGGAGGCTGTGGGATTGAGGGACCAGGTCACCTCCCTGTCCCACCCTCTCCAGCACGTGTTCATACCATGCATCTTTTAATGCACATCACTAGATAAGGGCACAAGACACAAGAGTCACACATGAGGCTCAGTAGTGGGTCACTGTCCTCCTTGCCATCCCCTAACCACTCCTGCACTCCAATTTTAATGCAATCACCTACCCTTATTCACTTAGTTGGGGGTCACACAGCACTGTTGGTAGAACTACTGTTTTCTAATCGGGGAATTAGAAAACAGTCTAAACTTCACTTCACTAGGGTTTTTGTCAGGGTCTCAAGGCACCACGGTGTGGGACCTGCTGAGGGAGGATCTGGTGACAGTGCGGGGCCCCTGGGTATGGTCCATCTCCCCGTTCTCCCTCACGGCCACCTTCCCCCCCATGGTCTGGCTCGCTGTACATGGGTGGCTGGCTCTTGGGTGGGCTGTGGTGGTGTGAGGGTTGCCCCCTCTGGTTCCAGTGGCGAGTTGTGCGGGGACGGCTTGCTGTGGTTGGGGCACGGCCCCGGGCACGCACTGGGGTACTCCACCCCTACGGTTACTTCGACATCTGGCCCACCATGGTATTTCTTTCCATATGGATCCCCATAAGAGGTGGTGACCCAAACAGCTGGAGGGTCTGTAGGGGTCACCGGGCACAGCCCTGTGGGTTTGGTGTGTCTTTTCCCTCTGTGTCTTTGGGGCTGGGGTCTTGTGCCTTGCCCTCTGTGGGCTGGTGGTACACTTGGGAGGGGCGGGCAGGGTCACCATTCCCCTGCCCTTATACCGTACCCGCGGCATTGGTGGCGTGTTCTGGTGGTGCAGGCTGGTGCCTTCCTGGACTGTGGGCCACAACTCACACATACTACACCATCACTGTGTCCAGTGATCCATGGGATTTTGGGATCATTTTGGTTATTATATTGAAGTAATATTAAGAACTATTTTCTAACTGTGACATAAGTGATCATTTTCAGTGTGACTGAATATAGGAGTATTGTTATCTGTACTGTTGGGGAATGTAAACAAAGTGAGACCACCGGCTGTGTGCAGCGTTGAAATGTAAACAACGGCTGTCAGGCTCCTTTAAAATGAAGAGCACAAGCGGAGAGTTGGACGACATGTATTGGTTTAGTAAGGTATTAAACCCAGTAGAAATATTGACTGCTCTAATGACGAACCTAGAATGGGATTGGATAAAGTGTAAACTTGATTTGTTAATTAAGTAACAATTCTTTTTGATGGAAAAGTTAAACTGGATTATTCAAAACAACTCTATGTGCTTCTAGTTTATCTAGGAGACCTTGACAACTCCGCCACACACACAGCTGAGTAGCCGCTGTCAGCACGTGATAGCGAGAGAGAACCGAGGGCAAATAGCCTTGAGGCTTCATGCAGTGCATTTGGTAATGTAAGACTCTATGAACGTTAATGTGATTACGCGTGGCACTGGAAAACCAAATTATGAATGTTATGTAAATATGATTATGCACGCCCTACTGTATGAAACCAATCAGGACGTGTGAATCCTGAACAAACAAGGACTTTGGGGGCTGGAGCAAGTCAGGCATGGCCAGCCAGGAGGCATAAAAGCAGAGGTTTTGAGAGAAATACCATTCATTCTGTGGAGCGTTCTTCGAAGGATGATCGGCTGAGACCAGGAGCTAACCACCACCAAGGGATTTTACTGGGAAATTTATTCTTCAAGAACAGAGAAAGAAGACGTTTGGAACTGAATAACTATTTTCACAATTCTTGAGGAATATATTTGGAGCTTTTCAGATTTTCCCTAGCTCACTGTAGGAGAGGAGAAGGAGCCGGATACCAGAGTTTCAAGAACACCCACCCTGTTATTGGAAGGACCTGCCTCGACACCTCGCTTCGCAGCCTTGGACAAGAGCAATCTGGTCACTTGCTCATAACAAACCAAATCCATTCAAATGAATAAAATGAAATTGGAATTATAAACCACAGCTCACACCAAACCAACCTGAATCAATTCAAATGAATGAGATTGGAATTACAAGCTACAGTTCTTCCAATCAGCCTGGATTCCATGAAAATAACTGGAATTACAAGCCACGGCCTGGATTAATACAGAAGAACAGAGTTGCCAGCTGTCACTTTAGTATTAGAGTGGAGTATTACAGTTTGTTTTCCAATGTTTAATCAATGAAATGCTGTTTCTTAACCCTGCTAACCTGTTTAATAAATATAAAATTAACACAATGTTGTGGCTGATATTGAAACTGTCCCCACAAGTGTACACAGGTGTGCCTCTGCATAACAACACAGGTTCTGATTGGTTACTCTAGCCCCCTATTGTTACAGACCCTTGGGTCTTGCTGTCCAAGCCACTAAACTCAACCTAGCCGGTAACAAGAGCCCAGATCATAAGGGGGGAGCTGCAGTTAACGAATGTGGCTGATAACAGTACCTAAAGCCAAGCTATTCCTTTAGGGTAGTTATCAGAGTAGGCAGGGTAGACATATGGATGGATGGATGCAGTGAGAGCTAGGCGAATCTTCCCCAACACCAGCTTAAACAAAGTTGAGGAATTCTAGCGAGGTGAACCCCCCTAGGCTGCAACTTCGGACCCGAACGAAGGAGAGCTGGTCCCGATGACAGACTCTGCTGGTCAGAGACTGAAACCATCACCTGGGGGATCTAACAACTGTCTGTTTTATTTCTTCTTGTTTAGTGTCTTTATCTGTTCTTTTGTACTCCACTGTCACTGTTTTAAGTCCTTCCTGACAGAACCAAGGTTTTAGGAGTTAATAAAGCATGTTAGATTCAACAAAGAGAACTGGTGAAGGACACACTCACTATCACTTACTTTTCCATTTATTAAAAAAACAATAATAATACTGCCAGAGAGGACTGGTGAAGGGCATGTTCACTTTTCACATTAAAGGAGTAAGAGAAGAGAAAAAAAGACATGCATTTTCAATCATGTTTTAGCTCAAAAAGGTTTTTAAATTGTTGTTAATTAAACACACTGATGAAACCTGACCTGAGAGTCTCCAGTTTACAGTGAGGACTCTCCAGTCCAGAACACAGCTGCTTCAGTCCACAATCCTGCAGGTCGTTGTTACTCAGGTCCAGTTCTGTCAGCCTGGAGGACTCAGGGCTGAGAACTGAGGACAGATGTTTACAGCTGTACTCTGACAGGTTACAGCCACTCAGTCTGCAAAGAAAGTAAAAAAAGAACATTTAATTTTTCATGATGTCATTTAAATGTCATCAGTCATTTTCAGCTCAGAGAACCCCTACAGGCCTGGAGATCAAGTCTTTTTTCCAACAGATCAAACCTACATGAATCACCACCTCATCATGGTGGAGGGGTTTGTGTCTGAATGATTTCAGGACCTCTGTTGTCTGAGACACTTGACCCTGGAAGGGTCTCCAATGTGAATTAGTCCTGAAGGAGGGTCCAGACCAAGAGTGACTCCACTGACTCCTATGGATAGAGACACATCAAGAGCTCCAAGTCCCTTTCCTGGACTAGGGATACCAAGGCCCCACCCTGAAGCCAGACCTGGGGGAGAGACTCGTCGCTGTCACCTGGTGTCCAGGGACCTCATGTACTCAGAGCTGTGTGGATTTTATTTTAAATCTTTGTGTGTAAATTTCCATACCCACAAAAAGATTCAGATGTAGTAAAGCCTGAGTACGGGTGAATCCCCCACATTTTTCTTTGAACATCTCCATCAACTAGAAACTGAGTTCAAACAGACCAACTTGAATCTGATCATGAGAATAAAGAGAAATGGACAACACCCTCACCCACACTAAGAAAATGGAAAAAGAGAAGTTTCACTGCATGTGAAGCTGAGACTCTCCTTTCTGAAGTTGAGGCCTGGAAAAATATTGTATTTGACACTTTGTCTTTTGTCATAAATAGAATTAAAAAAAATGTGGTAGGAGTATGTGGTGGGCTCAGAAAACCACACCAACAGTCAGACAGAAAAGTGGAGGGAGGAACCTGTTCCATTTATTTTCTGAAGGAGTGGACAGAAACCATGGCCTCTCACAGAACCCTCATTCACCACCGGTGGATCAATTCCAGTCTGGATCACTTTTCTTTTGGTGAACTGAATTTCTGTAGAGCGTCACTGATTTTTTTTTTACCTCAGACTCAGTTGAAGGACTTTTTTTTTTTCTTTACTAAACCCTAAAGAGAAACTGTGAAGAACTGATAAAAGTGGATAAACGGACGTGAGGTTGATCATGAACATGGATCTTCAGAACTGACGTGTCATTTCATTCATACTTCACATAGGAGGATTTTGTTTGAGTGTTTGTGTTTTACTGCTTCATTTTCCTGGACTATATTTTGGTTAAATGTATTTTCATTAGAAACATTCCTCAGGAGTAAATGACAGATGTGAATCCAGATGTTCTCCTGAAAAGCATCTGGTTGGTATTTGAATGTGATTGTTGATGCTACTTTGATCCAACTAGGTTCATATCTAGGAACAGCAGTCTGAACTTCAAATGGTAGCGAAGCTGAAAACTGAAGCTGATTGTTTCACTGTGTCAAATGAACTGCTGAAGCTTCTCTCATTCATCAGCTCTGGTCCTGCTCCAGCCTTCAAAAATACTGGAGGGAGATCTTTCAGATGCTTTCTTTCTCAGCTCTTCAACATCAAATCAGAACCAAAGCCCTTGATTGCTCTGTTTGGTGTCCTGCTAGGAGAGGAAAAGGAAACAACACTTGATCTTCTGTCTCTCTTCTAGCTCTGATGAGTCATCTTGCTCAGGTGGAGGGATGCTTTCAATCCCACCCATGTACAATGGCTGGAAGACATGATGAGCTGCTGAAAACTAGAGGAACTTAGATGTCCACTTCATCAATCAGATGTTACATTTCAGAAAGTGTGGGGCTTGTAGGATCCCTCTTCGGACCTTTATTTTATTTATTAAAGCCGCTTCTGCAGTTGTGAACTCTCACCTAATTTCTTACAAACCTGGAGAAAACACCCCCCAGCAGATGAGCGTCCCAGCTTATCTGGTACCAACCGGACCCGAGCACCAAAGCTATAAAACTCAAGAATGTCCAGGTTGCCATGGTAACTCTTCCCTGAAGACCATTTTAGGGAACCCTAAAACATCTTCTCAGACAAGTTGGTATGTGGAGCGACCAACTTCTAAGAGGAGGTCTGGTATTCATCACACTTTTTTCTCTCTGCTGGTGAGAGGAGAAGCGCACCCAGAAATCTCTCGTCTCTTCTGAACAGACGAGGAAAAGTTTATACAAACAATTTTCTTACAGGACAAACTACTATGATTTCCTTAAAATGTTTATAACTCAAGACAATATGACATTTCACAAAACACCTGAAAAGAAAGACTGTGAAGTGGAGTGGAATGATTTTCTGTTTCAAATTCCATGTCATTTATAACCTCTTTTCCACAGGACAGTTTGTTAAATGAAAGGTTAAAAGTTATTATTCTGTGTGACATAACTGTGATATTTGTGTTTGTGATGTTTATTCCATCCTGATAATTAAGTTAGTAACGGCTTACAATGTTGTTTAAACTTGTGGACTACAAAAGATCAAAGACTTCATCTCCCAGAATTCAGTGCGCCGGATTCCGGCGGGAAAATTTCCCATCTTCTGATTGGACAATATGGATCCTACCCCATTTATTTGCATAAACGCTCATGAAATATTCGGGGAGTATTAAAGCCGGATCAGTCCTTTTGTCCTCTCTTGCTCTTACGCTCTCTCTCTTATACTCTTACACTCTTACACCTCTTACTCTTTTGACGCTCTTCTCTCCTTGCTTCTTACTCTCTTAATTCTGAGACTTTCCCTCCTTTTTATTTTTATTTTCTTTGAAACTTTGGTGGCGCGGATAAAGACTCTGAAATCCCTTTTGGTTGCTTAATCTTAATTTTCTTAAGTTGTTACTTTGTTCGGCACCCTTTTTCCAGCCCTCATTTTTACAGAAGCTTTATAGTCGTGCAGCATTGACTTTTGATAGAACAATCACGAGTCTCAACCAACGAAGTAGCTGTAACCTTTTTGTGTTGCTGCAGTGTCCAAACGCGACGTTTGACACCCGAAAGCCCGCCTAGAACTTTTGTCAAAACCCCAGAGTTTTGCATTAGTGTAACCAATTTTGATTTTTGTTGCCCGTCTTTCCTTTTTGGGGCGCACGTCAATTTTGAGTGCAAATCGAACTTTTTTTCTGCTGATCCCTGCTGACCAGTCACCAACCGGGATCCCAGTCATCTCAGCCTGCCGGTCGGATTCTGAGAACCGACCCACGAAAGAAAGCGGTACGACCCGCCGAGTCACGCGCTACGTCCGGAGACCTCCAGAGAGACATCGGCTGAACACGATTCCCAGGGAGAACGCCACTGCGAACTGTGCCAACCGATGCGCCGACGACAGTAAGCCGCCAGACTCGCCCAGGGTAAGGCTGACAGAGAATAAGATGTGTCTCCCAGTGTTGACGGTTCCGACCGGTCCGTGCGTCACGGACCACGTCCGGACCACACTTCCCCATTATTCGGCAGCTAATTAGTTCGAGAATTGCCCCTCTTTATTAATTTGTTCACTTTGATAACAGATTAGCTGTTAGCAACCCGTTCGTACCCGCCATCTTTTTTGTTATGACTCTCTTCCTTCCTTCTTCTCTCTATCGTCACTTCCTGTCATGCGCTATAGCCAAATATGAAGAATTTGCGATGTTGATGTGCCTGTTTAGATATATATATATATGAATGTCTTATATGTTTTGTGTTCTTGTCTGTGTCTAAATAAATGTTGTACAACGTATTAGCGACTCTGATGATTGATTTTCCATGGCCAATCCAACTCGTCAAGAACCCACTACAAATTGTGACTCATTTGTTCTTTTAAGTTTTCCGTCTTTTTAACAAAGCCGGTGGCACCCCTAGATAATTATTAAAATATTAATAAAGTCACACGAGTACCCCTACATATGTATATTTATTGGCACGGCCAGATGGGACGATTTGCGATGCCTGTTGGAAAATTAATCTGAAAGTCCGCTGATCTAAGTTTGCTCTGAGGCGCACAGCCACGCTCAGACCAAAACCCCCCCGTTTTTTTTCTCCTGTCTGCTGTGAGCAGACACAGAGAGCTGCAGCTACGGGCGCGTGCCCGAGAGGCCGCTAGTAGAAGTCGCTGGACTCAGTGTTGATAACGTTCTAATGTTATGCATGCATGTTTAAGATTTTGTTGAAAAGGGCCCCAGCAGGCGAAGTTTCAGCGTATTCCTGAAATTTTGTATCTGCTCTGAGCGCTCCTGTGCGTGTCCGCGGAAATCCGGCGCGTGCACGAGGTTCAGCAGAGCGGCGTCCGGGCCTAGCTAACCCGGGGACTGTCGTCTCATTTTTGCGCGTTGTCACCACAGAAATATTGCTTCGCGAAAGTACGGAAAGCAATCCACAGTGTGGTGACCAGAATTTCTCCTTTGTAACCGTGAGAGAACACGGAAGAACAACCCCGCCCCCCGCGGGCCGTCTGTCCTGCAGCCCCGAGAGCTGCAGAAACGTATCCTTCTCCCAGACTAACGTCTGAAGAGAGAATTTGTTTATTTGTCGTCACAGTAGTAAAGTCCAGACAACAGTTTCTGAGGAAACCGGGGTCGGGAGACACGATCTGTGATCAGTGGCAAAAGCCGACTCGAGCCAGGCGCGTTCACGCGCTGACGCGCTTTGACCCGCTCACACAGCGGAATTCTGCTTTGCGCAGCTGAAGTGTGAAACTTCTAAAGCGAAAAACAAATTTTGAGCACTGCCGCTTGAGATTCAAAGTCCGTGTGGCAGGACCAGTTGTTAAACTTTTAAAGCAGAGGTGAAGTTGAGAACCCGCTGGGTTCAGTTTGTGTCAAGAGTTATTGAATTAACTAACGCTTTTGAGTTTGTGTCACGTAGAGTCATTTTGTGAGCAGCTGCGCGCACACGCGACGCGTGAGCTCTGCATGTTGTTTCTGGCCGCTGGCCAGAGGTGAAGTGACTCCTGTTACACAGTTGGGAACCTCACGGTGGGCGGAGTCAGGGCGTGACGTGACGACGTCATCGCACTGGTAACACCCTCCGTGACGAAACCCCTGATTTTGCAGGTGGAGAAACGCCACCCTCTTGTGGTTATTGTCAGAATAACCAAGTTGGTGCTAAAGGCACTATATGTAATAATTTTGTCCCAAGAAAGGACAACAGCAGATCACCTCTGATTATTGAATGACACATTCTCGTGAACATATTGTGATTGAGCAGTCTAACAAGAACTGTATAAGGCGACTATCAAACAGGAGTGATAATTCGACCCATAGAGAGCTGCAGCACTGAGGAGTGACCACTAGGGGTCAGTATAGGCTACGTTGATAGTCAGAGAAGCTCAGCTAAGCCCTCAGCCAGCTAAATGCTAACTGAAGCTAACCAGGTCGACTCATAGCTGATCAAGCTAAGTCAGGCTAAGCTAGGTGGCTAAGCTAGGAGGCTAGGTGCTAACACGAGCTAGCTCAGCTGTTTTGTAGTTCATTAAGCTAGGAGGCTAAGTGCTAACTCAGCCATTGGTAGCTAGTTAAGCTAGGTTAGGCTAGGCTAAGTAGCTAGGCTAGGAGGCTAAGTGCTAACCGAAGCTAACTAGGCTAATTTTTGTTGTTAATCGAGCCAAGAGGCTAAGCTAGTTGAGCTAGGTTAGGCTAGGCTAGGTAGCTAGGCTAGTAGGCTAAGTGCTAACCGAAGCTAACTAGGCTGTTTTGGGGCTCAGGAAATCAGGAAGCTAAGCTAGCAAGGTTAGGTAGCTAGGCTAGGACGCTAAGCGCTAACTGAAGCTAGATAGATTGGTTTCCAAATTTAAGCCAAACTAAGTAGAACAGATTAGGCTAAGCCAGAACCAACGTTCGGCTAGCTAGATGGCACGAAGCTAAAGAAGTTAAGGAAACTGCCAACAAGACAACGGAGAAAATGGCAGATACCGACCCTTCTGACGGTTCTAGCCACGGAACCATCTTTGATAACCTGGAATTAGCTATAACCGAACTCACGGGGAAGCTAAATCCTGGCTATCAAGAACACATTGAGCGATTAACCACCACCGAAATCGACTCAAAACTGTCAGACTTAATAGCGGAGGCACTCACCAGCCCTCCGAAAGATAAAGCTCTGACCAAAATGCTAGGTAGCATGACGATTTTGCTAACTTCCCAGTTTCTAACAGCACAAGCTCTGCTAGGAAAGGCACGTAGCTCACTCGAGTCACGTTCGCATAAAATAACCCAATCGCAGAAAGCTAACGCTTTTCTTGAAACCCAAGCGGAACAGTACAAGTCCAAGCTCAGCGAAACAAACGCTCAGATGGCCCAGCTTGTAGCCGAGCGGGACGAGGCCAGAAAGAAAATGGACGAGTGCGAAGCCACTATCACAACCTTAGAAATCGAGAAAAACGAACGCGATCATACAATCGCCACTCAAAGCGCCTTCCTTAAGGACGTGGACGAAGCGTGTAAAGCGTCCCATCGGGAACTCACAGAAGTCCGACGGATAGCTGCAACGACGCAGGAAGAGAGCTGCGCTTACAGTAAGCAACTCGACGCCAAACAGGAACAGGTTCTACTGTTGCAGGCGCAGCTCGCTCAAACTCAGCGCGGGCTCACAGAGGCCCACCGCCAAATTACCAGCATGGCCGAAGACTTAGAGACGGCTAGAAAAGAGCTGAGGAGGTCCCTCACAGCCAGAACGGCTGGAACACCTCCGCCCTTTTCTATCGAACTAAAGGCTGATCCTCGCGTACCAGGAGCTGGTAGTGAACCTCCTTCACCGCCACTCATGTCACCATTCGCGAACCCGTATCAACCTCGTGAGTCAAACCTAGACACGATGCGTCGAGGGCAGTCGCCCTCCCCAGCGGTTCAACAGGTCCCCGGGGCCTCCCCGACAGGGAATTAGAAAGGTTAGCCCGACACATACCAAAGTTTGAACCCGTTCCTGGAGCGATAAATGACACTCGAGCATACTTGGAAGACCTCAGGTTCTACCTGCAAAGGTTCCCTGATGCCTCGACCCAGGACAAAATTTATCTGATTAAGTTGACGGCAAATCGCGATGTCAGCCGATTTGTTGATCGCCAACCTGAAATCGTTAAAGGAGATTTCGACAGGTTGTGCCAAACTTTGGAGAGAGAGTTCTCCGACAGTGCATCTCATTGTGGTCTGACAGCAGCGCTTACGGTCAAACAGGGTCGACAAGAGCCTCCCCAACAGTACTATTATAGACTACTCGAAGCCTATTTTGGTACTCGTAACGAGCCTGGGATGGAGGAAGAGCAGAACTTCAAGTCACTCTTAGTTCAAAATCTCCATCCCGCTACGAGCCACCATCTCGGGGTCATGGCAAACCCTCGCTCTTCCAGCATTGCACAGCTACGAGAGCTAGCTGGTCTGGGTTTCCAGAGGCAGAAACAGTCGCATGCCAAGCCCCCTGACCACGCCGTATTCGCAATCAGCGAAGAACCCCTGTCCATGGAGCTCGAAGGGGCCACCAGACCTAAAGCGTCTCGATCAACCCCTGCTCCTACGTTCGCACCACAACATGGGCGAGGACACACACCTCCGTCTAGCCCAAATCGACCAAATCGCGAACACAACCGCGCCAGGTCTTACTGGCCTGACCGTGAACCACGATCCCCACCGAGCGAACGAAGGTGGCGTGATGGATTTCACGGGACCCCCCAACGGGGAAGGTATCCACACAATAGGTATGATCGACCTGTACCTCAACATTCGGACCACGGATATCGAAACCAAAACCACGGTAGATATCAGTCAGAACGGTCGCCGCCCACTTCTCGTCGTCCTCCACCAATGAGAGATCATTCAGATGCGAGAAACACTAGGCACGACGTAGAAGACGAACAAGAGGTTCTGTACCTGACCAAAACCGAAATGAAAAACATTAAATTGTTTTTACAGGAAATGGAGAAGGGACATCCAGAAAAGGAGGTTGATCTCTTCACAGTTTCTGCCGTCAGTCATGCGACCGCTAGACTCAACGACGCGCTGGGCACCCCTGACGCGGGCCCCGAACTCGGTAGTCTTAGCGATGCTGCTCTGGCAGTTGTCTCTCCCAAAAAAAGGGGGGTGGACCAAAGTCGTCCCGTTAATTACCCCACAGAGGTAAGTGAGGACGCCCCTCCTCCCAGGGCCACCTTGGTCGCCCAACTGGATAAGAAGGATGAACCCGCAGATCAGAACAACTCGAAGGTCCAGGTGGAACCACCTGTCAACCAATTTATCTGCCACCTCACCGAAAAGGGTTCCACTCGGAAATTCTACCTGTCCCTCACACTGGAGGGCGTGATAACCTGTGACGCCTTACTGGACACAGCTGCAGACGTGACTATCATGTCAACTGCCCTGTTCCAACGACTGCGTCTATTCGCAAATCAAACCAATAAGGATTTGAAAAACGCGCCCATGTTCATTGAAGGTAAGACCGTTCTCCCACGAGAACCATCATCCTAACGACCGTTTCACTCGTCCAACTGTCCGTTGGCCCCATGAAACTGGTCCACCCAGTCTATGTGTCGCCTTTCGATTCCATACCATTTCTGGTAGGAAAAGACCTGCTTAACCGGTTTGAACCCGTAATCAATTTCAAACGGCAAAAGCTCTGGGCTCAAGTCCGACGACCTTTGACCCTGACCGTCCACGAGCCAAGAGAAGCACGGTGTTACTTTGTTCAAACCCCATCGGGTGAAACCAAAGAACACCCAAACCTTCCCCGGCCACACTCGATCCAACCACCCGACCTAAAAACTCGGACGGTGGACGAACAACCAAGTCCAACGCCACCAACAGGTGCAGCTGCTGGACGAGATGACCTTTCGTGCTCTTTTAATGCGTCTGAGGCAGTCGAACTCTACTGCCCTCTTGTGGCTCATGGCACCGAATGCCACGAGAACCAGGTAACAGAAGCGCGCCGATATTTGAGGAATGACAGATCAGCCGCCAACCAAGAGTTGCGCAACACGCTGGCGCCACAGAACCCAGATATGCGGTCAGCCAAAACGTCCTCCTGGTTCCCCTTAGACGTCGTCCGTGACAAAGTTGTCGGAGGCAACGCCCACATACCAGGTCCAGATAGGAACCTGAATGACATCGAGAGCACAGTAGCCGAACACAGCGCCTTACGAGCCACACCGGAGCTCTTCAACCAGGCGTGGCTACCTGTCTCCCTCCCACCCACCCAATTTGCGCCCATCGGCGCAATGACTAAAGCTAAAGCGACCGACACCGGTAAACGACGTGAATCACCCTCCGGACCCTCGGTCCGTCGAACCTGCATTCACAACTGATGACTCAACCGCTCTTCACTTTCAGGACCCGGCCATTTTATTCGTTATCAAATCCTTAACGGACAAACCCGAACCGCAGGCTACGCCGGCAAACGTCAGCGACGTTCCTGACTCGCCCTCCTTGGTAGACATGCGTTCTCTCTTTCGAATGGTCACGGGCATCCTACAATGTGTTTCCGGAGCACACCCTTCGCCAGGGCTCGTGGTCCCCCGCAAACAAAGGGGGGAGACGCTAATGCATGCCCATGACACCCCTTCGGCGAGACACAAGGGCACCGAAGCAACACACAGAGCTCCCCTGCAACAACAGGGAACCTCATTTCCTTGGTCCGACCTCCAGGTTGACTGGATGGGACCTTCCACCAAATCGACGCGAGGTAACAAAAACCTCCTGGCAGTCACCCGCGCATCCACCACGTGGATTGAGCGCCTCCCAGCCACCAATGACACGACCGAGGCCACAGCCTATATTCTGATGAACCACGTCTCTCTTTGGTTCAGGCTTCAAAATCGCGTCGACTCCGACCGGGGAACGCACTGTACCGCAGACGTGATGCGACAAGTCTGGCAGACATTAGGGGCGAAAACAAAACCCCTTATCAGCCATCAACAACAATCTTCGGGCCAGGTAGAACGAACAAACGCATACGCTGCGCGCCAATACCTCGCCGACCTGCACGTACACCCGCGCACGACTTTCGTTTTTGTAAAAAAACGACTAGAGAAAACAACCGACGGTCGGAAAGCCTATCATGACCAGCAAACCTCCCACGTGGAACCTCAGGTGAGTGACGAAGTGTGGTGCTACCGATCCCTGCAGCATACCAGACCGGGTACCAAGCCAGGGAAGCCCACACGAAAACTCCTCCCACGTTGGACAGGACCACACACGGTTACAGACACGCTGTCTCCAGTGGTGTCTCAGAGCAGGACCAATCGAGGCCGAAAGGACCCCCTTCTCAGACGGGCCCATTGCAACCCAACCGAGTTGCACCAAACCCCCATGGGACTCGCAGGGGACCACATGATAGCCAATAGTTAGTAGGACTCATATACTTTCGTTCTCAGAGATAATTAGAGCAATTATCACTCCTGTAACGATAGTTGACAGCGTAGACTGGTAGTGCGATAATTATTGGTTCAACCCCTCAGCGTAGGATAAGTTTGAATAAAGTGTGTCAGAGCGAACTCACGAACGTGTGGGTACCGGCCTACCAACCAGTTGGAAGACGGGTACCTGGTGTGATTCTAAGTTGACGTTTGTTCCAACATGTTTCTAACGACGCCTATGCTCTCATTCCCCACTAGAGCGACAACGCTGACCCCAGCGGCCTGATAAGAGCCCAGCAGGAAGCTGACAAAAGGGGGGTGTTCATCCATAAACCCCTCGCTCCTGTATAAGTTTCCTTCTCTCTTCCCGATGTGTACCAGTAGAACACCTTTTTTTTTTTTTTTGTCGACTTTATGATGTGAAATATACCCATTTCACCTAGATTCTCTTTTTTCCCTTTTAGAAGTTTTTCTTCTTTATTGTGTGGTCATAAAATCGTAGGTTAGCCCATACCTGGGAAATGTGAATTAGAATTAGGATAGACAATCATAGCCAAAGGTCGAGACCTCGGCTCAGATTACTCACTGTGTGTTTTTGCGTCTGTCTTGTCCTGCATGCCTGTAAAGATCCTCACGCCAAAAGGTTCTTGCTAACGATAAATAAACTTACCTGACCAAAACCGAAATGAAAAACATTAAATTGTTTTTACAGGAAATGGAGAAGGGACATCCAGAAAAGGAGGTTGATCTCTTCACAGTTTCTGCCGTCAGTCATGCGACCGCTAGACTCAACGACGCGCTGGGCACCCCTGACGCGGGCCCCGAACTCGGTAGTCTTAGCGATGCTGCTCTGGCAGTTGTCTCTCCCAACAAAAGGGGGGTGGACCAAAGTCGTCCCGTTAATTACCCCACAGAGGTAAGTGAGGACGCCCCTCCTCCCAGGGCCACCTTGGTCGCCCAACTGGATAAGAAGGATGAACCCGCAGATCAGAACAACTCGAAGGTCCAGGTGGAACCACCTGTCAACCAATTTATCTGCCACCTCACCGAAAAGGGTTCCACTCGGAAATTCTACCTGTCCCTCACACTGGAGGGCGTGATAACCTGTGACGCCTTACTGGACACAGCTGCAGACGTGACTATCATGTCAACTGCCCTGTTCCAACGACTGCGTCTATTCGCAAATCAAACCAATAAGGATTTGAAAACGCGCCCATGTTCATTGAAGGTAAGACCGTTCTCCCACGAGAACATCATCCTAACGACCGTTTCACTCGTCCAACTGTCCGTTGGCCCCATGAAACTGGTCCACCCAGTCTATGTGTCGCCTTTCGATTCCATACCATTTCTGGTAGGAAAAGACCTGCTTAACCGGTTTGAACCCGTAATCGATTTCAAACGGCAAAAGCTCTGGGCTCAAGTCCGACGACCTTTGACCCTGACCGTCCACGAGCCAAGAGAAGCACGGTGTTACTTTGTTCAAACCCCATCGGGTGAAACCAAAGAACACCCAAACCTTCCCCGGCCACACTCGATCCAACCACCCGACCTAAAAAACTCGGACGGTGGACGAACAACCAAGTCCAACGCCACCAACAGGTGCAGCTGCTGGACGAGATGACCTTTCGTGCTCTTTTAATGCGTCTGAGGCAGTCGAACTCTACTGCCCTCTTGTGGCTCATGGCACCGAATGCCACGAGAACCAGGTAACAGAAGCGCGCCGATATTTGGGGAATGACAGATCAGCCGCCAACCAAGAGTTGCGCAACATGCTGGCGCCACAGAACCCAGATATGCGGTCAGCCAAAACGTCCTCCTGGTTCCCCTTAGACGTCGTCCGTGACAAAGTTGTCGGAGGCAACGCCCACATACCAGGTCCAGATAGGAACCTGAATGACATCGAGAGCACAGTAGCCGAACACAGCGCCTTACGAGCCACACCGGAGCTCTTCAACCAGGCGTGGCTACCTGTCTCCCTCCCACCCACCCAATTTGCGCCCATCGGCGCAATGACTAAAGCGACCGACACCGGTAACGACGTGAATCACCCTCCGGACCCTCGGTCCGTCGAACCTGCATTCACAACTGATGACTCAAACCGCTCTTCACTTTCAGGACCCGGCCATTTTATTCGTTATCAAATCCTTAACGGACAAACCCCGCAACTGCAGCTACGCCGGCAAACGTCAGCGAACGTTCCTGACTCGCCCTCCTTGGTAGGACTGCGTTCTCTCTTTCGAATGGTCACGGGCATCCTACAATGTGTTTCCAGAGCACACCCTTCGCCAGGGCTCGTGGTCCCCCGCAAACAAAGGGGGGAGACGCTAATGCATGCCCATGACACCCCTTCGGCGAGACACAAGGGCACCGAAGCAACACACAGAGCTCCCCTGCAACAACAGGGAGTAGAATATGGAGCCATCGGAGTGTGCTCACTTAGAAATAGTAACACCGTTATAAGGACGGTAGGAGTCTAGATCGACTGTTAGCGATAGAATACTGGGAGACACTGATCTAACTCTGTTCAGACCTTCCTTCCTCAGACGGGACCTTTGGATTGATCGACGCCATCTAAAGAACCAGAAGCATCGATCAAAAGGGGGGAGATGTAGGATCCCTCTTCGGACCTTTATTTTATTTATTAAAGCCGCTTCTGCAGTTGTGAACTCTCACCTAATTTCTTACAAACCTGGAGAAAACACCCCCCAGCAGATGAGCGTCCCAGCTTATCTGGTACCAACCGGACCCGAGCACCAAAGCTATAAAACTCAAGAATGTCCAGGTTGCCATGGTAACTCTTCCCTGAAGACCATTTTAGGGAACCCTAAAACATCTTCTCAGACAAGTTGGTATGTGGAGCGACCAACTTCTAAGAGGAGGTCTGGTATTCATCACACTTTTTTCTCTCTGCTGGTGAGAGGAGAAGCGCACCCAGAAATCTCTCGTCTTCTGAACAGACGAGGAAAAGTTTATACAAACAATTTTCTTACAGGACAAACTACTATGATTTCCTTAAAATGTTATAACTCAAGACAATATGACATTTCACAAAACACCTGAAAAGAAAGACTGTGAAGTGGAGTGGAATGATTTTCTGTTTCAAATTCCATGTCATTTATAACCTCTTTTCCACAGGACAGTTTGTTAAATGAAAGGTTAAAAGTTATTATTCTGTGTGACATAACTGTGATATTTGTGTTTGTGATGTTTATTCCATCCTGATAATTAAGTTAGTAACGGCTTACAATGTTGTTTAAACTTGTGGACTACAAAAGATCAAAGACTTCATCTCCCAGAATTCAGTGCGCCGGATTCCGGCGGGAAAATTTCCCATCTTCTGATTGGACAATATGGATCCTACCCCATTTATTTGCATAAACGCTCATGAAATATTCGGGGAGTATTAAAGCCGGATCAGTCCTTTTGTCCTCTCTTGCTCTTACGCTCTCTCTCTTATACTCTTACACTCTTACACCTCTTACTCTTTTGACGCTCTTCTCTCCTTGCTTCTTACTCTCTTAATTCTGAGACTTTCCCTCCTTTTTATTTTTATTTTCTTTGAAACTTTGGTGGCGCGGATAAAGACTCTGAAATCCCTTTTGGTTGCTTAATCTTAATTTTCTTAAGTTGTTACTTTGTTCGGCACCCTTTTTCCAGCCCTCATTTTTACAGAAGCTTTATAGTCGTGCAGCATTGACTTTTGATAGAACAATCACGAGTCTCAACCAACGAAGTAGCTGTAACCTTTTTGTGTTGCTGCAGTGTCCAAACGCGACGTTTGACACCCGAAAGCCCGCCTAGAACTTTTTGCAAAACCCCAGAGTTTTGCATTAGTGTAACCAATTTTTGATTTTTGTTGCCCGTCTTTCCTTTTTGGGGCGCACGTCAATTTTGAGTGCAAATCGAACTTTTTTTCTGCTGATCCCTGCTGACCAGTCACCAACCGGGATCCCAGTCATCTCAGCCTGCCGGTCGGATTCTGAGAACCGACCCACGAAAGAAAGCGGTACGACCCGCCGAGTCACGCGCTACGTCCGGAGACCTCCAGAGAGACATCGGCTGAACACGATTCCCAGGGAGAACGCCACTGCGAACTGTGCCAACCGATGCGCCGACGACAGTAAGCCGCCAGACTCGCCCAGGGTAAGGCTGACAGAGAATAAGATTTGGTGTCTCCCAGTGTTGACGGTTCCGACCGGTCCGTGCGTCACGGACCACGTCCGGACCACACTTCCCCATTATTCGGCAGCTAATTAGTTCGAGAATTGCCCCTCTTTATTAATTTGTTCACTTTGATAACAGATTAGCTGTTAGCAACCCGTTCGTACCCGCCATCTTTTTTGTTATGACTCTCTTCCTTCCTTCTTCTCTCTATCGTCACTTCCTGTCATGCGCTATAGCCAAATATGAAGAATTCGCGATGTTGATGTGCCTGTTTAGATATATATATATATGAATGTCTTATATGTTTTGTGTTCTTGTCTGTGTCTAAATAAATGTTGTACAACGTATTAGCGACTCTGATGATTGATTTTCCATGGCCAATCCAACTCGTCAAGAACCCACTACAAATTGTGACTCATTTGTTCTTTTAAGTTTCCGTCTTTTTAACAAAGCCGGTGGCACCCCTAGATAATTATTAAAATATTAATAAAGTCACACGAGTACCCCTACAGGCTCCTTTCTAAAAGCCTTCCAGAGCCTGTAAAGGCTGGACCCTCAGGTGCAGGTTGACTACACTGTAGACTCCTTCCTCACTCCCAGCACAGACGTTTGCTGTGATGCTGATTTAGATCAGATCTAGTTACTGCCAGTGGCTGTGGACGGATTATTTTACACTTTCATTGACTTTTTTTTAGCATTATTATTAGTGTTCTGCTGTCCAATGTGCTTCTAGAATGTGCAGCAAGGTGGCTGCATATTGTAATTGCTCTGACTTTGGTTTTCATAATTTTTTTATTTATTTTTTTTTTTTTTTGAAATACAGTCGTCTTTTTAATCAATTTATTTTGAAGAGGTTTTTACATCAGTTCGGAGGCTGTGCTGCACGGGAGAGTTTTCAGGATACTTTTGTCTCTTTTTGGCTGTCAGTGATACTTGTTATGATGTGTCTCCATGGCAACGGTGGACTTGTTTACAATTGTGATCAACTGTTAAAACTCTCTAAAATGAGGATTAACAGTGATATAACACCGCAAATCCAGATGGAGTTGAGAAGAAAGAGAAGAGGATGCAGGGCAGGAGTGAAGCAAAGAGAAAAGCGGTGGAGATTTAAACCATTTCTTCCAACTGTTGTGATGGGTAACATCAGATCGCTAGCTCAGGGGTGATAGTAAAAAAAAATCCTGAGCCTGAGCTTTTTTTCCCTGGGAGGTAAGCGAGCCCCTAAGCCAAGATATATGCCCCGATCAACACAATTGTCATTTTTTGTCCTCTTAAAGTGTAAGTCTGGTGTAAATTGACCCATGGTCCTGTTGTTCAAGCTCACCACATGCAGCCCATAGAAAACAGAATGAGACAATCGAACAACATAGGCCAGGGGTGTGATTCCCTGGGACAACATTTTGATAAAAAGTTCATTAAATTGAATATTCTGATGACTTTTGTAGATTTTCCAGACATGAGATGAACAAACCCAATACAAGCCTATATTACAGTAGCATCTTAATTGTGGAGAGCATCAGAGCTCTTGGGACCCTGGGCCTGGTAGGCCTGTTCAGTAATCCATCCCTGCTTTTAACTAGTCACTTACCTGCATGCATATTGCTTGTATAGCACACTGATACTACGGATACTACAGCCATACTAAAAAAGGTCAATGGGTGACAATTAAAATACTCAAAAGTAAACTAGAAATTGAATGAATCAATGAATATTGGATTTGTTTACAGTATTGATTAGGAGCCAAACCATTGACAAAAGGCCATGAGCAAGGAGACATTCAATTTTCTGAAAAATATGCACCATTTATTCTAAATATTTTTTGAAACAGCTACAGTGCAACAAACAAGTGAAATTAAGAGAATAAGAGTCGCAAGCATTTAAAGTGCTTCAAGACAATTTGATATTAAGAGAACTATAAGTAGCAATCATTTAAAGTGCTCATTGCAACACTAGTTCCATATAATATTTTCCTTGCGCACAAAGTGCAGAAACATGCTCCTGGTTGGCGAAGTTTCTGGCACCAGCTCCCAAAGGGCTTTCCGTCTCTACCTACCTCCTCAATCCAAGACCAACGCCATTTGTTTTTTATATCTTTGTCGACAACTTTGGTGTCTTCCCCTGGCTTCATAAAATTGCACCTCCACGCTGCCAAACACATTCCTAGTGTGTACACAAACACAATCGCACGTGAAGTGACTGCTGAATGGTCTGAGGCCGTTGACTCGCTGTTTTGGTAGGAAACAGATCCAGGGCGAGAGAGAGTCCGTCGAAATAAAAGCACCAACCTAATAAAATACGGTGAAACTCTTTCATTTAAGGAATATAATTTACAGGAAAGTCCAAGAGCCATTAAGTTGACCGTTTGCTTTTATTGTATTACAAGTTAATGTCTATTTTATACGTTTTATGTTGGTGAACACATTTATTTTGGTGATTTCGGTTAACAGCCCGGAGCCTGGTGACGCGAGGCTAGAATCAATCTGATTGGCCAAAACCCAAAACCACCCCCTACACTATTACCGATTGGCTTAAGTATGGCTACTGGTGTGGTTTTGAGTGAAATCGCCTCTCGGATCTACGCGAACGGCAAACCTGATTTTATTTATTTTTTTCTCGCAAACACCTCGGTATGCCGGAAGTCCGGCGTGACGCCGGAGCGCTATCACCCCTGTAGCTAACAAAACGGACGAGCTCGAGGTGCTAACCAGGTCCCAGAGAGAATACAGAGAATGTAGTCTCATGTGTTTCACCGAGATGTGGCTGCATGAACACACCCCGGACTGTACATGTCTATTCACGGCTTTAAGACGGTCCGTGCAGACCGCAGTTAGCAACTCAGCGGGAATCTGAGGGGAGGTTGGTGTCACGTTGGTGTCATCCTGGTCACGTCACCGTCAAGGAGAAGATCTGCACGAGGGACTTTGAACTGTTAGCTGTGAGTTTCTGTCCATATTATTTACCCAGAGAGTTGACCTGTGTTATTCTGGTAGCGGTTTATATTCTACCTGGTATCGCTCCAGACGCAGCCTGTGATGTCATAAGCTCCGTTATTGCAAGGCTGCAAAAACAGTATCCAAACTCAGTTATGGCGATCTCTGGAGACTTCAACAATGTCTCCCTCTCTACAGCTTTACCATCATTCCAACAGTTTGTCTGCTGCTCCACCAGAGAAAAAAAGACGTTGGACTTATTTTATGCAAATATTAAAAATGCATACAGCTGCTCTGCCCTGCCACCTTTAGGAAGATCTGACCATAATCTGGTTCTTCTCACCTCCACCTACAAGCCCATCGTTCAGCAGCAACCAGTGATCACAAAAACTACCAAAACCTGGTCTAATGAAGCTGAAGATGCTCTGAAAGGTTGCTTTGAGGCTACGGACTGGAATGTCCTCTGTGAACCTCATGGAGACAACATCAACGCCATCACTGAGTGTGTGACAGATTACATAAACTTCTGTGTGGACAGCATCGTTCCAACAAGAACTGTGAGGTGCTTCCCCAATAACAAACCCTGGATCACCAGAGACCTGAAAAAGCTGCTGAACATCAAAAGGAAAGCCTTCAGGGATGGAGACAGGGAGTTATTGAAGACAACACAAAAACAAATTAAAGAACAAACCAGGAAGTGCAAGGAGGACTACAGGAAGAAGCTAGAAAGGCAGCTCGAGCAGAACAACATGAGGGATGTGTGGTCTGGAATGAAGAAGATCACCGGCTTCAAGGCAAAGGGGGACCAGACTGATGGAGGTCTGGACCAGACTGATGGAGGTCCGGACAGAGCTAATGAACTGAACACATTCTTCAATAGGTTCAGTTCCCCCCCTGCCTCCAGCCCAACAGACCACACCCCCTCGGTGAGCCCACAGCTTTCCTGTCACACCTCCACTCTGTCACCCTGCAGCTCAGTCATGGACCAGAAAACAGCATCATCTTTCTCCACCTCGGAGATCTCCTCTGCCTCCCCCTCCACTCTGTCTGTCTCCTGCAATCAGGTCAAAAAACAACTAGAGAAACTGAACCAGAACAAGGCTGCAGGTCCAGATGGTGTCTGTCCCAGAGTTCTCAAGACCTGCTCATTGCAACTATGTCTGATTCTCCTGCCTTGTTCCAGTGCCTAAAAAACCACAACCAGCTGAACCTAACGACTACAGACCAGTTGCCCTGACATCTCACATCATGAAAGTCCTGGAGAGACTCTTACTGGCCCACCTCAACAAGCAGGTCAGCACCTTTCAGGACCCATTACAGTTTGGATATCGTAATGGGCTTGGGGTTGAAGACGCCATCATCTACCTGCTTCACAGAGCCCACTCTCATCTGGACCAATCAGGCAGCACTTTGAGGGTCATGTTCTTTGATTTCTCAAGTGCTTTTAATACAATTCAGCCTGCGTTGTTATGTGAGAAGCTCCATAAGTTCCAGGTGGATTCCTCCACAACCTCCTGGATTTATGACTACCTCACAAACAGACCACAGTTTGTGAGTAGGGGTGTAACGGTACACAAAACTCTCGGTTCGGTACGTACCTCAGTTTTGAGGTCACGGTTCGGTTCATTTTCGGTACAGTAAGAAAACAAAATGCAAAATATAAATGTGCTAGTTGTTTATAACACACTTTTGTGCTTTTTAACAATAGGAACATTAGCCTATACAAAGCTAGAATTTTGCTCAAAAATATAAATACAATATTCTAAAATGTAGATATTTTGAAAAACAAAATAAATAACATTGGCTCAGACTTTTTTTTTAAAGAAAATATCCATCTGATGTGCAAAATTGAACAGTTGCAACACTGAACAGTTTCAAGTTGTTGCTCAGATTAAATAACATGAATAAGGCTCAGACTGTTTCTTTAAAAACAAATCATTTTATTTGAAGTCCCGGTATGATTTTCTGGCTAAAATGTGGACAAGAAGGTAATTGATATCGGGGCTCAATTACTTTTATCATGTGTTTGTAAGCCAGCGTTTGGGGTGATTAGGGTCTTAAATCTGCAGCTATAAAACACACTTCGGCTCCCCGGTGAAATATAAACAGGGACAAAGAGAAGTTGATAAAACCAAAGTGGTTTGCCGACACTGTTCATCTGAGATCGGGTATGTTTCTGGCAACACGTCTAACCTGTTAACTCATTTGAAACGGCACCACCCCAGCGTGAATATCGCTACAAAAAGAGAAAGACGACCCGAGTACAGACACAGCTTCCCATCGCATTTAACACTATGTCGCGGGAGGCTTATCACTGTTGCCAACTCTCCAATGAGAAAAGTCGCTAGAGGCTGTCCCGGAAGTCGCTAGAAGTCGCTAGATGCGACGGACGGACACGGACGGACGGTCGGACGACGGGGTGTGTGTGTGTGTGTGTGTGGGGGGGGGGGGGGGGGGGGGGGGGGGGGGGAGAGGAGCTCCAGTTGTCTCGCCCGGGGGGCGGGGTGTTTCTGGCTGTGCACTGTGCCCGACAGAGAGAGAGAAAGACAGAGAGAAGCGAGCCGCGCGAGGCAGACAGCAGCCAAGTGATGGCTTCAAACCTAGCGGTTTGAGTGCCAGTGAGTCGCTAAATCACCAGAAAAAGTCGCTAGATTTGTCGCTAGTCGCTTTTTACAAATTAAGTCGCTAGGGGGGTCTGGAAAGTCGCTAGATATAGCGACAAAGTCGCTAAGTTGGCAACACTGAGGCTTATTGCCAATGCTAGCGGCATTAGCATTAGCCACGACGTCCGCTACAATTGCTGTTTGTTGTGCTCCACAACATGCAGTCCTCTACTTAATATGTCCGTGTGGAAACTCGTTCGGTACGCCTCCGTTCCGTACCGACTACGTCATACCGAACGGTTCAATACAAATACGTGTACCGTTACACCCCTATTTGTGAGACTGAAAGGTTGTGTGTCTGAGATGGAGGTCAGCAGCATTGGAGCACCACAAGGAACTGTTCTCTCACCATTTCTCTTCACGCTCTACACCTCTGACTTCCAGTACAACTCTGAGTCCTGTCATCTGCAGAAATACTCTGATGACTCTGCAGTTGTTGGGTGTATCAGCAACGGACAGGAAGCAGAGTACAGAGAACTGATCTGTCAGTTTGTGAAATGGTGTAGTAACAATCATCTTGTATTAAATACCAGCAAAACTAAGGAGATGATTGTCGACTTCAAGAGGAGCAAGAATCACAGTAGTGTTTCTATCCTGGGAAAGGAGGTGGTGGTGGTGGACGAATACAAGTACCTTGGAGTTCAGCTTGACAACAGACTAGAGTAGAAATGCAACACAGAATAGATCTACAAGAAAGGTCAGAGCAGACTCTACTTTTTAAGAAAGTTGAGATCTTTTAATGTCTGCACCAAGATGTTGCACATCTTCTATAGGTCTGTTGTTGAAAGTGCAATCAGCTTTGCAGCCATCTGCTGGGGCAGCAGCATCAGAACCAGAGACCTGAAGAGAATCAACAAACTGATCAGGAAAGCTGGATCTGTGCTGGGTGTAACTCTGGAGCCGCTGGAACTGATTGTACAAAAAAGAATGCTGCAATAGCTGATGAAGATGATGGAGGACTCTTCACACCCTCTCCATGAAGATGATGGAGGACTCTTCACACCCTCTCCACGACAGTGATCAAACAACAGAGTGTTCAGTAAGAGGCTTCTTCAGGTCCGTTGCAATACAGAAAGATACAGAAGATCATTCCTGCCAGCAGCCATCAGCCTTCACAACAAGACATCCTACTATTATTAATTCAATATTATTATTAATGCTGTCATTCATTTATTGTTGAAAAAAAAGAGAAGAAGAGCCCTTGCTACAGTGTTGAATTTCCCTTCTGGGATGAATAAAGTATTTTTCATTTCATTTCATTTTCATTTTCATTTCTTTTTGTTAACAAGTGTCAGCTGTGACTGATATATACCCATGTTCATTTCATCTCTGAACTGTCCATTCACCACTAAACTTTGCTTTGATGGAAAACTTAGATTTTTCATGTTAGTGTGTGTTGGTTCTTACAGAAGTTTCTTGGAGGCTTTGACCACTGGCAGCAGCCTCAGTAGAGCCTCCTCTGAAGCTGAGAACTTCTTCAGGTCAAACTCTTTCAGATCTTCTTCTGATGACAGTAAGATGAAGACCAGAGCTGACCACTGAGCAGGAGACAGTTCATCTGTGGAGAAACGTCCTGACCACAGGAACAGTTGGATCTCATCCACCAGAGAACCATCATTCAGTTCATTCAGACAGTGGAACAGATTGATGCTTTTCTCTGCAGACAGATCCTCACTGAGCTTCTCCTTGATGTACTCCACTGTTTCCTGACTGTTACCTGAACTTCTTTGTTTTGGTGTCAGCAGACCTCGTAGGAGACTCTGATTGGTCTTCAGTGAAAGACCCAGGAGGAAGCGCAGGAACAAGTCCAGATGTCCGTTTGGACTCTGTAAGGCCTCGTCCACAGCTGTCTGGTAGAAAGAGGAAGAACTGGTTCCAGACCTGGAGGTTTCTCTTTTCTCCAGCAGGTTGACTCTAGAGTTGATGAAGGTCAGATGGACATGAAGAGCAGCCAGAAACTCCTGAACACTCAGATGGATGAAGCAGAACACCTTGTCCTGGTACAGGCCTCTCTCCTCTCTGAAGATCTGTGTGAACACTCCTGAGTACACTGAGGCTGCTCTGATATCGATGCCACACTCCTGCAGGTCTGATTCATAGAAGATCAGGTTTCCTTTCTGCAGCTGCTCAAAAGCCAGTTTTCCCAGAGACTCCATCATCTTCCTGCTCTCTGGACTCCAGTGTGGATCTGTCTCAGCTCCTCCATCATACTTGACCTTCTTCAGTTTGGCCTGAACCACCAGGAAGTGGATGTACATCTCAGTCAGGGTCTTGGGCAGCTCTCCTCTCTCTCTGGTCTTCAGGACTTCCTCCAGAACTGTAGCAGTGATCCAGCAGAAGACTGGGATGTGGCACATGATGTGGAGGCTTCGTGATGTCTTGATGTGGGAGATGATCCTGCTGGTCTGCTCCTCATCTCTGGACCTCTTCCTGAAGTACTCCTCCTTCTGTGGGTCAGTGAACCCTCTGACTTCTGTCACCATGTCAATCAAACCAGGAGGGATCTGATTGGCTGCTGCAGGTCGTGTGGTTATCCAGAGACGAGCAGAAGGAAGCAGGTTCCCCCTGATGAGGTTTGTCAGCAGAACATCCACTGAGGTGGACCTTCTAGGGTCAGATAGGGTTCTGGTGTTGTGGAAGTCCAGAGGAAGTCGACACTCATCCAGACCATCAAAGATGAACACCACCTGGAAGTCTTCAAAGCTGCAGATTTCTTTGGTTTCAGAGAAGAATTCGTGAACAAGTTCCACCAAGCTGAACTTTTCCTCTTTCAGCACATTCAGCTCTCTGAAGGTGAATGGAAACAGGAACTGGATGTTCTGGTTGGTTCCTTCAGCCCAGTCCAGACTAAACTTCTGTGTTAAGAAGGTTTTCCCAATGCCAGCCACTCCCTTGGTCATCACTGTTCTGATTGGTTCTTCTCTTCCAGGTGGTTCAAAGATGTCTTCCTGTCTGATGGTTGTTTCTCTGTCTGCTCTCCTGGATGCTGCTTCAATCTGTCGGACTTCATGTTCATCATTGACCTCTCCAGCTCCTCCCTCTGTGATGTAGATCTCTGTGTAGATCTGCTTCAGAAGGCTTGTCTTTCCTGCTTTAGTGATCCCCTCAGACACACTCTGGAACTTCTTCTGAAGACCAGATTGGAGTCTTTGTTGACAGACTGCAGCAGAGGAACCTGAATAAAGAACAGTAATGAGTGTTTGTAGAGAACAGACAATAATTTAATTCAGTCAGAGAATCAGTCTCTACTGATCAGCTGTAACATCACAACCAGCTGTCCAATATTCAGTAGGAGACATTTCACCACTGAAACACCTCTGATCCTTCAACCTGAGGAACATCAACAGTGGTTCCTCTATGATTCCACATTAGACAGGGACGTTGTGTTGCTTGGAGACACAGCAGATGAAGCTGTGATCACTGAAATCAGTTCATCATCCAGATGGTCTGCAGAATGTTCAGGTAGGTGGAAGTGTCACAGGAGCGTTCATCTGAACACCAGGATGCAGGTGTTCCAGACAGAAGCTCCTCTCTTCACCTCTCAGTGGTTTCAATGTTACAGCTGATCTGTGGATGTTGTTTCCTGAGACATTCTGGATCTTTCATCCAGCAGCTTCAATGTTCAGAGAAATCATCTTACTGCTCTGCAGACGTTCAGCCAGCTCCTCCTGCTTCATTCTCCTCAGGAACTTCACCGTGATCTTCACAAAAGCCTCTCTGATGCTCTTCTGCTCTTCATCTTCACCCTCCTCCTGATTCTTTGAGGATTCTGGGTTATCTGGACTCAGAACCTTCTGGATCTTCTTCAGCTCCTTCTTCACAAACGTGACAATGTGGTCCTCCAGCAGCTGGAACAGAAGACCAGATGAAGGACACAATCAGAGTGAAGTCATGGAGACAAACATCAGATCATGTTGGACAGACTGACAGTCCACTGGTCTACAAAGAGCAGCATGGAGATGAGTAGAACAGATGTAGAAGCAGCTGTTGATCATGTACAGACCAGAAATATGGAGTCCAGGTGTGTCTGATGCTGCTGGACAGACTGACCACTGGGGGGTTCTGAGCTCTGCTGGTCCACTCTGTGGAGGAATCATGGACAATTACAGTGTTGGAGCTGTCCTGGACCATCTTCTGGGCTCTGGAGGTCCAACAGACAGTTCAATAGTCAAAGTCTGGAGGAGGAGGTTGGGCTGAACTGAACAACATGTCTGACAGTGAAGGAGAGTCCAACACCTAATGAGAGAGGTCCACATACAGAGACTGATTTACAAGCACAACACTGAACCAAGGAGGTCTGGACTCACACTCGTCACTCTCTCAGCCTCCAGAGGAGCGTTAGAGCCAAGAGTCATTAATGTCTGCAGACCACCCCAGGAGGGAACGACAGAAGAGCACCAGATGAAAATAAACTTGGCAGTGGTTACAAATAACCTTGTTTCTGTTGAATCCACCGTCTGAGAGAACTTTAAAATGAAAATGTCCATGTAAAAGTTCTGTAAATTTATCAATTCGTAATTATCAGTGTATCATTTGTTTTTTTTTTCCATTTTCAATTGTCAATCAAAAATAAAAAAAATTTAAAAGTGACATTTTATTTTGTTTTTTAATCTAACTCACACAAAAAAAATGCCTTTACTGTTTACATGACCCTGAAATGCCTTTGTGCACGGCAGTTCAGGTAGCATGGCGGCATCAGGTAGCATTAAGACAAGGGGGCCAAATAATATTGCATGCCCCACTTATCAGTTTTTTATTTGTTAAAAAAGTTTAAAATTTCCAATAAATTTCGTTCCACTTCACGATTGTGTCCCACTTGTTGTTGATTCTTGTCAAAAAATTGAAATTTTATATCTTTCTGTTTGAAGCCTGAAATGTGGCAAAAGGTTGACAATACAGCTGACAGTTGACTGTGGAATATTTAGGAGAGAGGAAATTTCACCACTGGATTTGTTGCACAGGTGTCATGCTATCGCAGTTCCACGCTGGAATTCACTGAGCTCCTGAGAACGACTCATTCTTTCACAAATGTTTCTAGAAACAGTCTGCATGTCTAGGTGATTAATTTTATACACCTATGGCCATGGAAGTGATCGGAACACCTGATTCTGATCATTTGGATAGGTGAGCAAATACTGAAATAACTGAGACAATTAGCACTGAAAGGTACAGGTGTGCAAAGCCCCAGAAGAATGTGAGTTATACCCCATCGCACAACCATTACCCTGTGGTTACTTGGGTAGCCCCTATAAAATGTGGGCAGTATATCCTCTGTCCTCTATGCATCACAAGTAGTTTGCATTAATCCTAAATGCTCTGATAGTATTTTTTGATTGTGTGCATAGGTTGTGAGGATGTGTTCTCAAGGGAGATGTCAACAGTAATTCAGTCTTGGACCGTGGTGCCAGATTATTGTTACTAGTACTTTTCACCAAGCTCATCACATCGCACAAGAATTAGTGAGGCCACCAGGGATAAACTTGGAATGTTGTCAGGTCAGAGAGGCATTATAGGCGGTGTTGACAGAGGAGGAAAAAGCTGGGCTACTAGCTCAATAGACAAAATGACTACTTATACTTTGAGTAACTCATAGCAGAGCACATTAAAGCCTCTCAGCTTTAATCTTTATCACTTTGCAAATTGACCAAAACAATCAACTGAAGACGCCATCAACACAGCCCTCCCACACTGCACTGTTCCTCCTGGAGAAGCCAGAGAGCTATCCCACCAATGAATACTGAGTGTGTGTGTGCCTGCGAGAGAGAGAGAGGATGACTGAGTGTTGATTCTTTTCTGTTTCCACGGCTGTAACCCTAGGTGTGTGATGGCTTTTAAGTTGTTTTTGTTCAATTTTGGTGCTGTTTTCATGATTGTTTTTATTATTTACTTTGTGTTACTTTTGTATGAAAAGGGCTTTCTTAATAAATTTGATCTGATTTGATTTGTGTTGATGTGGTGTCTTGTGTGGGCCCTCTTGGTTCTGCTCTTGCGCTATCATTGTGGGGGGCTGGTGGGGGGGACTGGGCTCAGGTGGGGTTGGTGTCGGAGTGCAGCATGGTGGGATGGGGGGGTAACTGAGTGATCTCAGGGTGCACTATGTGTGTGGGTGTGAATGTGCAGGGTGAAGTATATGCAGTATGTACTGTATTGTGAATGTGTGTGTATCAGTATCAGTATGTAGTTAGATATAATTGTCTGGATATCAAACTACTACAACTGTAAAACTTAGGATTAGGCCTCAAAATACCAGATAAATTTTAAGTGTAATCAAAACCAAATATGTGTTATGGATGGATGGATGGATGGATGGATGGATGGATGGATGGATGGATAGATGGATAGATGGATAGATAGATGTGTATACATTGGGTATACATTTATTTTTGCTGATTTTCTTCTTCTTTTGGGGAAACATGTCCATTTATTATTTAGATTTATTTACAAGAGGTTCTATATGTTTCAAAAGTATGGGTAAGCACATGTGTCTATTTATATTGATTTATGCATGTATTTATTTATTTTCAGATACATAGATTCATGCTAGTGATAAAATTGTCATGTTTTATAAAATTGTTTTGACATGTCTGGAATGAATCAATAAAATGAAATGAAATTAAAACAAAGATATGGTGGAACCTGAAACATCAGTTGAGGTTTCTTATGTTCAAGTCTCATTTATATGAACCAGATCTGTTCTCTCATTAGACCCAATAAAACAAACCATTTTAATCTCAGTAACATTCTCATCCAGCTCACCTCTCTGCAGAAGAACCTTGGTCTCCTTTAAAATCAATAATAGCTACTTTTGACCCGTCACTCTTCAAGGAGACCCAGCTGGGTTCAGGTCCAGGTGAGTCCATTTCCTGGTGGAACCTGAAACATTAGTTGAAGTTTCTAATGTTCATGTCTCATTTATATGAAACAGATCTGTTCTCTCGTTAAACCCAATAAAACAAACCATTTTAGTCTCAGTAACATTCACATCCAGCTCACCTCTCTGCAGAAGAACCTTGGTCTCCTTTAAAATCAATAATAGCTACTTTTGACCCGTCACTTTTCAAGGAGACACAGCTTGGTTCAGGTCCAGGTGAGTCCGTTTCCTGGTGGAACCTGAAACATCAGTTGAAATTTCGAATGTTCATGTCTTATTTTTATGAAGCAGAGCTGTAATTAGAGCTGGGTGACATGACCTCAAATTAATATCACAAACATTTAACCTCAGTTATGATGAATGAACATTTATTTTAATCTAGTTCAGTTTTTGTCCCTCATAGATCACTGAAGAGGTTTGACTGTAACTATAATCAACTATTAAAACTGGAAAATGTTTCTGATGTCAGAATCAATATTTTTGATTTTAAAACACACACAGACTAACTGTTTATGGTCATTTATTGAAGAACAACTGAACAACTGAAATCAAAGCAAACATCACTTGAAATGAACGACTACATTTGAGTTTTAATGTAAAATGTAGTCAGAGACAAAATCCAGTGATGGATGGATGGATAGACTTATAGATAGATAGATCCTCCTCCTCCACCAGATGTGCTGCTGACCACAGTGTCAGATGTGGTGTCCTTCAACCTGACTTGCTGTGGTCTGTCAGTGAGGTAAGTGGAGATCCAAGACACCCAACAGGCGACACCTGCGTTGTTAACATATTATCATGTAGCAGAAGGAGCTGGATGGTGTTAAAGGCACTGGAAAAGTCCAGAAACATAATCCTGACTGGGCCACTCCCCTGATTCAAATACAAGTGTGCCCGGTGTAGGAGGTAGAGGAGAGCATCCGCCACACCAACCTCTGACTGGTAGACAAACTGCAGAGGTCCTGAGCAGGCTACACCTGAGGAGTGAGGAGGTTGAGGAGAGGAGGTGAAATGTTGTTAGAGGAAATGTCAGTGAATTACTGGGGTTTGCTGTGGAGGTGGAGGAGGGAAAAGGGGTCTCAGGTTGGTATGGAAGAAGAAGAACAAGAGGAGGTTCCTATGGTGGGGGAGGGGCTGGTCAAAGCGACTGAAAAAGTTGTTCAGCTCATTCCTCATCTTCTTTGGCCTCCTTCAGACAGTTTCAGTTCACGCTGGGCTGCCTTCATGGTCTTCACTCCTGAAAACAGTCTTCTTCACATCCATGACGTCACAACAAGCCTTCCACCATGATGAGTTTCTAGAAACACTGTGGCAGCAGTGTGTAGTGAGAGTGTTCCTGACATTCGGTTCTAAACTCAGCTTTTTAAGGCCAAAATCACCATTAAAGTAATTAAAATGTCCCTGTTTAGAAATTGTTCACCAGTTGAACTTAACCACAAGTAACTTTAAGTGTTTTGGAATAATGTGCTTTTTTTCGAGATAGATGTTATCTCAAGAGTGTTCGGGAAAACCGAGGTCTCCAGCCAAGTACTGTTGGGAAAGCACGTACACCAGTGTGTGTCTGGCCAGGAGAGGATCTGTTAATACACGTGTTATGTAATGTGTTGTTTTCATGAGGGTATATATTTGGTTGAGTCCATTAAAGGAAGTCTTTGCATCTCTCCAGCTGTATGAGCCTGATTTGATCCACGACATAGTTGGCGAGCCAGCCAGGAGAGAGAGAGAGAGAGAAGAGGGATTCATGCGTGGTGCCTCTCTGCTCTAAGGAAAACTGCAAGAAAAGCCAGCTCTTTAAAAACAGGTGAGATTTCTTGCCAAAACTTGCAATTTTACGCAGCGTGGGGTGGCCCCATCCTCCCTCTCTCTTCAGAAAAATTAACCGTAAATGCTAAGCTGGGATCAATGCAAAGAACACTCGCACAGAAAGAAAGATGAGCAGTTTCTGTGTGTTTTAAACAAATTGTACCTGGTTATGTTATATAGTGCTATATAGTATGGTGTATTGCTGTTTTAGTACTGATTGGAACTTGAATGTGCTTGGTGTAAAGCTGACCTTGTTTATGGCAGCAGAAACAGCGCAGTTTGACGCTGATTAAAATGACTACGAAAGTTGTGTGTAGCTGACATTGTTATATAGCAGCAAAGATAAGTGCAGTTTGACGCTGGTTTAAACAACTAGGAAAATCGGAAGAAGGAAAAAAAAAAGGCGACCCTGTCTGAGGCGGCCAAATAGCGCAGTTTTGACGCTGGTTTATATACGACTAAGGATAGTTGTGTGACGTTGCTCTGTTTGAGACAGTCTAGGAAAATTAAAAAGTAGCGCAGATGATGCTGAATAAAAGATGTAAAAGCTTGAGCAGTTAAGATATATATATATAAATATATAAATATATATATACATATATATATATATATATATATATATATATATATATATATATATATATAATATATATATAAATATATAAATATATAAAAGATATATATATATAAAACTTCAGGGCCCTTTTTAAATTTTTAAAAGACATTGGAAAAAGAGTTTTTATCAGCGGTCCTCTGCCAATCCACACCCGCGGAGCAGGGCGTTTTAGCAGACTCCTCCCTTCCTCTACAGTCCACCTGCAGAGCTTTTAACTTTGCTTTTATTGACAATTTTAACCTATTTTGGAACTGTCCCTCGTTCTACAGAGCTGACGGTGTCCATCCCAACAGGCTTGGCAGCCACATGCTTACGGCAAACATTCAACACGCTGTCCAAAATGCTCCACGTGACTGACTGTCTACCTGGCCCACCCCCTCGTTGGAGTCTTCTTCATCTACGCCCACATCACGCTTCTCTGCTGCTTCTCGAGGACCGTCCCCGACCACTAAAGATAGAGAAATCAACTTTATAGCTGCTAGTGTTAAGATGGTGCCAAACAAAAACATAGAATTGGTGTCAATCCCCCGTCCTCCAAAAGTCCACTTAGCGCGCTGTGATAGGGGCGTTAACCAAAATAATTTGATACAAATAAAAACTGTCAGACAGGTGGAGCCAAGAGAACTTGTAATTAGATGTGGACTACTGAATGTGAGGTCTCTTGGCTCTACGTCTCTGTTAATCAATGATCTTATTACTGAGACTCGTTGCGATGTCTTCTGCTTATCAGAGACATGGCTTCAAGAGGGAGAGTATGTGAGCTTAAATGAGGCTACGCCACAAGGTTATAATAACTATCATATTCCCCGGAGTACGGGTCGAGGTGGAGGAGTAGCAGCTGTCTACAACTCCAGCCTGCAAGTAAAAACAAAACCCAAATGTAATTATAATACATTCGAAAGCCTCACGCTTAGTCTAACTTTCCCAAATTGGAGATCAGAAAAGTCAGTCTTGTTGGTAGTGGTGTACCGGCCACCTGCTGGTGCTTATCTGGAGTTTCTGTCTGAATTCTCTGATTTTTTAGCTGGTTTAGTGCTCAGCTCAGACAAAGTCATCATAGTGGGTGACTTTAACATCCACATGGATGTTGACAGTGACAGCTTTAAATTAGCCTTTACATCTCTCTTAGATTCATTTGGCGTCTCACAAAAAGTGAAAGAACCAACTCACTGTTTTAATCATAACCTGGATCTGGTTCTCACCTATGGTATAGATACTCATCACCTGTTAGTGCCACCGCTGAACTCTCTTCTCTCGGACCATTTTTTAGTTACATTTGAGTTCAGCATTTGTGGCATAAAAACAGGAAATGAACCGCGTCATTACAGCAGATGTCTTTCTGAAGATGCTGTGAATAATTTTAAGGAGATCATTCTCTCTCATTTCCCTATGGTGGAATATGATAGAATAGCTGAGGGCACCGACCTGAATCTTACTCCGGCAGATATTGATCACCTTGTTAACAATACTGCCGATATGTTACATTCAGCCTTGGATGCGGTCGCTCCTCTGAGGAAGAGGGTTTCTTATCTTAGGAGCTCAGCTCCCTGGTATAATTTACATATTCGCATGCTGAAGCAGAATGCACGTAAAATGGAAAGGAGGTGGTACTCCTGTAAATCTGCGGACTCCCATTGTGCCTGGAGAGATAGTTTAATAGTCTTCAAAAGAGCCCTATGCAGAGCTAGAACATCTTATTATTCTTCGCTAATAGAAGAGAACAAACATAACCCACGTTTTCTGTTCAGCACTGTAGACTGTAGGCTGACAAAGAGTCACAACTCTGTTGGTCCATGCATTCCTGCTACTCTCAGTAGTGAAGACTTTATGAGCTTTTTTAGTGGGAAAATAATTAAAATTAGAGATGAGATTGGCCAGGCCCAGCAGTCGGCGGCTGTGAACGTCCCTGCAGCTTCGTTGATTTCTTCCATTTCTGATTTGACTCTGGACTGTTTTTCCTCTGTGGGCCTCTCTGAGTTGACCTCAACTATCAGTAAAGCTAAACCATCTACATGTCTGTTGGATCCCATCCCAACTCGACTGTTCAAGGATGTTATGTCCTCTATTGGTATATCAATTTTGGATCAGATTAACCTATCTTTACAATTAGGATATGTGCCACAGGTTTTTAAAGTTGCAGTCATTAAACCTTTGCTCAAGAAACCATCCCTTGACCCAGACATCTTGGCAAACTATAGACCAATATCCAACCTTCCATTTATCTCTAAAATTTTGGAAAAAATAGTTGCTAGCCAGTTAGGAGAACACCTGCATAGAAATGATCTATTTGAGGTCTTTCAGTCAGGGTTTAGAACTCATCATAGCACAGAAACTGCATTGATTAGAGTCTCCAACGACCTCCTCATGGCCTCAGACAATGGATTACTTTCTGTCCTTGTTCTGCTGGACCTCAGTGCTGCTTTTGATACTGTTGATCACGGGCTTTTGCTGCATAGATTGGAGCACACTGTTGGAATTAAAGGGACAGCATTAGGCTGGTTTAAGTCATACCTATCTGACAGGTTCCAGTTCGTCCATGTAAATGACGTTTCTTCTACACGGACTAGGGTCTGCTATGGCGTCCCACAGGGTTCAGTTCTGGGACCAATCCTTTTCACTTTATACATGTTGCCCTTGGGAAAAATTATCCAGAGCCATGGCATAAACTTTCATTGCTACGCTGATGATACGCAGCTGTATTTATCCATGAAACCAGAGGAAACAAAACCTTTGGCTAAACTTAAAGGGTGTCTTAATGACATTAAGTCCTGGATGTCCTCTAACTTTTTGCTTCTAAACTCGGATAAAACAGAGGTTATTGTTTTTGGTCCCAAACACCTGAGGAATGGATTGACTGGGTTTACGCTGGCTTCCAGCACAGTTGTGAAAAACCTTGGAGTCATTTTTGATCAGGATATGTCATTTAAGCAGCATATTAATCAAGTTTGCAAGACCGCCTTTTTTCATCTCCGAAATATTGCCAAGATTAGGAGTATCCTCTCCCAGGGTGATGCCGAAAAATTAATCCACGCGTTTGTTAGTTCTAGACTGGATTACTGTAATGCGTTGTTAGCAGGGTGTCCAAAAAGCTCGCTATATAGCCTTCAATTGATCCAGAACGCAGCAGCGAGGGTGCTGACAGGAATCCGCAAGCGAGATCACATCTCTCCCGTGTTAGCCTCCCTCCATTGGCTTCCCGTGAAATTTAGAATTGAGTTTAAAATTCTGCTTCTTGCATATAAAGCCCTTAATGGCCTAGCTCCGCGCTATTTACAAGACTTGATAGCATGTTATGCTCCAAAGACTTTGACCTATGACATACTGAAGCCGTGTATTGTTGTGATTTACAGTCTTTGAGAAATTGCGATTTACGTTTTATGATTTTTACAAAATCTTCAAAAAACCCTCCTCACTCTAGTGATGTCATCACGCACTCTAGCTCCGAGAAGAGAAGAAAAAAAAAAAAAATTAAAACTGCCTTTTCCTTTTTCACGTCCACTCCTTTTGCTCAACCTACATAAATTATACATCAAAACGTAGGCATTTTTGTCCTCTTTCAGATGATGTGACTTCTGTGTCTGTGTGGTGTTTAGTTTTCCGTCAAATCAAACCTAGAGTTCAAGGTGGTCCTTCCCGGCTCCTATATATTTCTATGGGGAAATTTTTCAAAAGTCTCGTCTTGACAAGAAAAAGTTTCATGTTTTTACACTGCCGTAATTTAAAAACCGTAGGCATTTGCGAAACAAGAAATATATCCCTGTAATCCTGAAAGCCTTGTGGCACTCACGGTTCAAAAATTTTTTCAAAAACTCATTCGGTTTTTGAATTAGAGCAGTTTGTTCAGGACATGGAAAATCGGACTTTGACAGAATCAACAGCCTACTGCTCCAGAGGGTAAATTTATACTTTTTAAAACTGCTCTAGTTTAAAAACGGAAAACATTGACGAAATAAAATATATATCAACGCGTTGCTGAAAGGCTTGTGGCGCTTCCGGTTCAAGAATTTTTTCAAAAACTTATTCAGCTTTTGAATTACAGCTGTTTGTTCGGACACAGAAATCCAGGTTTGGACTGACTGGAGGCAGTATAATTAGGGGGTCGCTGGCTGTTTCTCTCCAAAACTCGCTATTGGAAATAGGGATGCACGATAACTGTTTTTTCAAACCGATACCGATAACTTTCAGCTCCTAAAGGCCGATACCGATAACACACAAATATACCTAAGATCATTACTAGGGATGCACGATAACTGTTTTTTAAAACCGATACCGATAACCGATAACTTTCAGCTCCTAACGGCCGATACCGATACCGATAACCGATAACACACACATATACCTAAGATCATTACATTAATACTATGAACAAAACCAAAAATAGTTTTGACTTTTTATATGAACAGATATTTATTTTTTCCAATGAAAAACTATTGTCAAGCCTTTCAAACATTTTCTTAAAGCTATCAAACAAACCTATTTGATATCTCACATTAACTTAAATAAGGTGCAATACTGACTGATATTAAAAAAAAGGCTCCTTGAACTGATGGAAATACATGCATCAGAATTACAAACTGAAAAAGATTAACATGTAAAGGATTTTGGCATGTGGTTCCATTTAAATTAATACCTTTAATTAAAGTAAATGAGGTTCAGTAGATTTTATTTTTTAATCTCATGGAAGCTTTAGATGAGAGGAATGAGGGAGAGCAGAGGGAGGGGAGGAGAGGCTGCTGCTGGCTTGCACATGTTAGCATTAGCTTCCGTTAGCGCGATTTCAAAACTCCATGGAAGCGATTGTTATGTTGTAGGTGGACGATCGGGTTTTACGTATTAAAGCTTGTGATTGTGCTTCCCTCCTCATAGAATTCGCTCGGAGGATTCGTCACAAATAACCACCAAACTATCTTCTTCTTAAACTTTAACGAAGTTGAAGTTCCGTGCGGCCATATTTGTTGTGATCAGCACAATGCAGGCTGCATTCAAGGTGTAACGTAAATTCCGACGTTTCCTCGTTTGCTAGTCGTTATTTCAGCCTTTTCTATTTTTTTCTTTTTTTATGTGTAACGTGAGGGGAAATATTGCGAATATCAATTCAAGTCCGCAAATTATTACCGAGTTAACGAGTTGTTTTCTGGCATGAGGGAGTATTCTTGAGTTTCCTTATTGAGTAATCGTTTTTCTGATTATGCCGACGTCACTTGAACATAACATTCACAACAGTTCAGAGCACCGGTCATTCAAGGCTCAGAGGGAGCGAGGGACTGCCGGGTTTACAGAAATATATGTTATCGGGGCTATTCGTCGTGATATCGGACCTATCGGGATGACGTCATAATTTCCTGTTATCGGCCCAATAGTTATCGGCCCGATAGTTATCGTGCACCCCTAATCATTACATCAATACTATGAACAAAATCAAAAATAGTTTGGACTCTTTAAATGAACAGATATTTATTTTTTCCATTGAAAAACTACTGGCAAGCCTCTCAAACATTTTCATAAAGCTATCAAACAAACCTATTTGATATCTTACATCAACTTAAATAAGGTTCATTACTGACTGATATAAAAAATAAAGGCTCCTTGAACTGATGGAAATACATGCATCAAAATTACAAACTGAAAAAGGTTTACATTTAAAGGATTTTGACTTGTGATTCAATTTAAATTAATACCTTTAATTAAAGTAAATGAGGTTCAGTGATTTTTTTTTTTTTTTTTTATCACATGGACGCTTTAGATGAGAGAGATGAGGGAGAGGAGAGCGTTAGCATTAGCTCGCGTTAGCGTGATTTCAAAACTCCATGGAAGCGATTGTTATGTTGTAGGTGGCTGATCGGGTTTTACGTATCAAAGCTTATGCTTGTGCTTCCCTCCTTGTAGAATTCGCTTGGAGCATTTGTCACATACAACCACCAAACTATCTTCTTCTGAAAATTTAACAAAGTTCCACGCCACCATGTTTGTTGTGATCAGCACAAGGCATGCTGCATTCAAGGTGTAACGTAAATTCCCTCGTTTACTAGTCATTCTTTCAGCCTTTTCTATTTTTTTTCTTTTTTTATGTGTAACATGTGGGAAAATACTGCAAATATCGATTCAAGTTAGCAATTACTAAAATTATGACCGACTTAACAAGTTGTTTTCTGGCATGAGGGGGTATTCTTGATTTTCCTGATTGAGAAATCGTTTCTGATTATGCCGACAGTACTTGAACATAACATTCACTGCCAGTCATTTAAGACTCAGAGGGAGCCCAAGTATTGTAGTACAGACAGAAAACAGAGAGGAATGAGTAAGGGGGTTCTGAACTGCTATGCTGACAAGGACCAGGCCTTAAGGAGTATGGCCACGCGTGAAGGACGTACTTATTGGATAGATTTGCAACCCGGTAGCCCCAATGATGAGCTAGAAAAGACGAGAGCAAGGGCTATTGAGCAACTGCAGGAAATGGAAGATTTACTTTTCAGTTGTGTATCTCTGGGAAAGAGCAGTGAAGGACAGAAAGGGGTAGAAGACGAGGGAGCTGCAGGTGGGGTAAAAAAATGGGAGGAAAAGTGAGCCAGGTAAGTGGATAATAGGTGGGGCAGATGATACACGGACCCAGAAGAGGCTAAGAATACATTCAAATCCAGATGAAGCAGAAGAACGAATTGTAATGGGAGGAAATTTGACATTTGCACCACTAACAAAAGACACCAAATATGATCTCAAATACCGACCTGACATACAGCCACCAGATGGATACACTGATGCAGCTAATCAGCTTCCAATCTTAATTAAAGGGGCACAGGAGCAGTATATCCCGTGGCAGACGAGTGACTTGGGAGGGCTAATCTCCCGCCTTCCTCGCATACATGAGGGAGCCACGCGGTGGATCAGGGTGTTTGAGGAGGAAACCATTGGAAAGATACTGGCTCTTGGTGACATTAAAGCTGGGCACGAGTGTTGGAGATACCACCTCTGGAGAACAAGTGGAATTCAGTGGATGGCAGACCCTGAAGTTGATGGAACTGAATTTAATCCCTATCGTGGTGTATTGTGGGCAACACTGCAGAGGGAGTATCCAATTAAGACTGACCCCAAAGCATTGAGGGGGGAACCGTTGTTGGACACTGAGAATCCACAGAATATATCAGTCACCAGCTAAAGAGGTGGAGACAAGAGACTAAGGAGGAAGTCCACAATAGTCCATTAATGACGACACTTTTCAGGACATCAGTGGTTGGTGCTATGCCAGCACCAGTTAAGAGCAGACTGGAAGATGTGGTTGGACTGACTTCAAAGCCGCACAGAGAGTTTTTGTGAGCATGTGACCCATGCAGTTGAAAAGTACAGACGCGATGTTCGGAGGTTGGCAATCCCAACAGCTATATACAGGACCAGTTAATGGATTAGGAGGCCCAAATCATGGTTACTAGGGGTGCCCAGAGAATCCTGCCGGGGAGAATCAAATGCCAATATTAACAACAATATCCAAACAAGAACCTTTAGTACAAGTAAAGAATGAAGGTAAATGGTTATCAATGTTAGTTGATACTGGAGCAACCTATACTTGTATAGGTCTAAAAGACGCATCTCGTCTACCCATATCAGATAAATCTGTTAAAACAGTAGGATTCTCGGAAAAGCTTCAGACAGTACCAATGACTGCTCCAGTCCAACTAACTATGAGAAAAGAAACATTAACATTACCAATCTTGGTGTCAGAACAAACTCCAATAAACTTATTAGAAAGAGATGCACTATGCAAATTAAATCAAATATTATATTAATATTAAATATTTCCTGTACACCAGAGGGGATCAAATTAGGAAAAATGAGGGAAAATTTTCAAATGAATGTCTAGTCAGTATCAGCAAAACCATACTGGTTAGGAGATATAGCAGAACCAGTTCTCCAAATTGTTGAAAAGTGGGAAAAGTATATTTTGGCCCAGATCCCAAAAGACCTAGGTCTGAATACCACTGTCCATCATGTAGCAAAATATTTGAAGAAAAATGGGAAATTTTGACAAAAGGGGTAACATTACCGTTAACAACCAATCATTTGCTAATTGGAGATGAGGGCACAGCCCTGAGTGTAGAATTAAACTCGTTTCTACCACAATGGCATAATGTACCAAATTTGGTGCCGCACATAACCTTATTTGTAAATAAAGGGTTTGAATATAAAGACTTGGGACCCATGGTGCGCAGGGCATCCAAGACAAACTGGAAAGCAACAAATAATCCAATGATTTTTATGTCTGTAGACAAGACAATGATTAAAATTCTGTGTGGCACCCACATGATTGCAAAACCAAAGGAAGTCATTATCACTGCATGTGATGTTCCACAGATGACACAACTCAGTGCAGATGAGGATGAACTAAAACAGGATATGCTGTAGCAGGTCCCAGACGAACTGTGTTCTAAACATGATACTGATGTAGGAGTAATGAAAAACAGCCAACCCTGTTGAAGTAAGACTCGAGGCAAATGTGAGACTTCCAAGGCAAGCCAATATCCTTTGAATCCAGAAGGGGAGCAGGGTATAAGCCAAACAATAGAAGGGTTGTTGAAAGCTGGAGTATTAATTGAGAAGGACAGCTACTGTAACACAGCTATACTGCCTGTTAAGAAGGCAGACAGTTCTAAGTTCCGACTAGTGCATGATTTGCGTGGAGTAAACAACATTGTAGAAAATAGCCATGCAGAGGTACCCAATTCTCATACATTACAGACTAATGTACCAGCAGAAGCTAACTGTGATCAATTTGTGTTCAGCTTTCTTCAGTGTTTCACTGAATGAAGATTCACAACAATTGTTTGCATTCACATATAGAGGGAAGCAATACTGCTACACACAAATGCCAGCACAGCCCTCATGTGTTTAACCAGGTATTAAAACAAGACCTTGACAGGTTAGAACTTAATAGCACTGTGCTAGAGTGCGTTGATGATCTGTAGGTGTGTTCACCATCCCTAGATGATTGCCATAGGGATTCAATTAAGTTGCTTCGGAGACTAGCAGAAGGGGGGCATAAGGCCTCCCAGAAAAAGTTGCAATATTGTAAACCTCAGGTTGAATATCTGAGGAGATTTTTGTCATGTGGAACAATCTCTGTAGCCCCTCCACAGTTGGAGGGAGTGAGAAAATCACCGCTCCCTCTCACTGTAGGGTAAATGATGACCTTTCTGGGCATGACAGGGTTCAGCTCAGATTGGGTAGAGGACTATGCAGTGAAAACGGCACCTCTGAGGGAGATAATGAAGGTGGCCGGCACTCAAAATTTAAAGTCGCCATTACCCTGGACGAATGGGTCTAGGATGGCGTTTGAGACAATCAAGCAGGAGTTACAGGTAGCTCCAGCATTAGCTACCCCTGACTACAGCAAACCCTTTCATTTGTATGTGTCAAACAGGCATAAGAGGTATGTGTCTGCTGTGTTAATGCAAGAGACTTGTAGTGGATGAAGAAAACAGCCCATTGCATATTACAGCAGAAAGCTGGATAATGTGGTCCAAGGGTGGCCACCGTGTTGTCAGGGTTTAGCAGCAGTGCATTATGCATATGAAAAGGCATCTACTATCACAATAGAACATCCAGTCACCATACATACTCCTCAGAAAATTTCAAAGTTGATCAATCAGAGCAGATTTGTGATCACTCAGGCTCGTTGTTTGCAGTACCTAACACTGTTAACATATCCAGATGTCACTATCAGAAAATGCATGACGGTGAATCCAGGAGATAGTATTCCATTCAGGTTTGAAGGTGAACCACATGACTGTCTGCCTGAGGCAATGAAGTACACTAAGCTAAGTCAAGACTTGAAATCCACACCAGTGTTGAATGCGGAAGTGACATATTTCATACACGGATAGTGTTATAGGGACTATATTGGTAACCATGCAGGATTTGCAGTAGTAGAGCAGAAAGCAGGTGGTTTTGAGACAGTAAAGGCAGAAAGTTGTGTGCAACCATGCTCAGCGCAGCTAGCGGAATTAAAAGCTTTGACAGAGGCATGTAGGATGGCGAAAGGGAAGACAGCAAATGTGTTTACTGACTCAGCTTACGTGCATGGGGTGTGTCATTTGTTTGGTGCAGTGTGGAAGCAGCGTGGATTTAGAAAAAGTGATGGTACACCAGTACAGCACCAGGAACAAAGCAAGGATGCAACTGGTGAGGTTAGCTATCGTTAAATGTCAGGCACATAGGAAGGGCAACTTAGATGTGGTGCGTGGTAACAATGTGTCAGATGAAGCAGCAAAACTAGCCTCTAGGAGTCAAGTGGCAGTCCTGGCTCCACTTGTATCGATAGAACCCATGGCTACACCGGAAGATATTGTGTTGATGCAACAAAAGGCAGGTGTAAGCGAGCATATTTTGTGGCAAAGAAGGGGAGCAGTAAAAGATGGGAATGAGTTATGGAGGTCACATGAAAGATTGTTGGTAGCACCTGTTCCGTTGCTTACGATCTTAGTTTCGGAAGTGCACAGTTTGGATCACTGTGCAAGGGGGGAATCTTTAAACATCTTGTGTTGGACTATGTTGATATGATTAAGTCGGTCCAAGAGAAAAGATACATGCTTGTGGTGATTGACCGATTTAGTCAATAGGTGGAAGTGACGCTGTCAAAAGATCAGAGTGCAGAAACAGTTGTGAAGTTTTTGCTAAGGGAAGTGATTCCATGGTTTGGCATACCATCTGAAATTAGTTCAGACAATGGGTCAGCGTTTGTGTAGAAAGTAGCCAAAGGAATTCTGCGCCAGCTGAGAATAAAACAAAGACTGGGATGTGTTTATCATCCGCAGTCTCAAGGAATGGTGGAACATATGAATGGTATGCTTGAAGCTAAGCTAAGTAAAATATGCGCCAGTACGAAGTTAAACTGGATTTATGCATTACCTCTAGCACTAATGAGCTATCGCATGCAAACTAACAGAATCACACATTTAACACCGCAGGAAATGCTTACGGGTCGACCCATGCCAGGTCCGCATTTAAGAGGTCTGTATAAGGTTCCTCCTTTGCAATTGCAAAATGAGCTAAAAGAGTATATGAATCAGCTAACAGCCATACATAGAGCTATTTACTTGCAGGAGAAAAGCAGAGTTCCTGAGTCCACAAAGGTCACAGAGACCTTGGTGGAGCCGGGGGACGAGGTGTACATCAAAGTCTACAGGAGGAAGTGGCACGAGCCAAGGCATGAAGGTCCCTACACTGTGGTCAGGGCAACTCCAACAGCAGTCCAGGTGGAAGGGAGCCCCACGTGGTATCACTTAAACCATTGTGTTAAAGTGAGTCTGGAGCCTCCAGAAGCCAAAAAAAACAGGTGAAAATGAAAAAGCTTAATGTTTTCAGGAAGGGGACCATGGGCAGCCTGATATGGCTGCTGTTGATGGCTCTGATAACAGTAGCCCAGGAGGTGAGAGAGACGGCTCCAGAGAAATCCGGGGGGACAGTTTCAAAAGGGAATAATGACACAACAGATTCAACCAACTCCTCGAAACCATTGAACTCACAAAGGGGGGAGAATGGAGAATGGCAGGTTCAGTGGGTTAATAATGGGAAAGCACGGGATTCAGAGGTAGTAACACCAGACAGAAAGGTTAGTGTTACTGGAAATGTAACTGACAATGTTAAGGTTGTTGTGGCTGAGGCCAACATTCCAATAGCACCCAAAGAGCCCAATATACCCGCTGTACTAAATGGGCCAGACATTCTCGATGATCTTGATGATCGTGATGAGCTTTATGATTCTGATGAGTCTGATGATGATGAGGATGGCATTCTTTTGGGAGAACCAATCATACCAACGGGTGCATTCCCTAGATGTTTTAAGCATGAAGAGGAAGATAAGTGGGAAATAGCATGAGAAAACAGTTGGTATAGATGGGTGTGGTACTCAAGTACAGAAATGACCAACAAAGAATGTATATACTATACATTCTTCATTGGTACTAAGGCACCAACAGCAATTCCTGTAGTTGTTCCAGAAAGACATAGTTTCAAAAATGTGCAGAACAACGGAAAGAATGCAGGGAGAATGGATATGTACCTCTTAATCCTAATATTAGGCTTTTTTCCTTACCAATGTGTTCTATTCAGTGCAGGTTGATTTATGGATCACAAAGGGCACATAATTTGATTAGTCCTTTCCCTGCCTGGAAAAACAAATGGTGCATTGAAATGGTGCCTGACTACAAGTTTAGGGGTTCCCCCAACAGATTACAAAATAGACTGTACTGCAGAGTATGAATGTTTTGCAAGTGGTGGATATGTATCTCACGCATCTGGGGTTAATATAGGAAACACTACTGTCAATTGTGCAGTAACTTGGGTATTGACATGGTATCCTCACACAAATATGACACCAATATTTGTTACTGTACCAGTGTGGTATGAAAATCCAGGTCCAAATGATCGAACATGTGAAAACATAACAATGACAATTCCAGTTAATCAGTTTTTTGTCTGAACAGACTACAGCAGTGGCTGACAGTTACTGGATGTGTGGAGTATACACAGGTAGTATACAAGGGAGTGACTGAATTGCTCAATAATGGTAATACCCAGAACAACAACCAACATAAGTCTAGGAATGGAACTAGAGCAGGGCTTGACAATAAGCATTTTAGGGCACTGGCCCACAGGGCCAGTAAAATTTGGAATGTACTGGCCCTGATTCATAAATCAGTGGCCCAACTATTCGCAGGCGCGCGGAACAGCGGCCCTCGGACCCCTAGGGGGGTCCGGGGGCATGCCCCCCCCCCCCCGGAAAATTTTGAAAAAATGATGTAATTTGGTGCATTCTGGTGCATTCTGACACTGAAATGAAGAAATAAAAAGTCTCACATATTTTAGCAATATTATGTTATCTGACACAACATTTTTGTTGAATAACTTTTTTTCTGTTTGCAGGTAGCATGCACCTATAATCTTGAAGAATAACCCCGTAGATTTTCCTGCCTGCACTGTAGATGCACATAGTATTACTGTCGTAAAACACCTTCTGTGTTGTTAATGTGGTGTGATGCTTTGCGAAGGTCTTTCCAGGTTTTTGACCCGGTTGTGGGGGTTCAAGTGAAACATCTCACTGAACTATTAAGCAATACCGTTGTGTACTTTCGTTGTTTCGATTCTTCTCCGTCTTGTATCTTTTCGCGTGCATTTAAAGTAGGGCTGGGTTAAACGATTATTTTTGTAATCGATTAATCTAGAAAATAGTTTTTCGATGCATCGATTAATCTAACGATTCATTTTTAAATCCGATTCGATTCGATTATCTCCCCATCGTTTGACCTATATAGCAATTAATGCAAATTTATCTCCAGGAATAAAACACAAATTTCTTCTTTCAAGTTCAAAAATTAATTGTATTGAACAATACAACAATAAAGTGCACACAGTTGTAGTGCAATGGAATCCTATAATAAAAAAATAATAAAATAAAACTTTCCTTCAATAAATAAAACTGCAAAAAACACAATCTGAGCCAAAATCTTATCAATATAAAATAAATAAAAAATAACAGGAGCGGTGACAGCTGCAATTTACAAAACAACACAATGTGTGACAGCAGCAACTTAGCCTAATCATTTAAATCTGTGAAATAAATAACAAATAAATTCAAGTATTAGGCCTATTACAGTTAAGTGAACAGTAGTTTAACTTGTAGTAGTTAGGATGCTCTCAGTAAGTGCAGCAGCCTCCTGGGGGGTGCAGGGGGTGTGTTTTTTTTTTGTCTGATAGTAGTCCTCCAAACTTTTCTACTTATCCCTGTCCCTGAAAACATAAATCACAAACACAGTGCACAGGTTAATAAAACTATATACTTCTAAATGATCTGCCCATACCAATAAAGTATAATAATAATACATTAACCTAAAAGTTGAAAGTTAGAAAACAACAATGAATGTTCTATTTAAAAAAAAAAAAAAAGACAGACAAAGAAATAAAAAAAAAAAACTAACTTTAGTATGTATTTGAGGAATGTGTGTCAGTTAAGGCGTGTGTGTGTTTTAAGTGGGCACATGTTCTGTGTGTGCGAGGCTGGAGCACAAGTTACGTAGTGCGGTTTGGATGAATGACGGGTTTAATCATTGCAAACAAGGAAAGAAAAAAAAGTTGAAAACTTACGTGTCTTCTCCTCCACACAAGCAGCTCCCGTGTGCCTCCTCTTAAGGTGCTGGTGCATCGCGGTAGTGCTTTTATGATATGCCATCTCTATTTTGCACAGGTCACAGACCACCGAATCGTTACCTTTAGGTGTAAAGTACCCCCATACTTTTGACATCCAGTTACGAGATAGCTTCTTCTCCCCCGACTCACTGCTATTCTATGCCGTGGCCGCCGCCATCTTTTGATTCTGAGTGACAACGCATCGACGTGCAGTATTTGCGTCAACGTATTTTTGCGTCGACGTAATCGATGACGTCGACGCGTCGTCCCAGCCCTAATTTAAAGATGCTGCTGCCGAACATTCCCGAACAGTTCCGGAAATGCACGAAGACGCGACACACTCCTGCAGCGAAATTACGTTCTTCTGCACAGGCGCCGCTGCCTCACGTGTGAAGACAACAAACATGGCGGACCATCTTCATGTTCCGATAAAATACAAGTCATTTCTTGGCGATTATGATGAATATATACGTAAGAAAAATCTGAAATTGCCTCAAAATGTGGTGGCCCGGACGGGCCAGTGTTTAATAAAGTTTACTGGCCCGTACTGGCCCGAGACAGGCGAAAAAAATGCTCGGGCCATCGGGCAAATGCTATTGTCGAGCCCTGTAGAGTTAAGAGATCTTATGTGCCAGATCCACGTGTTTACCTGATGCTATAGGGCAGCCTCGAGGTATACCAGAGGAGTTCAAAGCTAGGAATGAGATACCATTAGGGATAGAATCAATATTTCTGTGGGTTACTCCAAACAAAAACACTGAGTGGTTAAATTTTATCAATTATAATCAACAGAGGTTTATCAATTATACGATTGAGGCCCTAAGAGAATTGGGAACGCAATTGCACGAGACCACTAGGATGACTATACAAAATCACCAAGTCTTAGATTGGCTGCAAGCCGAGAAAGGCGGAATGTGTGAAATGTTCGGGGAACACTGCAGTACGTACATACCTTTAACCACGGTCACAGATGGTACTTTCACCAGAGCAATGGTTAAATTGAGTGCATTAAGTGAGGAATTAGGGGAAAATTCAGGAGGTTCAGGTTTGATTGGTTTCAAAATCTGGGAATTTGGGGTGCTAACTTGGTAAAAATGGGAATCACGGTTATTGTGATGTTTGTAATGATCTGTCTGTTACTCTGTTGTGTTGTGCCTGTGTTAAAGAAAAGATGGCAGAGGTCTTTTAGACTGCAAATGACTGAACTGGTAGCTACACAGGAGGCGAGGTCTCAGCTGACGCAATTGGTGGTCGAACAGCCGGATCGGTTTCCCTTACCAGACTATTTCAATTGAATGATTAGCGTCTCTGACGACTCAGAGTGCGAAATGTGACTGTGACTGTGGTGCTGATAGGTAATGATATCTGATTTCAGTAGGATACCACCATGGACATTCCTATGCTGGGACCTTGGTGGATGCAGCAGGCAGTTGCAAAGCCACTCTGTGGACTGAATGGACTGTGAAGGACAATGGTCTCATTATCACTCCAGTATGGTGTAATCAAGATTATATAATCAGTGTGTATATTCATCTACTTATTTTTTCTGAGCGTTCATGACTATACTACGTGAATGTGCACATATAACTGTGCGTATATGATGGTATATGACATATGATGCATATCAATGTATGAGATATGGTGTTCGTCAGGATGGGAGTTTAGGCTAAGCTAGAAAATAGTCAGGAGAGGTAGAATGGACTCTGTTTCAGGTGGTGTCGCCGTGGCAGGTCTGCTAATGGGTCCCGAAGGCTGGAAAGACTCCGTTCTGTTGGTATCGACTGGGGACGTGATGGGTCCGAATGACAGTGCCAGTCGTGGAGTGTGGATGAAAGGCGTGAGGCCGGATGCGGTGAGTCCGAGGATGGTGTTCATGGCTGAGAGGGATCCAGCAAGAGTGCAGCCTGTGCGGTGCTAGGAACCAATGACAAAGGGATTGTGTGACGAGGACGACTGCCAGGACGTCGCCATGGAGAGGAGAGGACGTTCCAGGTTGCCGATGCGTCATGGTCAGTGGACGGGGATCCAAGGAGCGAGTGACACTGTTATGACAGAGGCATAATAATCCTCCGGGTGGTGGATGATGAGCGAAACCATTCTGACAGAGGCATGATAATCCTCTGGGCGGTGGTATGAATTGATGGTCTCATATGGAAGACTGGACAAGGGGGTCATGTGACTCCACCTGCAGCAGTATGTTTTTAAGAGAACAGTTCACAGCTACATTTACATTCAGCTCACCTCTTTGCAGGAGAACAGCTGCTCCTCTGTTTGGCTCTTCTCTTCTTCATATTGCTGTCAGCTAAGTTCAGTCAGACGTCAGTTCAGGAAGCTGCTGTACTTCTGTCAGACCACTAGATGGAGACGTGGAGCTGCAGTCCAGAACACAGAGATTAATGCAGCAACATTTCACTCACTGACACTGAGTTAGACAACAACACTAGTTTAGAAGACTAAACAGAATATTTAATTTTCACAGGATGTTCAGCTGATGAACCAAACAAACACCAGACTTACCATTAGTTCATTATATTTCTAAGGGTCTATATTTGAAACGTATGAGCACATATGTCCAACTCTCTGCTGACAAGAACATCAATATAAGTGTTCGGTTTCATCAATGAGCAGTTGAGTCGTATGTTTCGTAAACAATTTAAAAAAAATTGAATTTCCCTGAGGGAGTCACCTCTATGGGATCAATAAAGTCTAGTCTCGTCTGGTCTAAACAGGAGAAAGAAAATCCCAGTGAAGTAGAAGCTTTGAACAACCAGAATCTCTGCTACTCTGCATGAAGGAAGGAAGTGTTTCTCTGGACAAAGGCTCTCCAGATGTTACTTTAGATTATGTGTTTTTATCAGTTTTATGTCTATGTATTTCAGCTGTGTTATATAAAAAACTTTGATGGGGGTGAAAAGAAAAACACTACCTTGCCAACAAATATGAAGTTAGAAGAAGTATACTGCTGCATGAAAACATCTTCAAACTACATAACGAAGGTCTAACGTTCTCTTCTATTCAACTCCTCCACCATCACTGCTGCCAGTTGATGTGAAATGCATTCTGGGAGTGCACGAATGAAATAAACTGTCCTTGTGAACAAACCAACAACTGTTTAGTGCTCAGCTTAAAGGAACGTCAGAAGTCTGGTGGAAACATCAGTGACTGCTGGTTCATTACATAAAGCTCTCCTATTTAGCAGATGTTATCTTTAACACTAGGGGGTTGAAAAACGATGGAAAACACAAAGACACTTTGCTTTTTTGGAAAAAGCCAAAAGCATCTTTGATTTTCCTCCAAGAGACTCAGTCACTGGAAGCAGACAGTAAGTAGTGGAGACGGCAGTGGGGGACTCTACCTTCTTCAGCCATGGACCTACACATTCAGCTGGAGGGATGAGTCCTCTGAACTGGTTTCCTGGAATCATAACTGATGATCCAGATGACCCAAATGGACTCTGACCAGCGTTGCCAGGTGTATGATAATTATCATAATTGTACGATAATTTGGCCCTCTGTACGATCAATAATCCAAAAAAAGCAAATGTACGATAATTTGACCATTTCAAATTATTGCCTGCCACAACCGTCTGCCGGAGAGGTTTTTGTAAACCCTGAAGGCATCTGTTCCCATGTGACATGTTTTCAGCCAATCGTGCTTTGCTGAGTGTGAGATACAAGTGTTTGTCTCAGAACAACTAGCATGATAGGCTGAATGGTCAGCTTCGGCCACCCCACGAGACGCTCACAGTCAGGACCAGATCAGGAAGTCGAGTGAGCGAGATTTAAACAGAGTTTAAGCAGAAGAGGAAAAAGCAAGGGAGAAAAATTAGTCTCCAAAAATGCCTCCAGGCCTCATAATGTGGCTCTTAGTTCCCACCTCTAATTTGTTTTGGGGGACACATTAGTCTAACGTAGGGGTCGGCAACCCGCGGCTCTTTAGCCTCTCTGCAGTGGCTCCCTGTCATTTTGTGCAAAAAAAAACTTGTCAGATGGTGACTCTCGCTCTGGAGCACATGTAGTGCCCTGTAGGTTGCTCACCAGCAGGGGGCAGAATGAGTGTGTTTAGCGCAAAATACTGCCAGGTTACTGCACCGAGGAAGTCGTATCTGTGTGGTGCATTCTGGGAAAGGAAAAAAAAAAGGTGAGCGTGCGTTTGATGACAAGCGCCGGACATCTTTATGTGGTGATCATGTACCACCGGAAAAAAAAATAAAAGAAACATTTCCCACACCACATCGGTGTGTTGTAGTGGTGTAACCTATGTTTCAAAGACAAGTTTTTCGGGTTTGGGGAGGTTTTCAATATCGCTTCATTTGTGTGTGAAGCGATATTGAAAACCTCCCCAAACCCGAAAAACTTGTCTTTGAAACACAGAATGCCATTCCTGACGCTTATATGAACATGAGGACGTTCGCATTTGGAGTCCTGTCAATCTTTGGATCCACATAATGATGCGAGCAGGTTTTCTTCAGCATGAACTACATCAGATCCAAATATCACTCGTCTCACAGACGCCAGCCTGCAGTCCTGGATGAAAGTCACTTCTTACATCCCTGATACAGAGAAGCTCTGCAGTGATGTTCAGAAACAAATCACATTAAGCAGGTGAGAACACTGTCACAGTGATTCCTAAAGTGTGGGCCGCGGCCCCCTGGTGGACTGTTGTGGTACTGCAGGTGGACCGTGACAGGTCATTAAAAATAAATATGTTTTAAATCCTCGATTTAAATTTTTTTTTTTTAATAACTGTAAAATATTTATAACATGATTTAAAAACATTTAGAAATAATAAAACAAACAGAGTGATATTCCACTGTCACCTTAACTTAATATGACAAGTGTCTCCTTATTTGTTGACCCCTTACATTAATATTGGAATGTAGCTTTTAGTCTTGTATGTTGATCAAAGTGGTGTTTAAAGGTTTGCATGGGCCGCAGAGATTTATCACATTTCAAATTGGACCATGGTATTCTGAAGTTTGGGAATGACTGATTTAATAGGTTGTTTTTTTTCAACAACATTTATTTTAGAACCAGAGGCTGAGCTGATGTAGTTGTGTTTTATGTTCAGGCTCGATGGCTGATTGCTGTACGTGGCTGAGGAGAAAACAAGAGGATGACAACAGACTGAAATGGACCGAAGTCATAATTAAATACAAACTGGCCTATTTTAATGTTTACTCTTATTAAAGTTATTAAGCTGCAGCTATACATTTTATTTATTTAAAGTGGGCTACTTTTTATTTGATCAATGTTTTACAAATAAGGGAATAGATCTGTTCTTTGTTTTATTTCAAAGTTGGTCAAAACATGCCAGTGTTTTTTTCCTCCTCTTTCAAAAGATTCAAGATTCAATATAGTGACTGTCACGTCAACAAGTCAATGAGAATCTGTCTTGGTTCTGCTCCCAAACATCTACAGTCCAACAGCACCCAATATTCAGTCTTTATAAGAGTTTAAGGTTTTCCTTTGTTATAACAGGTAAAAAAAAAAGCAATAAAATGTCAAAGGTTTTCTGTTTGTTGTTCTGTAATTTCATAAATGCAACAAACTATAGTTCTTTTACAGTGGATGACTAAAAAAATAAGGAAATGAAAATTTAATTAGTGTCTTGTATGACCTCCTTTTGCATTAAAAACTTAAAAAACTGCCAAACATAGTACAAATAAGCTTTTGGATAGATTCAAATCCCTCTGAATACAATATAACTATATATAGAACTTCATACACTGTGTTATCATTTTAAGGGTCAAATAGGTTTTGTGGCTCCAGAAGAATTTTATTAAGGGGGGAGGGACAGAAAATGGCTCTTTTTCTAGTAAAGGTTGCAGACCCCTGGTCTAACGCCAACAACTCACGAAGCTGTGAGGGCCTGTGGGATGCTATTGATCACTAGAGTTATTAAATTTGACTATAGCGAATCATTGGGTTTGTTTTCGGTTATGACAGATGTGCGATAATTTCCCTCAAAATACGATCATTTTGACTCTCTGGTACGATAATCCTACATTTCCCACCTGACAACGCTGACTCTGACTAATGCTGCTGATGGAGCTCAACGGTGTCAAGGACATCCTGTGATGAATTTAAGGTTACAACCAAGTAACTGACAACTGAAGACTTAATTCACGCTTCAACCCGCTGATTAAGGCAGTCCTTCTCAAATAGTGGGGCGGGACCCCTTGGGGGGGCCCTGTGCGATGCCAGGGGGGGCGCGTGTGACCCCAGGGAACATGTTTATTTTATTTTATTTTTGGCCGTACTGTAATAAAGTGTAATTGCACACATACTCCAGTAGGTGGCAGTGGCGCTCACATTGTCCCAGTGGGTTCAGGGAGTATTAGCTATATTGTGTCGGGTTTTTTGCTTTTTTTTTAGTCTTTACAGACTAAAAAACTATTTTCAAAAAGTTAAACTTTGTTATAAGTTGATCTATATTTCTTTTTTTTGTTTCCCTTAATGTTAACGCTGTTATGCAGAGGTGTACTTAAAATAATTTTATAGACAAGTTATACTATATACTATATACTATAGTCGCGGTGGGGAGGAGGGGGGGCGCGAAACGTTTTCTTCTTCCTGGGGGGGGGCACAGCAGAAAATAATTGAGAAGCACTGGATTAAGGGCTGAAATTAACTCACTCAACTGGAACTATTATAGAGGGAGGCGGTTTTAATTTGGTTCCTGACCTCTGCTTAGATCGTCTCCACCTCGGGGACAACATCACCATTACCAGGAAACTATGGATGAATTTAAAAGATGTTTTCTTTACCTTCATGTGGAGAAAATCAACTGCGTCACGACGAGATGAAAACGAAAGTAAACTGGAACAAAACTTCGGGAAAAAAAGCGGGTAGAAACTTCGTGTTCGGGATGGCGGATTGATACGGATATATGATACTTCAATCCTGATGGTTCAGTTTTGAGGATCTATCCTCACATGAACAAAATCACATCTAAACAATGTTAAAAATCACATCACATCAATATCTAAATTCAATCATGTAAGTTCGTAGTATTTTTTTTTTCAGTTTTGAATGTTTCGTTTGGATAGGAACTACTTTTCCTTCCGCTTACGCACTCTGTTTTGAAGAGCGGCTGTACTGCGGCTCAATGAAGCAACAGCAGAATAAAAACGTTGATGTGTATGGACCCCCGTTTGGGACATAATTCAATGAATAAATGTGTTTATTATTATGAAATATTTCCCATTATTATGATAATGGATTCGTTTTTCATAAAAATTAGCTTTTAAATAATAATGGATTCGTTTGATTTGATTTGTGTGTCAATCACAGCAGAGAGGGCGGAGCCATTTATGTGATTGGCTGCTCTTTCATTCAGGCATAAGCAACAGAACAGTGAATATCGATAGTGGGCGAGAGGGGCAATGTATATACTCCAGGCCAGTAGGTGGCAGAATGCACCTCAGTTTACGGGTAAAAGTTGACATCGACTAAGAAACGTAGCGCGGAATGTAGGGAAAACTTGATTTTGACGGCATGGCGACAGGAGGAAGATCCTTTTCTGACTTACTCCGAGAGGTAGCCAACAGGCTCGATGCGAGTCCCCCACCAACTAGTAGATGTCAGAGCGTAGACTGGAGAAGGATCAGCCAATCAGCGTGCAGGTCAACCACTGGTCCCTCCCACTGGCAAAATGTCATTATTATATAAAAGCTCATTCTTATGAAAAACGAAGCAATTATGTAAAAACTGATTCTTAAATAAAAAAGCCATTCTGAAATAAACTATTATGCATTAAACTAAGATTAAATAATATTAAAATATATTTCATAATAATTACATTTTTTCATAATAATGGGGAATATTTCATAATAATATACATATATTTCATAATAATGGGAAATATTTCATAATAATAACATATACTTCATAATAATGCGAAACATTTCATAATAATAAACATGTATTTCATAATAATGAGAAACATTTCATAATAATAAACATGTATTTCGTAACAATGGGAAATATTTCATAATAATAACATATATTTCATAATAATGCGAAACATTTCATAATAATAAACATGTATTTCATAATAATGGGAAACATTTCATAATAATGGATACATATTTCATAATAATAAACGCCTGTATTTCATAATAATAGACTCATTTATTCATTGAATTATGACCCAAACAGGGCTCCATAGTATGTGGAGTTATTTTCACACGGAAAATAATCATTATTGAAACGGACTATACATGACTAAATAGTCAGACATTGTGGCAACACCACACATCTGATGAAGTGTTTCAGAAATGATCAGTTCAAAGAGCAGGATGAGTTAGAAGAACAGCGATGAGAAGCTGAGAAATAGACAGATACCCCACTACACTGAGACAAAGTTTTAGAGTGGAGACATTTCAGAAAGGCAGGAATTAGCAGGTAACTGGTGATCCTAGAACTGGTAACCAGTAAAATGAAGCAGATGTTTACTGAGTGAAACTAGAAGGATGGTTCAGGTGTGTTTGTCTACCTCTCTATTTCAGTCAGTCATTCAGGAACAGCTGAGACCTTCAGAGAACAAACCTTCAGAAAAACTGTTGAATGGACAGAGAAAGAATTAGAGCGAACCTTTGTTTCTGTCGCTCACTTGACCCTCCACAGTTCAGAAGTTTGCTTTTAATGCTAAACAACAAACTGAGTTTGAACCGTTTTTGGAGAAAAAACAAAAACCAAACAGAGAAGTTTTCTTTTTAATAAAGCCAGTAATGTCCTACAAGTCAGTTTTATGTCCGTTTTTGATGGAATTTCAACCTAAAAATGTCAAGTAAGCCATGTTGTTGTGTCTTGAAACCCAGATCTTGGTCTGGGTGTTGATATGAGGATTCTAGTCCAGTATCAGATGGAAACAGAAACCAGTGGTGTCGTCCATCCCTGGTAACGGTTGCTGTTCAGATCTGTTCATCATTAAACACCAGCAGCATCCAGATTGACTCATATATCCTGTTTTAAACTGTTTTTTTGTTAGTGCCATCTTGCCAGTATGCCAACTCTGTGTGTCATGGAGTTGATTTCGTGCAGTTTGGCAGTCGGGAGAATCTGACTGACATTGATCATAAATTCAGGAGAATTTTTAGTTACTGTGGTGTTTTCCTTTTAGTGAAGATTTTAAACACATCACAAAAAGAACTGAAATTAGAAGAGAAAGCACCAATACTTGGTGGAAATATGCCCAGTACAACAGAACCACTATGTTCAACATTAGCAGTGACTGGACCCGACCCTGAACAAGAATGTCTGCCTGCTGAATCATAAATAAAAGGAGAAGCAAAGGGGAAAAATGCATAAAAATATACATAAGATTATTTAAGAAGAAAGAGTTAAAAAAAAAAAAAAAACAGGAAAGGGGGTAAATGGAGAAGATTGTGTGTGGTGTCTGTAGTGGAGAAATTGAAGATCTCTGTACACCTCTGAGATGAAACACCGGTGAAGAGACATGCAGACTGTTAAAAACAGAATCGACATGTGCAGGAAACCAGAGGAGGGTCGGCAACATCTCCGCTACAGCTGACTGCTCTGGAGGAGGAGGTTGCTTCCACGCTCTCCATGGTGGACATGGAGAAGAGCGAGGGGTTGACACTGATGAAGACAAGTAAAATAACTTGTCATTCATTTATATTTTTTTGTGTTTAAAATGTATTCATTAAAATTTCATTTTGAATGTTAAATGTTGCCCTCAATGAAGACTTGAGTCAAATGACTTTCAGAATAATTTGTTGTAGTTTTCTAGTTTTGAACAGCAGCAGGACCAAGCTGTGTGGGTCGGCCATGAGGTCCTTTCCACTTCACAGAAACCAGAGGTGAGTGGGACACATGATGATGGAGTCCTCCACCTGTGGAGGAACTAAAACAGACAGGCAATGGTTATTAACTGTTTTTACAGATCCAGGACCTTCAGAACTGTCTTTGGACTCTGAGATTACTGGGGAGGGGTGGACGTCTGTCCAACAGTCCTTGAAACTGGAGCCACAGCCAGACTCAGAATCCATGACCGTGGTGCTGACGACCCGGGTGAAGAGTACCGGTGGCTGGCTTGACCTGAGGAGGGAAGACTGACTGAGGAGGGAGCAGACAGATTTGAGCCAATAAACATCTTTCATTAACACCTAAAACACCAACTGAATCAACATGGCCTGGTATCAGCTGTAGTCATGGTAACCTGAGCGACTGAATAACCCAAATGTCCAGGATGTCTGGAAAAGGTGGTAGCAGTAGCATCAGCATTATCACATCAGTAGTAGTAGAGTCACAGCCACAGCAACAAAAACACAATCAAGTAGGGCTGGATGATATGTCCTCAAATCAGTATCGCCATGAATCAAACAGGTTACTATATTTTACAAATACAAATACAAATATACTTTATTGATCCCCCGAGGGGGAAATTCAAGTTTCAAATACACCAGACGCTGCAGTCTGGTGTACTTGAGGAGCTGCCGGCGTCCAGCGCTCCTTCTTCATGTCCCGGTCCTGTGGTCCGAGTGCTAACTTCAGTTAACAGCCATTAAAACCTGTTAACAGCCGTTAAAACCAGTATATCTCCACAATGGTGAATCAAGTGAGATATCACAGGTCAGAGGAGGAAACACCGATGAACCAAACTGTCTCCTCTGGGAAGACCGAGCTCCCGCAGTCCGGCGAGCGATGGAGCCGACGGTCCCAGAGCCCGGTTCATCATGCGGACCGGTTGCTGGCGTCACCCCTGGCGGTGCCGGGCCCCACCAGGTCCTCAGACGGCCCCTGCCAGGTCAGCTGACCCACCCGACGTGTAGACTGCTGGACAGGGGCAGCATGCCGCCGCTGCCACGTTGGGGGCTCCCGTCCCGGTTCAGTTGACGCTGCAGCCCGGATCCAGTGGCAATGGTTGCCGCGGGTAGCAGTTCAGGATTAGCTTTAATGAACCGGCCCCCAGACACCGTCCATGTCCGCGGCGGCACGTCTCCACCAGCCGCCAGAGGACCGGTCCGCACCCACAGACGGCATGTCGACATCCGACCGCAAAATTTTCTAGCCAATGGAATATATATCTTGTGATTATTATGATCATTATGGTCCAGTCCCACAACCAAGACTGACACAAACCCACAGATCGTCCCCCTTAAAGCTAAAACCCCAAACATCTGAAGGGTCTGGCATGTTCCAACGAGGATCCATCGTTGGTGACACCTGAACTTGCTGGCCGTCACATTTTTCTCGAACAGCAGTCATGGGCGTTGTGTATATGATGTTTAAAACAGTCCATCACATCTTGTTAGATGAGTCCCTTGTTTATTTATGTTTGTGCAACAGCGAAAGAGGGTCGGACAATTCTGGAGCTGTTTGTCCAGTCTCCTGGCTGGATGTTGTTGAAGGGACAACTGGCTGGACTGGGCTGGACAGACTTCACCTGTCAGTCAGTCTGTTAGGACAGAATGCAACTTCTTGAACTACAACATCTCAGTGTTCTCTGTGTTTTCTCACAGCTCTGCTGATAAAAAGATACATGTTCCTGGACGGTCCACACCAACGGTGGAGGTCTGTCAAACAGACCTCAAAAATTAGACTTACATTAACCCTGCTCCCCCTGAGTCCCATATACATGAGGACAAATGGTACCAGGAGTCATCACCAGGAGGTCCAGGCTGTGTCTCAAAGCAGTGGTTTCTGTGGTTCCTGAAGCTCTGATCATTTATGTCCACAGCTACATCCTCCACTGGTCAGGGCTGAAATACTCAACAGACTAGTGATCCTCTATCAATATTGAGGTCACCTGTAATTTTCAGGTGCAGCATGAGAGATTTCTAACATACAAATCAGTCCCTCAAATCATTATCAACATCTAGACAATAAAAGAATGACTAAATGTGTAAAATGGGACAGAAAGGTTTCTTTAACCACATCATCTGAGTCCCAACTGAAAGGAAGTGTTGGGAGTACGTCACTTTTTGCTGTAAAACAGTAATGTAGCACATTACTATTAAAATACTATTAATATATTACTCATTACAATTTCAGTAATGCATGTTACAATGTTTTTTCCCAAAATTAAAAAAAAAAAGATTACATTAATACCGCGAGACATTCCAAAACCAAAAAACGACTTTAGAGTAAATATCTGCCATCTGCAATGGTCAGTTTGTGGAGGTTAAAGGTTATGATTGTGGAGAAGGAGTCCACCTTTTTCAGATGAATATATGTGCACTATTTTCAGTTTATCAGAGAAAAGGATAAAAATCTAATAGTCACGCAAAGAAAAACAAACTATCACAAATTACCACTGAATTGCCTAAAGTTATTGTGGAAGCAATGAAAACTCAATTTTCTTTTGATTGACTCCAAGGAAGAGCTACTAGCCGCTGTCTATACAAATAAAATTGAATTGAATTGAATTTTCTCATTTTTCACTTTCCTTTATGTAAGTTATGTATAGCGTCTGTTACAATGCCAATTGTCTCTAGGTGCTTTACAGAGACCCAGATCATGACCCCCGAGCAAATATCAATAACTGAAATTATAATAATAAATCAAAATCAAGGATAATGGCAAGTAAAAAAAAAAAAAACTCTCACAGCGGCAAAAAAACCAAGCCAAGTAGTGGCAAGGAAAAACTCCACTTTTAGGAGGAAACCTTGATCAGGACCTGGATCACATGGGGGGGACCTTTCTGCTGAAGACCAGCTGGATAAAGAAAGAAAAAGAGAGCAGAGACAGGACAGAGAGAGGATGGAGGACAGAGAGGAGAGACACAAATGACTGAATGAAATGACTATATAAACAGATGCAGGTAGCAGCACTGAGGTGAGATGGTCAGAGGACTAGATCACCGGTCACCATGGCAACTGACACCCTGAACACATCTAGACACACAGGTGGAGGTAAACGCTGGGATGGACAGAGGAGGGAACTGCAAGTCAGCATGAAACTCAGGAAACTCTGGCCTGAAAACACACAGAAAGAAAAGAGAAAAATGGAGGAAAACAGCACAACAAACTACAGGAAAGAAAATGGGGCACAGTTACAGTAACGAGGTGCTGCTAATTAACTATGGAATGAGCTGGAGGAGGAGGAAGGGAGGAGGAAAGGAAAGGAAGGGGAGAGAAGATCAGTGGAGACACCACTCAGCAGATCATGTTGGCGTCCCCCTGCAGCGTAGGCCTATAGCAGCATAACTATGACGAAGCTGTGATTAAGACGAGCTACTCTAGTCTGAGCTACTACAACTAGAAAACACCACCAAAGGTGGTGTTTTCTAGTTGTAGCGCTCTACAAATAAAGATTGATTGATTGATTGATTTAACTATAGCTATAACTATTATATGGGGCCCCATTTGGGTCATAATTCAATGAATAACTGAGTCTATTATTAGGAAATACAGGCGTATATTATTATGAGATACATATCCATTATTATTAAATGTTTCCCGTTATTATGAAATACATGTTTATTATTATGAAATACTTCCCATTATTATGAAATATGTGTATTATTATGAAATATTTCCCGTTATTATGAAAAAAATGTAATTATTATGAAATGTATTTTTATTATTATTTAATCTTAGTTTAATGCATAATAGTTTATTTCAGAATAGCTTTTTTAATCTAAGAATGAGTTTTTACATAATGGCTTCATTTTTCATAAGAATGAGTTTTTACATAATGGCTTCATTTTTCATAAGAATGAGTTTTTACATAATAATGACATTTTGCCAGTGGGCGGGACCAGTGGTTGACCTGCACGCTCATTGGCTGATCCTTCTCCATTCTACGCTCTGACATCTACTAGTTGGTGGGGGACTAGCATCGAGCCTGTTGGCTACCTCTTGGAGTAAATCAGAAAAGGATCTTTCTCCTGTCGCCATGCCGTCAAAATCAAGTTTTCCCGACATTTCGCGCTATGTTTCCTAGTCGATGTCAACTTTTAACCGTAAACTGAGGTGCCACAGCCCGCTGCTAACAGGACCTTTGCCCTTTCCGCAAACTTGGTATCTTGCGCTTGCCGTTAACGGGTGGTCTGGCCACCCGTTACCCGCAACCCGCATGTCGGTGCGTACAAGAGCGAATCCAAATGGCATCAATGTGCGTCCACCTAGTCACATGTGGACAAGGGATGTTCCTGGCAACTAATTTCCCTGTCGACTAAACGAAATTTTTAATTAAGACTAGTCGACTAGTCTAAAAATTACCAGCGTTATCCTCTCAGACCGGACGGGAGAACACCGTCTCCGGGTAAACAATGTCAAATCGGCCTGAGTGTGGCTAGCACCGCTAGCATCAGCAGCCGTCGTCTCGTGCAGATTAACATCCAAATGCTTGAGTGGAATGTGGTTGCGCATTGCTCCAGTCGAGTGATTGTATGCCAGTTGTTTCTGACACAGTCTACATACTACCTTGTTTTCATTTTCTAGATTAAAGTACCGCCAAACCGCGCTGGTTTTGCGAGACTATCTTCCCACCGTGACGTTTTAAAACTCCAGTCTACTCTAGCATTGCTGTGGAGAGGGGGGACTGCTGTCTGACGGCTCTGTAGCTCCGACTAGTGGCGGGCGGCTGTACAGGAATAAAACACAAATTGGTTTAAATGACTAATATTTCTGGTGCCGACTAGTAAGTGGGCGGACGTTTAATCGTTTAGATGACTAATCGCGCGCATCCCTAATGTGGACGTGCACAAATGACTCTACATTTGGAATTAACTCTTGTATAAAAAGCATGATTTGGCCTCAGTTGAACCCCTGAGAAAATGGCAGAGATTGTCTTAAATGGCTCGTGTTTACTGGGAGGCAGAGGGGAACCCTCAGGGCCTTCTACGCCTTCAGAGAAGGCCTTAAAAAATCAAAAAATATGAGTATCAAATTATACATAGATTATATAGATATATATATATATATATATATATATATAGATATATAGATATATATATATATATCTATATAAAAAAAAAAAATATATATATATATATATATATATATATATCATTTAATTTAATTTAATACAATATATTTAATAAATTTTCTCTCATTTATGTTCTAAAGTTAAGTTTACTGTCAAGTTCACATCAGCAATGAAAGGGTTACTGTCCTGAAACATGTTATCCAATCAGAATCGTCTGTCTTCATCAAAGTCCGGTTAGCTGGCTCATTAATTGGTTAGGACTTCATGAATCCCGGGGAAGGCCAAGCTATGTGTTTTGGTTTGGAGAGTGATGGGAAAATTGACCAATCACGATTTGATTTTAAGTGGGCGGGACAAAAAAAAAAGATTGTAGGCCTTCATGAAGTCCAAACAGCAGGTAGATTCTTTTGGAGCTCAATTCAAAGGACAAACTTTATGACGCTGCCATCGCCCACTTCACAAAGAAAGACAGATGAATGGATTTCATTTTCATGTAAGGTAGGCCTATGTTACAAGCCACCTTGATTATTATTTTGAGTGATTAAATCGGGTCAAGTGGACATTCAGTTATTTGTATTTATTGCGGAGGTTGTCTGTAAAATTTCCAGTGGAATTTGTGCCTTTAATTCCTTTGCCTTTAATTCAATATGTAAACTTATCAAACTTATCAGCAGTGTGTGGTTGGACTTTTGTTTTTTAGAAGGGTCCCCCCCCCCCACACACACACACACACACACACACAGGAGGTATAGTGGAATCTATGAAAATTGTGACTTTTGACATCAGTATTCATTGTGTCATGCCTAATTGTGCATGAAAAGGTATTTGCACTTCAATCGAACTTAAAAAAATCTTTGTATTACCAGCTTTGTGTAACTTTTGCTATATTGTGCATTTGAAGTTGTTTAGTTTGAGGATGCTCATAAATTTATTTATCAATGTGTGTATGGCTTGTTGTGCGCCATGTTTTATAGCGCTGTCTGTGGCGAAGAAATGAGCATCGGTGTCGGTGTCGGTGTCAGCAGTGTTATGGGGGTGACGTTCTGGGTGACCTCATTTTATATTTCCAGATTTTGGCTTATGTTTATTTAATGTTGCCTAAATAGTCTCCAGTTTTATGAAGTTACTGTTGAGAAAGTTTCTTGTTGCGGAGAATGTTATGTTATGGTCTATTTGTTTACATCCTTGTCATCGTTAATTCAAGGATTGCAGTTGTTAAACGCTTTGAATTCATCGTACTGTTTCTTTTTTCCGTGATGATTTCTCTTCTCGACAGTGAGGGCCGAGTGAAGGCCCAGCTGTAGTGCTCACGGTTCGCCACTGCTTGGAGGACACTAACTATCTGGGACTTTCAGGTAGCTGATAGGAATTGTCTGTGTAAAAATATTTACCCTATATTTATCATTCACCCTACAACAATTCCACTACTTCTTTATTATTATTTTTTACTTTTTCTGTGCTCTCCTCTCTCTGTCCTACATCCTCTTTCTGTCCTCCATCTTCTCTCTGTCCTCCATCCTCTCTCTGTCCTGTCTCCCCTCTTTTCTCTCTCTACCCGGCTGGCCTTCGGCAGGAAGGTCCCCCCATATGAGCCAGGTCCTGCTCAAGGTTTCTTCCTCTTAAAGTGGAGTTTTTCCTTGCCACTGTTTGGTATAAAGGTTTTTTTTTCTCCCTACGTGGGAGTTTTTTACCTGCCATTATCATTGATTGGATTTAATTATATAATCTTAGTTGATGATATTTGCTCGGGGGTCATGCTCTGGGTCTCTGTAAAGTGCCTAGAGACAATTGTCATTGTAACAGACGCTATATAAATAAAATTGAATTGAATTGAATCTGTATATATCAGTGCAGAGGAGGAGGAGGAAGGAAGAGGAGGAAGCTCTACAGCAGAGTCCCAGACGAGCTGCACATTAGAGCTGCTCTGATCTGGATGAAAAGATGCTCCATAGTGGTTAGCGGGTAGCGCAACCTGCTCTTAAAGGCAATGGCTGCTGACGCACTGATTGGTTTAACAGGTGGAATGTCCTAACCACTCCTATGCATAATGTAGCGGTTAGCGCAGGTGGGATAGCGGGTTTAGCTGGGTGGAAGATTGCGTTCTTTGCAGGGGAACACCCCTCCTGCTACCTGCTATCCCTAAATAGCGGCTTTAGGAGATCTGGCGGAAGATCGGGCCCTAACTATCCAACACCCTTTTTCTTCAGCTGGAACAAAGATGGCAGAACCACAACTTTCCTGGTATGAGCCGTTGAAAAACATTTCAAGTTTCTCTCCAGTGACCTTCGGTCAGGGCGCGTTGGTCGAGGTTCAGTTCCCGGATGAGCGCCGGTGCTGTTAATGGGCTGTGGTCTAAAACTAGGAAAAGTAATAAAGTTGGACCACAAGCTGCCTCTTGCTGAATAAAATGAGGCTCATCTTGAACTCAATATGTCATGGGTTAACATGGACCCCTACTGGTGTTCATTTATTCCTTAATGCTTTTTATTATATAAAATTGTAATTTCTTTATGCAAAGTTCTGGGTTTGTTTTATTTCTTCAACTATAAGATGCAACCCTTGACTGTTATGCTTTCTCATGTAAATTCTTTAAGGCTTAGTGGTCAAGAGCTGCAACTCACAGAAACATGCAGAATAGAAAACACAATCATGTTTAGGCCTTTTCAGCTGCAATGACACAAATGCAGAAACACGCTGCAAAAAGTGCAAAACGAGTTTATGAAGATGTACAAAACAAAAGACAGACAACACATTATGTATTTGAGACTTGCCTCGTTAATTTTTTTAATGGTTTCTGCCACTGTGAATATTGATATTATATATATATATATAGATATATATATATATATATATATATATATATATATATATATATATATATATATATATATATCTATATATATATATATATATATATATATATATATATATATATATATATATATATATATATATACTGTATATATATGGTTCTGTTTCCCAGAACCATATATAGAACAGAATGGTTCTGTTTCCCAGTAACGGGAAGCAACGCGATGCTCTGCTCAGGGAGTGGGTGGTGAAATGCTCGGACCACGGTAAAGAAAGAGACTACAGATCCATGGACGGACAGATGTGTTCTCAAATCTGGTTTCTCTCAGAACCAAATCAGTTTTTCTTCACTGCCTCTCTCACTGGTAGCTTCCATTTACTATCTGAAGCACATAAAAGCTAGTTTCATATCAATTTATTATAAATTATTCAAACATGACAATAAAATGAACGAACATAAAAAAAAATAGCACCAGAAACAATATGGTTAAGTGATGAAATGTAGTTGACTGATGTTTCATCCAGTTTGTGTTAAACCTCCATTCTGTGCCATCTCTTTATGAAGCCATGATTCTCTGTTGAGATGATGTACATTTGGGCTTTTAATGGACTGCTTTCATCACCTTGCCAATCTAAATTTATTCCAACCATTTTGAGCACTTACAAAATAAAAGAATCAGATTTAATAACTAAAAGTGAAGGGAATGTTGCGACATTGTAACATGTAACTTCTACACTCAACAGCTTGTGTGTGTAGACCAAAACACTTCAGTGTAGGATTCACTTTCCATTCAAGTGTGTTAATTTCTCTTATTAGCATCATCACCTGCCTGCTTCAGAGTAACATTGAGCAGATGGCGCCACTGCGCTGTCAGAAGGGTGAGGGGGCCTGCAGGGAGCTACTGAGGGCAGCATCACCAAATACATTGGTGTACGACGACTTGAGGAACTGGACGTAGTTCTGCAGGCTTCTGTTAGTGCTGTCCGACTGCTCCAGGCGATCTTTCAGGTCCTGGACTCGGCTCTGGTACCGCCTCTCCACCTGAGCATCAGAAACACACAACGTCCAGACATGCATGCCAGTTGCTCTACGCATAAAATCTTCATCAGCTGTTGATTAAAGCCTCAACCTCGTCCTTGCTGCGTCTCAGTTGACTGATTTCTGAGGTAGTCCGGCTAAGTTGGGTCTCTAGTTCCAGTATCTTGGACTGGCTGGAGCGCTCTCTGGCAGCTGCACGTTCCCTGGACTCAGACATCTGGAGATACGAGAGAGGAATAAAAAGTAAGAGACAATCATGAAACAATTCGAGGACTCCAGGGGACTTTAAGGGGAAGGATACAAGCCTGAGGTGGACAGCAGTGATCTTTGATCCGTCAAAAACCATCACTCATCAATAACCGATATAACCACATGGACAGAGGATTGTTGTGAGATCTGGACCAAAGACTTATCAGAAAAAAAGTACATCTGTGATGGAACAGGATCGTTCAGTGCTCTTGGAGAATTTACATTTGAATGAAATGAAAACTAAGAGACTTTAATCAGTTAACTGATCTCTCAGGTCTGTAACACGATCAGCTCTAAAGGGATGATTAGAGAGGCGGAGTCTCTCTGAAGAAGAGATGAACAGACGCTCTCCAATCGGTGAAAGAGGGTCTAAAAAGATTGTGGAATACTTTAAAAACAATGTTCCTCAACGTCAAATTGCAAGCATTTTCCAAATCTCATCATCTACAGGTTCAGAGGAACTGGAAACATCTCTGTACGTCAGGGACGAGGCTGAAGACCTTCATTGGATGCCTGTGGTCTTCAGACGTCACATGGTTGTGTCAATGACATCACTAAATACTTCCAGAGACCACCGTCGGCAAACACAATCCACCGCTCCATCTGCGCATGACAGCTGAAGCTCTGATCAGAGACGCCGTGTCCTCCTGAAGACGAAGAGACCTTCCAGCTGTTATCAGAGTTCTGGAGGGAACTATGAATGCTGAAAGGTATTTAAAGGTTTTAGAGCAACATCTGTTTCAGGGAAGGTCTTCTGTATTTCAGCAGGACTATGAAAACCACATACTGGAGCTCCAACAGCAGGACTTCATCAGAGAAGAGTCCAGGAGCTCTACTGGTCTGCCTGCAGTCCACATCTGTCACCTGTAGAGAACATCTGGAGCATCTTTAGACCAAAAATACAGCAAAGATGATCAGGAACTGTTCAGCAGCTGGAAACCTAAATCAGACAAGAACAGGACCAAACTCCAGGACCAAGACTCCAGAGACTCAGAACCTCCATGTCAAGATGTCTGCAGACTGTTGGAGACTCCACCATGGAGAACATGCTCCTGTCCAACTATTCAGAGACCTGGAGCAGAAATTACACCTGAAACAAGCTCATTTAGTGGATGGAAGTATAAAGTTTAAACAGTTAATGTTATCCATGTTCTGTTGTGAATAAAATGTTGGTTCCTGTGAGTGGAAAGTCTTATAGTTTTCATTTTATTCAAGTGTAAAAAAACGCCCCAACTTTTCCAGATATCAGGTTGTAATTTATTTATCATTTTCATGGTAAAGGGATTAACTGTGCTGGGTGAGACGCTGTAGGAGTCACCTGCTGGCGAGCATCATCCAGAGCCTCCTCCAGCCTCCGGCTCAGCAGGGAGCACTCCCTCGTCTTTTCCTCCAGAATCCGCTGGTTGCTATGGATCGAATTTTCTCGTTTGGCAACGACCGCTTGAAGGTCACTGTTCTGATTGGCGGCCTCCTCCAGCTTTCTGGTGGAGAGAAGAAGAGAGGACGGTGTCAACAACAGGAAGTTAGACATCAGAATGTGGTTCCAGGTGTTGGTGAGCACGACTGTGCTGTTGAGAAACTTTGTATGAAGCCATTTGTGTTTACACCTGAACAGCAGCCCAGTTCAGACCTGATATCAACGCGTGTCCTGAGTGACCTGAAGACAAGCGGACAGTCCTTAACTATCATAGGGGATGCATTCAGCTCCCATCAGCTGTCCACATTCTTCTAACGGTGTGAATGTGTCCTGTCCCACACTGGAGGATCATCTGCTCATCTGACAACCGTTCAAAGTACTAGACACTTTGAACGGTTTTGTAAATTAAATTTAGGTTCATATATCATAAACGCAGCTAACCTCATATAACCTGTATTCTTCTGACCTTATATAACCTTTTATTCTCCTCTGCACATCAGCTATGTTAGTGTGCTATTGTTTCTTTGCAAACTGAAGAACACCCTGTTCTTGCAGACAGCTGCAAGGTCAGATAATAGATATGAAAATAACAAGAATGTAGAATAATGCACCCGTTTGTTAAATCCTACTCCCCGTTGAAGACAGTCAGTAATACAACATGACCAAATATGGACTTCTGGTGCTGCTAGTTTAAATGGTCTGTGTCTCTCTGCCTGGGCCAGAGAGAAATATTTTAAGTTCTCTCTCCATGCGCATGTCTTTTCATTTCTGACTTGACTTAATAAAAACATTGTGAACGCAGTTGTTATCTTTGTCATTCTGCTTGGATTATTCTTCAGATAATTTTCCACGACAGTTTCCTGCTCTTCTGATTTCAGAAATAAATGTGGCAACGGCTGTGAGTGTGTTCAGATAGACAACTTGAGCAGCACGTTGTGCTCGCATGTCTATGTCTCTGCATGGTTCATTCCAGTTTCACCCATTAGTTCACGGCCCATTTAATTAAGCAAAATCAAGCACATCTCTGCATTGCCAACCGATGCACAACTAAGTGTGCTACAGTTCTAATAAATCTCACTATTACCCTACTGCCCACCTGTTGGCTCTAAGGCCCCGATCGTACACTTCCCACTAGCCGAGATTGCATTAGCGGTTAGTGAGTAGTACTCACTAACCGCTAATGCAATCTTCCGCTCCCTAAAGTCACTATCCGTTGTGCTAACTCTCTTACCCACTTTGTAGGTGTGACAATAGGCGTGTTTTTTGCCCTTTCCGCAAACTTGGTGTCTTGCTATTGGAAGGAACTATGATAGCGGGTGGTCTGACCACCCGCTACCCACGCCACCCGCACAAGAGTGCATCCAAATGGCATCAATGTGCCTCCACCTGGTCACATGTGGACGTGCACAAATGGCTCTACCTCTCAAATTAACTCTTGCTAAATAGCAGCTTTAGGAGATCTGGCGGAAGATCGGGATCTAAATTTAAGGATCAGGACAGGCGGTCACTGTGTGAGTTGATTTCTTGAATCCATTCAGTAAAAGCAGCATCCAAACACATAAAATAGGCCACTCACAGAAAACCTCCTGCTCAGCCTTTTCTAAGTCCCTTAAGGACCTGTTGGTGTTTGGACTCACTGGGCTCCCACCGTTTAAGGCCGAGCCATGTACATTTCATTGACATTTGTGATCCGATCAGCCAGGACACGTTAGTAAGTCTTTGAGTGATTATGCTTGAATCAACATCAACACCTAAACTGTTACTAGACATCTGCTGTCAACACTCTGCTTCAAACAAGAAGCCTCAGGGTATGTTAGACCCTTAAGGCAGAACTCTGCAGACCGGTCTGCAATATTTAGATTCATTTTCTAGGCTGAATCAGCGTGGGAACTAGATAAATACTCTGAAGGGCCCAAATGCAGGAGACCAGGGAAGCTGGAGTGATAACAACAAACACATGGAAGAAGAAAAAGTGATGTCACAGCAGGATACATAAAAGATGAGCAGGCAGGAGACAGAAAACCACCAGTAAGCAGGAACAGCGTGGAAGGAGACAATAAGACAATAATGTAACATTTCTGTCTCCTCTGAAACAATAGACTTGGATAACCAGACTAGGTCTCTTTCCACTGTGTATTATCAACACTAACAAGGTTTCTTATGGTTTCCATATGAACTGAAGAACAACGTTGTTAGCTAAGTGTAGTGTCAGCGGCTGTAAATGTTACCAGAACCAGATCAGGTGGAGGGATTCATCATAAAAGCAGTGTAATGTGAGAGAGGAGTACATGGTAGTCATAAGAGGACTGGGAGGAGTCAAAGCTGGTGGGTTAGCGGGGAGGTGACTGACCTTTCCAAACTCTCAACTCTCTGCTGAAGCTGCCTGTTCTCCTCCAGCAGAGCCCTGTTCTTCAGTCTCAAGTGCTCCGTTTGGCTGCTGGTGGTCTCCAGCTGAAACAAACATGAGACACAACCTTTATCAGGCAGGTTCAGTTCATGACTAACCAGCTACGTATCCAAGTTCTGGTTAAACATGTTAGCGTTACAGTTGTTTTCAGTGCTCATTCTGCTGTGCTACTTTAACTCCATGTGCTGTGACCTTCATGCGGAGGTCCGTCAGGGTTGTGCTGAGCTCCATGTGCTGTCTCCCCTGGATAGATTCCCTGTCCTTGGCCTCCTGCAGCTGGAGTTGGGAGCGCTGTAAGGCTTCAGGTAGAGGCTCCAGCTCTGCCAACCGGCCCAGGAGCTCCTTGCGCACTTGCTCTATCTCCTGCTCCTAGCTCCCCTTGGACCGTCTGGGCCTCCCGCTCTGCCAGAGCCAGCCGTGCACAGTAATCATCCGCCTCAGCTCTGGTTTTTACCACCTGTGCAGAGTTGGTTCAAAAACAGGAAAAGAGTGGAGGCCGGGGGATGATCAGCATCCGTACCATACTACCACAACGTGATGCGGTCTGAACCTAATGGGAACTGAAACGTGGCTTCACATACCTGGGATTTGTAGCTGTCCAGCAGACTTTCGTATTGTTTGATGGAAGCTTTGACCTGCTGAAGCTCAGACTGAGACAATGCCAGTTTCTCCTCCACTGCAGATGCTGTAGCCTGAAATGAACAACCAGCATCAGCTGATACGATTAACCGTGAAGTCTGTCTAACATGCAGGCCTCAAACCAGAGAAGGTTTGGATGATTAACAACAAAATGCACTCATTCTTACATTGACTTTGAATTTATTTCTTCGCAGGCACAACAAACTCAAGATATTTCATGCTTTTTCCACCAGTCAAATTCAATTTGTTAATATACACTTTGCTTACTTTGAGATACAAAGATGAGCCGAGGATCTTAATCTTTTCAATTAGGAGTGCATGATAACTATCAGGGCGATAACAGGAAATTATGACGTCATTCAGATAAGTCCGATGAATAGCCCCGATAACATATATATTTTTGTCAACACGGCAGTGCCTCGCTCCCTCTGAATCTTAAATGACAGGCAATGAATGTTATGTTCAAGTAACGTCGGCATAATCAGAAAAACCAAATTCTCAATCAGGAAAATCAAGAATACCCCCTCATGCCAGAAAACAACTTGTTAAGTCAGTCATAATTTTAGTAGTTGCTGACTTTAATCGACACTGCCTGCTGATGGCAACAAACATGGCGGCGATGGCATGGAGCTTTGTTAAAGTTTCAGAAAAAGATAGTTTGGTGGTTATTTGTGACGAATGCTCCAAGCGAATTCCACGAGGAGTGAAGCACAAGCTTTAATACGTCAAACCTGATCAGCCACCTACAACATAACAATCACTTCCATTGAGTTTTGAAATCGCGCTAACGTGAGCTAACGCTAACGAGCCAGCAGTAGTCCTTCCTCTCCCTCATTCCTCTCATCTAAAGCTTCCATGAGATAAAAAAAAAAAAACTACTGAACCTCATTTACTTTAATTAAATGTATTAATTTAAATGGAACCACAAGTCAAAATCCTTTAAACGTAAATCCCTTTCAGTTTGTAATTCTGATGCATGTATTTCCATCAGTTCAAGGAGCCTTTATTTTTTATATCAGTCAGTAATGAACCTTATTTAAGTTGATGTGAGATATCAAATAGGTTTGTTTGATAGCTTTATGAGAATGTTTGAGAGGCTTGACAATAGTTTTTCAATGGAAAAAATAAATATCTGTTCATTTAAAAAGTCCAAAGTATTTTTGATTTTGTTCATATTATTGATGTAATGATCTTAGGTATATGTGTGTGTTATCGGTTATCGGTATCAGCCTTTAGGAGCTGAAAGTTATCGGATATCGGTAACGGTTTTAAAAAACAGTTATCGTGTATCCCTATTTTCAATAGATGCATAAAAAAAATCACTGAAGTATTTAAAAACAATGTGACTCAAAAAAAGACTGGAGGGGATTTGCATAGTTATCCTTCTACAGTAATTCATACTCTTGAACCATTTAAGGAACCTTTCAGTGCATCAAGGACCGATCCCTCAGACGACAAGACGATCAAGATGACGACGCTGCGTCATTCAACCATAGCTCATATAACCACGTGAATGGTTTTTACTTCTGTAAAGCTCAAGCCCTCTGTGTGGAGCTACATTCACAAATACCATGAAAAAGCTTACTGTGCAAGGCAGAGAGCCTTATTTAACCTTGTCCAGAGGCAGTGTTGGCTCTGAAGGTATCTGAGATGGAGCATCTCACAGTGGAGCTCTTTGGAAGAAATAGCCACAGTGTTCTGGACCAAACATTAAAGGAGTCCAAAGGCCAGGTGCTGTGATGGTACGGGGCTGTGGGATGGGGCAGTGGCCTCCGCCACCATCTTTTAAATTTATGCAGAACACACACTGAGACAGACAACATGTGCTGCCTCCAACACCACATCTTCATCAGGGCTGTTCAGCAAGACAGTGGAAAACAAGAGCATGAAATATCTTGAATTCAAACCAACTACAAAGAGAAAAATGTTAAAGTCAATTTAGAAATACCAGTGTTTCATTCTTTATTTTCAACTTTTTCTGATTCGGGGTTGCAATGCAAATTCATGTGAGTCTATTAGAATCAATTATGTATTAAGGAAGGAAATTTCTCCAAACAAGTGTGTATCAGACATGCAGACATCAATCAGGACAAAGTCAGGGCGACATTCACCTACTGAGTCTCCTCTACTAAGTGAACTAACGCTCTCTGTGGGCGGCTGGTTTCACCTTGAGAGACTGGTTCTCCAGTTTGGCAGCAGCGCTCTCTGTTGTCAGTCCATGCAGGTGATCTAACAGCGCTTCTCTCTCCACTCTGCCCTTATCTTCTGTACTTCGCAGCTGCTCAGTCAGCTCTGTTATACGGCTGTGGAAACACGTAACAGGATGGATATCATACCTTCATGTAAATGAAACTAATGTCACTTTTGCAAAAATCATCAGTGTCTTATTTGTTTGGCAATTTCATATTTTCTTTGCATACATGAAAACAATAAAGAAGTATGGTTGGTGTCACGAGAAGGATCCCTGCTCACGCTCTGGTCCTGAGGTTGTTTCGCTGTTGAGAAGCTGCAGAGTCTAAAGTCTTCATACAAGCATGGGATCTGACCTACTGGGCCATATAGGTACTGGTGCCATATATACCGTATCGACCCGGATACAGGACGATATTTTATTCTAGAACTCATATTCCCGGGCCGCACGGTGGCGCAGTGGTTAGGGTACAGAGGCTACAGTCCTCGATGCAGTGGTCGCGGGTTTGACCCGTCCTGACCCTTTGCTGCATGTCCTCCCTGTTCTCTCTCTGCCCCCTTTTACTGTCTGTCTTCACTGTCAATAAAGGCTACTAGTGGCAAAAAAAAAAAAATTATCATATTCTCAAAAATGGGGTCATCTCCTAATCAAGGTCTAGACTTTTTTATTGTCGTTATTCATCTGCGCCACTAGATGGAGCCGCACCGAAGTCACCAGTTAGAATGGAACATCACAGTGAAGACATGGAGCAGATCTGATGGAGGAACCATGAGACCGACTCCATCAAAGGGGTTAGAAAGTTTAGTTACAGTCCAGAATTAGTTTTTTACAGACTAAATTATTAATGTTGTTCTAGAAACTGAATATAACTGGACTTTGATGGTTCTGCAGTTATTGACATCATTAATGCAGTTATTGAACTACATGGTTGTTGCTGATACACTGAGTGAGTGAGGTGAATTCCAATTCCTCCCTTAACCCTCAATCTCAACCCTCAGTCTCAAAGTTGCTCGCTCTCGCTAAGGGCAAGTGCTGTTCCGATTCTAAGAACGTCAAATTGAGGGACAACTTTGAGGGCTGCATCGCCCTCAAAATTGAGATTCTCCGGCACCACCCTTGGAAGTAAGAGCTACCCAGAAGGCATTGGGTAATTTAACCAAGACAAAAGGATGGCAACAAAAAAAGCTAGCTACAAATGTAAGTATCTTCGTAGTTCTTAAAGATATAAATGTTACGAAACCATCTTATTGTCTTTGTTTGAGACTTTTTTCATGGATTAACATTGTTGTGTAACATTTATTTTTTTACCTTACGACGTTTGCTGCCAGACCAATGGTCCCGGCCGGCTTCAGGTTACTTGTATACCTTGTTGTGTAGCGATGGAGGACTGAATAATGTATCCTCTATTGTGTTATTTGCTAGTATTATTTAGAGAATATACGTACAGCGTTCTTTTCAATGTTATCCCTGTGTCATTTCAGGGAATACAGAGACAACACGGGCTCTGATACATTTCAGTCTGATGACGTAACTGCACTCAAGGGGTGTCCCATTTCTAAGTCACAAGATAGGCCAGACACTTACTTTCAAGGGTTAAGATTGAGGGCCAAAAATTGAAGGTTAAGGGCGAGGGTTGAGATTGAGGGTAAGGAGAGGAAATGGAATTCACTCATTGTCTCAGATTTAAGAGAATAAAGTTTATTAAATAGTACTATACAGTACCTTGATCTGAAATAACATAGAAACCTGACATGTACTTTACCTTCAGTATGGAACAATACTTCCTAAAAAAGATGAAATCATTGAAATATTTAACAATACAGCAGAAATTTATCTCTGTGGGATTTTTTTTTATAATAATGGTTCATTAAAAAGTTGTGTTATGAATAACCTTATGGTCTTCATCATATTTTTATTTTCCCAAAATGATTTGAAAAATAGCAGTCTTTTAATCAGTCATTCTATATTCAGGACGATACGGTAAATTACGTTGCTGAGGTAACCTTTTTTGGATTTAAGGGATTTTATTAAGTTATTGGGTTATTGGGTATATAGTGATTATTGACAACTGCCAGCTATTTCATCAGGGTCTTTATTCAGGTTTTATTCAGTAGATCATCAAGGAACACTGTTGTGCCTCAAATAAAAATATTTTATTTTCTAAACTGTCTCCAGAGCTCCAACTCCTCTCTACTCTTCATATGCAAACCTCATGAAAACTAAACTCAGCTCTGAATCTTGAGCTCAACAGTGTTTGAACACAGTAGAAGACGTAGTCACCTGTTCAGCAGTGACAGCTCCGTCTCCAGTTGACTCTTCTCTTTTGCTTCCTCTGCATGTCGACTTTGCCAAGTCTCTGCTGCCATCAGGGCATCTGCTACCTGCTTTTCCTGTTCAGGAAAATGTGGAAGTGATATTTCTTATTTTTATTGGCTCAGCGTGGATTTTAACGACGGCTACGTCATGTTCCAGCAGAGCAGACAGCTCGGACACACAGCCTACCATGTCCATCAGCTGAGCGCTCAGCTGGCCTGCAGCGTCCCTGCTGTGCTCAGCCTGCTGTTTCTGGGCTCGAGTGGCTCGTTTCAGAGCTTCTCGGTCGGCGGAGGCCTGCTGCTTGTGTCTGCTGAGCTGCTCTGTCAGGTGCTTCATCTCTGCCTTCTGTTGGCTGGTTGCTCGCTCCAGGTTCTGGACCAAACGTAAAGAAGAAGAACCCACGATGACAGCAGGGTTCTAACATCTCCCCATATGTGTAACAAAGCATGAACACAGTTTTTATCCACCCAGCCTTCCAGACATCAGTAGCTGTCTTAATGACCAAAACGTAAAAGATCTCCTGACGAACCCTTATCTGCACAGTGAGCCGGTTGTTCTCAGACTCTTTGCTGCGTAACTGTCCCTGCAGATGAGCCTCTTGTTGACTCCAGAGTCTTGGACAAGTCACATGAACTCTTGGCGTTGTCCTGCATTTAAGAAGAAAAGAAAATGTAGCAGACAGCAGTTACCAACCAAATGATTTATGATTAAAGGAAAGAGAGGTTTAGAGACGGCAGCTGAGCACCACAGTACCTTCTCTGTGTCTAAAAGTTCAGAGAGCTGCGTAACTTCTCTTTCTTTCTCTTGAAGTTTCACCAACCAGATGCTTTAAAAAGAAAAGGAAAGCAGCTTCGCTTAGATGTCACACTTCATTCACTTCACAAGGACAAATCAGAAAATATTAAATTAAAAAATACAGGACATCAACATTAATACAACTTATTATTAATAACTGCAAAAACAATAATAAGTAACAATATCATAAATAACCGCTCCATCCACAGTATAACTGAACTGAAGAAAAGAATCTTTAATGTAGAAAAATAGAGATTAATCTCTCAGATCAGGTGTGCATAATTATTAAGAGACTGTGACAGAAACTATTTCTCCAAAGTTAGCAAGTTTTATAAAGTTAGTTACAGTGAATGTAACAAACCAGAGGAACAAATGAGCATAAATAACATCTTTACACTGTTAAAAAGAAAAAGTTAAATCATCTACGTTTCTAAATAACAGCCACTAACCTTCTATGAATGGACCCTGATTCATCACATGCTCATTATTAAAGGCTGTTGAGTTTCCTGTCTTCTTTAATGTGTCAACCAGTTCCCAGTTACACGTTTTATACCACAGCTATACAGCAGCACAGCACCATTATAACCAGATGTTCATGCCTCTGTTTATAGCAGCTTTAAGGACTCTAACACCCTCCTCTGTGGAGTCTGAGATCGGTGTTAGAAGGAGAAGGACCTGGAAGATCTCACTAGGATCTAAGATGATGTGAAGGGCCGGTTAATCAGCAACCAACGGGGTTTTTGATGAACACGAACATGTGCGTCTCAGTTTCTTTCCCTTGGTCTCTGAGCATGTGACACTTTCCATTTCATACAGGTTGCAGTTTGAGAATATTAGGCCACTGATAAAGGTTGGGTAGGAGATCTTTTATAAAGCATGTTTGCTACATTGTCTTCACTCACCAGTAGCAAACAATTAACTAAATGATTTCATGTCAATCAAATCAAATCAATAAATCCCTTGTGGAAATGACACAATTTATTTGTCAGAGCCAGTTAAATCTTTGTTTGACATGTTACCTGAGGTGCTGAAGTTGCCTTATAATTATGCACACCTTACTCTAAGAGGTTTGCTCCAGAAGGGACGGAGTAACTTTGCACAGCAACTGTAAACGGCGTAGATGAATGGACTTCAAACTCACAGCATTTTTTGTTTCTGTGTCAGCCAGCCTCTTCAGTAACGCATTTTTCTGCTCTGACTGCTGGACTGAATCCATCTGCTCAAAACCAGTTCACAAAGAAATATGATAGTTACTGTGCGTACCGTGGTGAAGGTGAGACAGATACGGGTAAAACACGGCCTGGACAGGAAGTATTCAAATATTTATTCACCCATCTATGGATAATGGTTGGGTGACCCTCTTCAACCCTCTTCAGGGTCACAGGGGTCTGCTGGAGCCTATCACAGCTGTCAGCAGGTGACAGTGGGGATTCAGAGACAGTTTTTAGACTGTTAGACATCTTGTTTGTTTTTTTTTTTACCTACCATCCATCCATCCATTATCTATACCTGCTTAATCCCATACAGAGTCACAGGGGTCTATCTCAGCTCTCTTCAGGTCTAAAGGCAGGGGTCCACCTGGACAGGTCTCCAGTCCATCAAAGGGCCACATGTAGACAAACAACCACTCACACTCCTACAGGTGATCTAGAACCACCAGTTAACCTGACATGCATGTCTCTGGACTGATGGAGGAAGCTGGAGAACCTGGAGGAAACTCCACACAGAAAGATCTGCTGAGGTTCAGACCAGGAACCTTCCTGACTTTTTACCTACCATTGTTTATTTAATTAAAATGTAATAATAATAGGTAATATTTGCTTGGGGCTCATGCTCTGGGTCTCTTAAAAGCACCTACAGACAATTTGTATTGTAATAGACACGATACTAATAAAGCTAAATTGAAATAATTCATCCCACAACTGCAGAGTCATCAGTATTTCTGCAGATGTCAGGACTCTGACTGGTTCTGGAGGTCTGCGGTGTCCAGAGTGAAGATCAGTGGTGAGAGTATAGTTCCCTGTGGTTCTCCTGAGCTGCTGACCACCTACTCAGACACTCAACCATTCAGTCTCTCCAGCTGTGGTCTGTTAGTCAGGTAGTCAGTGATCAGGTGATGGTGGAGACATCCACCTGTGTCTTCTGGAAGTTCTTTGGTAGTAAAGCGGAATGGAAGAACATGGTCCTCACAGACCTGCTGCTTTGTCCAGATGACTGTGGCTTTGTTGAAGTAGGTGTATGATGGTGTCTTCAACTCCAACCTCATGACAATAAGCAAACTATAGTGAGTCCTAGAAGGTGCTTGCTTCCTTATTCAGGTGGACCACTGAAAGTCTCTCCAGGACTTTCATGATGTGGGATGTTAGGGCTACAGTTAAAGTAATCAAGAGTCAAATGTGAGGTCCATCTGTCTGAGAGCTAAAGCTTGGTTGAAATTGGGACATGCAGCAGTTCAATATCCCAAAAAGTATCGAATCTACAACAGAATGGCTGAAAAAATAATAAAGGAATCAAGGAGTTTCATGTGTCCAGTCAAACGTTCAGGTCTCAACTCAGTGGAAATGCTGTGGTGGGAGTTAAAGAGAGTTGTGCATAAATTAATTATGCTAATCTCATTTAACTGCACCTACATTGTTATAAACTGTGTGTCACAGTCCACAACCATGTGAGAAACTGATAATACAGTAATATGAAGTGTACTATGTCATGTATTATTGTTGATCTGGGATTATATTTATTTATCTATAATACACAGTTTTTCTTTTGGAAAGACTTAAAGGGCCAATTCCAAATTCCTCCCTTAACCCTCAATCTCAATCCTCGCACTTAACCTTTAATCTTGGCCATCGAGAGTAAGTGTAAGGGCTATCTCGTGACTTAGAAACGGGACACCCCTTGAGTGCAGTTACATCTTCAGGCTGTAGGAGGCAGCCTTACGGCAAAGCTACGTCCAGTCTGTTAAGAAAACGACGACGAAGACGAAGGAGAAGAAGACGTAGAAGAAGAAGAAGATAATATAAATATATATAACGCAAACAATAACATAGTTTCATAACATTTATATCTTTATTAACTACGTAAATACTTACATTTGAAGCTCGTTTTTTTAGGCGCCATCCTTTTCGAAGACGTTTTGGCGAAAATACACAATGCCGAAAATACACAATACGAAAATACACAATTTTGGGGGCTGTAATTTAGCCAAGAGGGGTAATTTAGCCAAGACATCTTCGAAAAGGATGGCGACAAAAAAAACTAGCTACAAATGTAAATATCTTCGTAGTTCTTAAAGATATAAATGTTACGAAACCATCTTATTGTCTTTGTTTCAGACTTTTTTCATGGATTAACATCGTTGTTGCATAACATTTATTTTTTTACTTTACGATGTTTGCTGCTGGGCCGCTGGGGGCTAAGGGCGACGGTTGAGACTGAGGGTTAAGGGAGGAATTGGAATTCACCCTACAACTTCACGGGAGCGCACATTTTAGAGATTGAGGGTTAAGATTGAGGGTTAAGGGAGGAACTGGAATTCACCCAAAGTCTTAGGTGTAAAACAGTGTTTACTTTTCCTTGTCACATTACTGTAAATCTATTGGCCATCAGAGTTACTTTTTTTACTCTTCATATAATCTAACTTAAAGCACAAAGAGTTTCTGGATATCAACATGGTGTTCATGTTCATTTCCTTGTTGTAATTGTGAAACATCTAAATATTTCAGTGCTCTTTACCATCACTGATCTGCGCTGCTGTGAAGTGTGTCGTCTAATTTGGAGCTGTTTGGATGGATAAACAGCGTTTTGAAGCTGAATTTCACTCTACCTGGGATTCATGCTGTTCTCTGAGCAGCTGCCGCAGTGTTCGGTTTGTGCCCTCAAATGCCTCCAACTTCTGCACCAATAACTCCTTCTGATGAGCCAAGACGGATGACGCAGAACCAGACAGCTTTTCCACCAGATAACAGAGAGTGAGGAATAAAATTAACAGCATCTGCCAGTTTAGTGAATTAACAGTGCCGTTAGCGAAAAAACAGCATACATTCCACAGTTTCTTGAGCAGACTGAATCCTACAGGGCAAATAAAGACACGGGATAATGAGCTAATACTCACGCTTCTTCCAGCACTGCCCAGTTTGGAGACGTACTGACGCAGAGCTGAGACCTGCTGAGCAGCTGCAGCTCCATCCACCTCAGCTTCCAGTAGTTTCCTGAGCAGAGCATCCTTGTCCTGGTGCAAACTGTCCCCGTCTGGTCTGTTGGGGTCAAACATGAAAGCACATGGACTGAGTCACTGCAGTGTGACCAGATGAGCACATGGACAGGTTTTCAGATGGAACTTTTAAAAAAAGCTGTTTCTAATGTATGAACCAGAGGTAAATAAATAAACGAATGTATGAAACCGGTTAATGGATGTGATGGTCATCCAGACAGAATATATGTAACAACATTTCAAGAACGCTCAGTTCAGATGAATAAGATCAAGCTAACTACATCTACAACTATAGCTATAACTAATAGTTATAGTAGTCATAGTTGTAGGTAGCTCAGACTAGAGTAGCTCGTCTTAATCACAGGTTCATCATAGCTATGCTGCTATAGGCCTACGCTGCAGGGGGACGCCAACATGATCTGCTGAGCTGTCTCTTCCTTCCTTCCCTTTCCTCCTCCCTTCCTCCTCCTCCAGCTCATTCCATAGTTAATTAGGAGCACCTTGTTACTGTAACTGTGCTCCATTTTCTTTCCTGTAGTTTGTTGTTCTGTTTTTCCTCCTTTTTTCTCTTTTCTTTCTGTGTGTTTTCAGGCCAGAGTTTCCTGAGTTTCATACTGACTTGCAGTTCCCTCCTCTGTCCATCCCAGCGTTTACCTCCACCTGTGTGTGTAGGTGTGTTCAGGGTGTCAGCTGGCGTGGTGACCGGTGATCTAGTCCTCTGACCATCTCACCTCAGTGCAGCTACCTGCATCTGTTTATGTAGTCATTTCATTCAGTCATTTGTGTGCTCTCCTCTCTCTGTCCTCCGTCCTCTCTCTGTCCTCCATCCTCTCTCTGTCCTGTCTCTCCTTTTTTCTTTCTTTACCCAGCTGGTCTTCATCAGGAAGGTCCCCCCATATGATCCAGGTCCTGCTCAAGGTTTCTTCCTCTTCAAGTGGAGTTTTTTCTTGCCACTGTTTGGCTTAAAGGTTTTTTTCTCCCTCTGTGGGAGTTTTTTACCTGCCATTATCCTTGATTAGGATTTAATATTATAATTTTAGTTAATGATATTTGCTCGGGGGTCATGATCAGGGTCTCTGTAAATCGCCTAGAGACAATTGACATTGTAACAGACGCTATACAAATAAAACTGAACTGAACTGAATTAAGTCCCATGGAGTCTGAGATGTCGCTACTGGGTTTTTATTATTTGTTACAGTTTCTCTGAGCATTGCTGATGTTGTGGTAAACCTTCCAGAACATCCCCTCCTGGACAGACTGGTGACCATCTTGAATGTAAATCATTTTTCTCACTGCTGAATGATGAACTCTAAATTGTTTGGAAATGGCCCGACTCACGTCCCAAATGAATGATTAGCATTAATTGCTTCTCTGAGACCACTGATGTCATGATGTCTCTTGTCCTTGGCTTTGTGTCAGCACACATCTAAATTCTGCAGACCAACAAACAGACCTGCTGATGATCAGCAGATAGAAGCACCTGACTGCTGCTAATCCTAAACCTTCTTCATTTAGTCTTAGTTTTTTCAAAACAAATGATGAAACTTGATGTTCAGCTGAATCTGAATAGATCAAACTTTAAAGACCTGGCAAAGAGTTGTTGATTTTGTTCTAATAACTGTTGAGACAGTCAACATAACTGTTTCCCGTCTCACTCACCTGTTGTCGCTGGCTTCCTCCAGCATCTTCTCCATGGACTGGCGCAGTCGTGTGTTCTCCCTCTCGGTCTCCTCCAGCTCCTTGGTCACCTCAGCCAGCTCCTCCTCCTGCTCAGCGATGACTCGCTGGGAGACGCTCAGCTGCTCTGACTGACGCTCGAGGAGCTGCTCCTTCTTCCGTAGTTCCACCTGGACACAGAGATTTTACCGGAGTCATGAAAAAATCCAGGCGCATGACAGTAAGACTCAGGGGAAGTCAAGGTGCTAAACACCTGTGAGGTGTTAAAACACACAGGAGGGCTGGATATAGACTGTAATCTGAAGGAGTGAAACAGGCCAGGTGATCTGCCATGTCCAGCTTGATGCTGCTCCAGAGTAACAGAGCATCCAGGTTAGAGGTGATGCAGCAGTCTCACCGAGCACTGAAGGTCCAGGTTTGTGTGGCAGGATGATGATCTGGGGGTTGGTTCAACTGGTCAAGGTTCAACAGGGTTGATATGCAGACTGAACAGGCTTTTTCCATCAATACCTTTTTCTTCTGAGAGTTGTTCATGGAGCAGGAGGCATAACTTTTTACCTTCAGACACCAGATCAGTTCCTTTGACAATAATCTGGGATGTGCTTTACAGAAAAATACATGCAGCTCTGGAAAAGGTTTATCAAAATGATGCTACAGCAAATATGTGTTGTTAGAATTATTATTGACCACTGCACAGAGATCAAGGTCAAGTGAGTAAACCCATCTTGTTACAGTGTAATGCTCTGCTGGAAACCCTGCATCCAGGCATCCACAGTTATCCTTGGTCAAACCAATGACACCCTCGATGTGGTAACGTATTTCCTCTACAACAGCTCCCCCAGCAGGCCAGCAGTGGAGCCCTCAACAAATTTATTTTAGGAAAGAACAAAGCAAAGAACTGAGGCGTTCATTCAGTCTTCATTCGGACGGGACAACCCTCTTCTTTCACAGAAAGCCAACCCACACCTCACAGGGTCTCAAGGATCTCCTGATACCATCCCAGGACCAGACCCTCCAGGACACCCTCAGATGTTCTTTCTCCAGACCCTGACTGCTCACAGCTCCTGTGTGAGCAACAGGAACACTTGTTCTTTATTAAGTGGGTAGTTATCATTCGATTCAAAAATGCTTTATTTGTCCACAAAGGGAAATTAACCCCTGTAGTAACTGTCATGATTTAAGTATCTTCAGTGATTGATGGTAGAAGGTTCCAGCTGTGTTCAGGAAGGATTTCTTGCAGGAGCTCTGCAGGGTTTGGTACCACGTTCAGGGACACCTGGAGAGACTTCAGAGGTCTTAGTTCTGACACCACAGAAGAAGAAAGCTCACCTGGTTTTTCAGAGCGCTGATCTCAGCGTGTAAGCTCTCAATCTTCCTTTCATACTGGCTGATTCGTCCGTGCAGGTCTTCCTCCTCCTGCGATGTGAGATCAGCCAGCTGCAGCGCAGGCTGGCAGCACTCAGGTTCTGGTTCGGGTTCTGGTTCTGTGAGTGAGGGTGTGATCTCCAGGCAGTGCGTTGGCCCCTTTGATAAAAACACACACCGAGTAAACAGAATGGCTTTTTAAAGTGCTGCTGAAGATGCAGTCTTTATTCAGAGAAAGAGAACCTCCAGTGGACAGGGCTGTAAATATCCGCTGGGATGTTTTACCTCCCACTTGAATGAAGCCTCCCTAGTGGGGGCTTTTCCTGGAGGGATCCATGGCACTCGGGTTTTCACCTTTGCTGTGGGACGAAGGTTTCCTCTGTCAACATTCGTCTTCACCTTTAAAGCGCAATAGAAACATGTCAGTCCTGTCTGTCTGGCCGATCTGAGCTATAAAATAGTTCTTCAAATGAGTAGGGAATGATACCAGCCAAATCTGTCATGATATATAATAAGAAAATATTCAAAATAAGAACATTTAACAAGGTCAAAGAGGCCGTGCACATTTCCTATAAAAATAACAGACTGAAAATGAACCATTATGACAGACATTTCTGATTTGTTGAGAGTAAGCTGGATCTCGAACCTGAGGGGTCCTGGCAGGACTGGTTCTTCGACTCTTCACGTGCACGTGTACTGGTGTGGTGTCACTGACGTGCACGTGAATAGGAGGGGAGCTCGACCTGGTCCGCATTGCTTTCCTCTGTGGAACGGTGAGTGATTACTGCCGCATTCACGCCAACATTTAAACATAACAGGAAGATTTTCAGATAATCTAAAATCATTTTGAGATGAAGCCATGAGAGATAAAGCAAAAAGCGTGGAAGTGATAGAGGTGGATGCAGGAGAGCAGATAATATAATACCAAACAGTTGTGGCAGTGATACAACTTTTGTTTTTAACTATTTTTTGGAACGCCCTCCCTGACCACCTAAGGGCCCCACAGACCACTGATGTTTTTAAACGAAGCCTAAAAACGTACCTTTTTACAAGAGCATTTTGCTAATATCTCTTTTAATCCATTTATTGTTCTTAACACTTTTATTTTTATCTATTTATTTATTTTTATATATATATATATATATATTTTTTTTTTTTTTTCTTTTTTTTTTCTTTTCTTTTTTTCTTTTTCTTTCTTTTTTTCTTCTTTTTTTTCTTTTTCTTTTCATTGTTAGCACTTTGAGATTTTAAATATAAAGTGCAATACAAATAAAATTTATTATTATTATTATTATTATTTATTATTATTTTTGCTGTTCCAGCCGCTGGTGGTGATCTACATGGTTTCTAGATTGTTGTGTAAAAAGAAGAGATTTACTTAAATAAAGAGCTTTATTGGGGAAAAAATCTATTTTTAGTTGTATTTTGGCCCTGGGAGAATATGACCAACTAACAGGCAACCCAACGACAACCCGAAACCACTGATATTCCTGTTTAAATAATAAGAAGTATGTGCACCCATCACTGACCTACACATGAAAGTAAATCACATTCAGAGAACCGTTCAGCTGCACCGACGAACGTCTCAGAACATTCAAGAGAGTCCAGGAGAGACTACGACTCAGGAATCGACCACCAGAGCAGAACTGCTCAGAAATAACCGCTGATGGGTGAAAATGCATCGACATGTTCAGTGAGGATTTTGGGCTTAAAAAGGGCAGAAAGGGAGGCACTTCTCTCCAAGAAAAACAACCAAGAGCGACTGAAAATCTGCAGAAAATGTGTTCTATGAAATGTATTTTGTGTTTATTTTTCCCTATGAATCCTCCTTCCAGCTGTTCTCCAGGGAAATCTGGAAAATCAACTGCTCACAGAAAAAAAAAGGTATACGTGACAATGAGTCCTGTATCACTGAAACATCATGAGACCATCCATGTTTGGGGGTGCTACTCATCTAAGAGACAGCGCTACCATAAAACACTGCTAAGAAGAAAGATTGGTATCAAAACGTCCTCCAGAAACAACTCCTTCCAACAATCCAGAAGCTTAAAGGAGCACATATCTACAAGGCAGAAGGGACAGCAAACTCCCCAGATCCTGATTTAATTGACAACATGTGGCCAATCCTGAAAAAGAGGGTGGACGAGTGGAAAATGAGACTTTCTGATCAACTGGGGGCGGTAATACAAGAATGGATCTCCTTCATCAGGGTTTAAAAATGATATCCAGCATACCAGAAAGAAACTTCAGAACATTTGAAGAAGAGTAAATATCAAGTATTTCAACAAATCATAGAAAACACACACACAAAAAAAAAACATAATCGAGGAATAGTGAGGCAGAAAAGTTTTAAATAAAAAGCTCGATCCTTTGGCCCTCACTGTTAAATGAATGAATAAAAGACTGGCAGGATAACGACACAAACATCAAGCCTGGACAAGCAGGAGGAAAGATTCAGAGAGAAAACAACAGGTTACACTGTTCCTGCCAACATTTGAATTATTACATGTGTAAATCTGAGATTATTTATCCTGTCTGAAATATAATCTACTCACTGAGTCCATGGTACACCCTCAAATGTATCATTAGTGTGTCTTTTATGCATTTATTAGCCAGGAAATCTTTATTAATTCATACATTTACTGTGAAAACGAGCATCAATGCCCAGAGTTTCAACTTTTAGTAAGTAAATTGGTATAAAAAAACATTTTTCCCACTCTTTCAAACCCCTGAACCAGATAATCAGATTCAGAAACAGATCACTTCACTGTCATTCACGTATTTTAACTACAACTGAGTAATTATTTCTCCTATCGTAGTTTCTTAAAATAACAGAGAAAAAATAGAAAAATAAAGGAGAACTACAACAAGCATAACAAAGACAGAGTCAATATTTCACACTGAAATGTATAAAACTGTAATAAACGACTGACTGACATTAAACGTAACGATCCTTGACAGCAGCGTTTAAAGCCACTGTAGCGTTAAAGAACAAAGTAGTCAACTTACCATAGGACAGACTATAAAGTACTCCTCTATGTCTGAAAATATAATGCATCGGCACAGCAAAATTTGTTATTTAAGGTACGTAAATAGATAAGTTAACATTAAAAAAAGAAAAAAAAAGTCCGTTAGAGTGGAAGCTTGGTAAACTTAAACTGGTGGAGCTAACTTCTCTGTGATTGGCTGGTTCAAAGCACGTGACATAATTCCCTCTCTGTGAATGGACCAGAATGGACATCCCTAACGTTTCCGTAGCAACCCCATTAAAACTGAACCAAAGAAAGCCTCGTCGTTCTTCTTCAGTTTGGCCTTTAATGGCGGCTGTCAAACTGCTTTAACCATTACTACCACCAAATGGCAGGAGGCGGGACTTTCAAAATAAAATGTATACGTAAATATATATTTACCCATCACGACCAGCAACTCGCAGGAGACGGAACTTTCTAAATAAAATATTTAAATATATATTTACCCATCACGACCAGCAACTGGCAGGAGGCGGGACTTTCAAAATAAAATGTATAAATATATATTTACCCATTACTACCACCAAATGGCAGGAGGTGGGACTTTCAAAATAAAATGAATACGTAAATATATATTTACCAATCACGATCACCAACAGGCAAGAGGCGGAACTTGCAAAATAAAATGTATAAATATATATTTACCCATTACTATCACCAATTCGCAGGAGGTGGGACTTTCAAAATAAAATGTTCAAATATATATTTACCCATCATGACCAGCAACTGGCAGGAGGCGGGACTTTCAAAATAAAATGTATAAATATATATTTACCCATCACGACCACCAACTGGCAGGAGGCGGGGACTTTCAATAAAATGTATATATATATATATATATATATATATATATATATATATATATATATATATATATATATATATATATATATATATATAAATATATATATATACCTGAGTTGCAATATATATATATATATACAGTATATATATATATATTGCAACTCAGGTAGCAATATTAACAATTCTGTCTAAAAAAAAAACAATTCTGGACTGCAACAAAATGTTCACGTCATTCCTCCATGTTACATCAAACATTTTTTAACTGAAGTGACGGATACTCTGAGTCTGTTACCATGGTAACGGACTGTATACATAACCTGTGTGAGAGCAGGTTTACAACCACAAATCCTGAGTTTAATATAATAATAAGTTAAAAATTTGAAACTTGAATACATTATAAATACAGAAGCAGTTGTTTTTTTTATTTATTTTTTTTAATTTAACCTTTATTTAACCAGGTTTAGTCCCATTGAGATTAAGAATCTCTTTTTCAAGGGAGACCTGGCCAAGACAGGCAGCAGCAGCAAAACACAAAGTTGCAGACAAAGACATACAAAAAAAAAAAGTACAATTTACAAGCAGTAAAATTTGCATGAAATAAAACTATCTATAAAACAAGATGAGAGTTTCTGGGAGTCAAGCTAAAAACAGCGACATCCCATAGAAACTGCTTCCAAGTCCTTCATCTTAGATTTAAAAACATTTAGCGACACAAGCTCCTTCAGTTTTAAATTGTTCTGCAACCAGTTCCAGGCTGAGGGTGCAGAATACCCAAAAGCTCTTTTCCCAATTTCAGTCCGAGCATTTGGGACAGAGAGCATAAAAAAGTCCTGGGAACACAGTGAATACTGCCCGGTGTTTTTTTGCGTGATGTAAACACAGAGGTAATTTGGAAGGAGACCAAGTATTGCCTTATATATAAAGGTATACCAATGTATAAGCCTACGGATCGGGTCGCCGCGGGGGGGCCCTTCCTACCAGAGTGTACAACTCACAGTGATGAGTCAGTGATTTACAATTGGTAATGAACCTTAGGGAGGCATGGTAGGCTGTATCAACCAGTGACGTGCGGTGAGATTCATGGCTGGTGAGGCACTGACTTCATCAGTCAGATTTACAAGCATATGAACCCTCCAGAACAACTTATTCACCATTTGATTGGCAGCAGTTAACTGTTTATGTTTAAAACCTCCTATCGTCATTCACATATAAATGCTTTACACATACAAACTGTAGCGCACAAAAAAGCACATTTAATTTAAAAAAAGTTATTATGGTCTTACCTTTACTTATACATGAAGTCCATGCGCCGCTCCTTCTGCAGAATAAGTGACATCGCTTGCTGTCACTTATTCTGCAGCCAATGTGTTGCAAGAAGAAATCCTGTGCTCACTAGTGCCCCCTAACGTGAGGCAGGAGAAGTGCGTGCCTCACCCCGTGCCTCTTCTCAGCCGTTTTATGATCGCGAAGAAGAAACACATTACACACATATAGTTGCTGTTCATTATATAAATCAGCTAAACTATGGAAACTTATTTCATATAGCAAACGGGGTCTCACTACATAGCATGGCAGCATGTTTTTGCTGCGCAATCCATGGTGAGGCTCAGCGGGGTGCTGCCTCACCGCCCGCATCTTCTCACTATTTGAATGGTAAATGTGAAAATTCGGCCATTTTGAATAAAGAATAATCTAAAAATGGTGAAGTTAAATGGAAAATTACTTAATAGTACAAATCAATTGATAAATATAAAAAATATATATTTTTTTTCATTTCTTTCTTTCAATGATGGCAGGTGAGGCACGGCCTCCCCTGCCTCACCTGACCGCACGTCACTGGTATCAACCATATGGAGACATTGGGCAGAGGCATGCATGTACAAGAGATCACCATAATCTAACACAGGTAAAAAAGTTGCAGCAACTAGACGCTTTTTTGCATAAAAAGAAAAACACAACTTATTCCGAAAATAAAAACCCAGTTTTAGCCTCAGTTTCTTCACCAGGTTCAGCACGTGAGGTTTAAAATTTAGAGAATCGTCAATCAAGATACCCAGGTACTTGTATGAGTTAACAACTTCTATCTCCTTTCCATCAACAGTGACCACCACAGGTACATTTAGTAACCTAGCTTTTGAGGTGGTAAATAACATAAGCTTTGTCTTATCTGCATTTAAAACCAGTTTCAGCTCATGCAGTTTATCCTGAACAACCACAAAAGCATTTTGCAAGTGCTCAACAGCCAGTGCAAGAGATGCTGCACAGCAGTATAAAACAGTGTCATCAGCATAGAAATGGAAAGTAGCATTTGACACATTTTGACCCAGATTATTCACATAAATAGTGAACAAGAGTGGACCTAACACAGAGCCTTGTGGTACACCTTTGTGGATCGATACAACATCTGAGCATAGACCATCATACCTAATGCACTGAGACCGATTACTAAGATAGTTTGCAAACCAAGAAACTGCTTCTTCTGAAACACCTGAGTTCAGAAGTCTAAGTTTTAAAACATCACGGTCGACTGTGTCGAAAGCTTTGGACAAGTCAAGAAAAAGTGCTGCACAATGTTGCTTCTTATCAAGACCTACAGAAATGTCATTTACCACCTTCAGTGCAGCCGTAATAGTGCTATGCTTTTTTCTAAAACCTGATTGATATGTTGATAAAATATCATTGGTGTATAAAACTCCTTTAGCTGAGCACTCACAAGAGATTCAAGAATTTTAACCAATACTGACAAATTAGATATTGGCCTGTAGTTGTTTAAAATACTTGGGTCTCCCCCTCCCCCTTTCAATAAAGGGAGGACAAAGGCAGATTGCCATAATCTTGGAATTTTCTTTAGTCAGTAAAGTCAGGTTAAAAAGATATCTAAGAGGCTCAGCTACAAAATTGGCTGCCAGTTTCAAGAAATAAGGATCAATCAAATCAGGTCCTGATTTGATTGATCAGGTCCTGAAGGTGTTCTCGGGTCTAGTTCTTCCAGAACCCTACAAACTGCCTGAGCAGAGAAGGGCACAAAGTTAAAAGACTGACCAACACAGACAGATGCGTCAGTACTGGGTTTAAGCAGAGTCAAACAGGGAGCCAGCAGCAGCAAAATGCTCATTAAAACTGTTCAACATTTCCATTTAGTCATGAATAGCAACCAAATCCTTCATAATAAAGTTAGGCACTGTTAGGGAATGATTGCTGACAGAAAAGGACTTTATAGTTTTCTAAAATTTCCTTGGATCATTTAAATTTTGTGTGGTGACAGACAAATAATATTCTGACTTTGCTTTCTGGATAAGAGTGGAACATTTGTTTCTTAGTTGTCTGAAAATAGTCCAGTCAGTAGCAGAACCTGTTGCCCTTGCCTTTGCCCAAGCAACATTACGTGTATGAATAAGTTCATTTAGTTCAGGGGGAAACCAGGGGTTATCACGCCCCTTAACTCTGTATCTTCTAAAAGGTGCATGTCTATTTAAAATTTGTGTAAAACCATCATAAAAAAAAATGTCCATGCTGCCTCAACGACAGGGATTTGCTCTATTCTACTCCAATTAAAATGAAACAAATCATGAAATAACGGCAAAAACACAATCAGGTGTCACCACATGGGTCACAGAGGTGAAAAATATAACCAATAGTAATAGCACATTTATATATCTGAAATCAAACTCGAAGGTTTGCTCTTCGTCATCGCGAAATTTTGGAGCACAAGGGCTTCTGGTTTTGAAGTTACCGCAGTTGTAAATTGGGAGGTCATTTTTCATCAGAGGGGGTACGGACACTACAACAGTTCTTCAAATGCATTTGATGTGTCCTTTTTTTCATGGAAAATTCACATTTATGTCTGAAAATAACACGTAATTTTATCTCAAAACCTTTTATTTCCAACTTCAATGCATATTTTCTGTCACTTTGAGCTCATAAACTGTCAAAACACCAAGCAAATCCAGTGAGACAACATTTTCCACCATAAAAATTTGCCCCAAAGTACTTTTCGGTTGATCAATTTAACATTTATCATATATTTCGCGGCTCCAACAACTTAAACACAAATATATGATCCATAAACACAATTTACATGTATGAACAACATTTTTTGGTACTGTACAGTCCTCGTAACGCCGGGGGGTACGGACACTACATAACATCTATGCCTGGATGACCGACCCAACTTGCTCTCCAAACATGCTAAAATACACTTAAATGTTTCTGCTTTACATTGATTCTGTTGGTACAGTTTGACAGTATAACATTTCAAGAACCAGAGCAAATTGTAATGTCCACTGTCATCAAATTGCAGTATTTCCATTTCATGAATCAGGATTCTAGGCTGGTTCACCATGTTCATTAGATTGAATTAAATGCTAAATCACCTTAAATACAAATATTCCTCAAAGCTGAATCCAACAATATACATGTACATTTCAATATTAATTGCATCCATCCATCTGATCCATACTCGGGATATTCTATTACTACCCAAATCCAGACGTCTGGATTTCATGTCAGACGCACACCGGACACTTCCAGTAGACATGGATGCATAACGGAGTCTAAATTTACAATGTTGCCATGGTTTAACCGCCCCTCAAAACCCTTCATATAATGGGGGTACGGACACTACATTGGGGGTACGGACACTACACTGATGATCTTGACTCCCCTCATCACCAGTACTATCAGTGATAAAAAAATTTTGTATGCATATTTTCATTTCACATAGAAGCAAATTTAAAACCCATACTCAGTTATTGATGTGGAGCAGTTCATTAGCTGTACAGGCAGGGGGTACGGACACTACAGCTTTTGGTGGAAAATTAGCAAGATGACATGATGGCTATATTTGCAGAACAAGGACATGTACCAGGTGTCTTTATCATGACCTAAGTCAAACAGCTGGATAATATTATTGATATAAACACAGTTTTGATGCAGTATTTTATGCAAATGCCACTGTGGGACACACATTTCGACGTGCAACCTCCGAAGACAAGATTTTCGTAACAAAAACATAAAAATCTGAATGACACGTTATCAAAACTTGTTCTGCTCCCATGACGCGTCACCTGAAAAGATAAGTAAAATAACATGTTATTTCAATATTTTAGGTGCATTTTATTGACATTTAACACTTGTATTCATATTTTTGATACCTTATGGGGGTATATAGAGATCAAGATGACCATCTGTAACGCGCCAAATAGCGCCAAAATACACCATGTTCCAACTGATATCTCAAAAACTACTTGGCCGATTTGCATGAAATTTGGAATGAAAGTAGCTTGCAGTGAGATATAAAATAAGAACTGACAATGAATTATTACAAGAAGGCTGGTCAAGGGGGACATGTAACATCTGAAACTCTACTGGTGACACCTGATAGTGTTTTTGCCGTAACCCTGTTCATTCAAGTGTTTAAGATCCCTCTTCAAAATAACACGTGGCTTGGATTTAGGGATTTTAGTGTTTCTAGTAGCAGCAACAACACAATGGTCACTTAAATCACTGCAAAAAACACCAACAGCTAAATATTTATGAGGAACATTTGTCAAAATAAAATCAATTAGAGTGGATCTCTCGGGATGTTTAGGATTTGGCCGAGTTGGTGAATGAATCAACTGGGTAAGATTGACAGAGTCACAAAAAGACTTAAATTCATCTGACACAGGCTTGAGCCAATCCCAGTTAAGATCACCAGCTACCACTATTTCATTATAATTTAGTTTGGATAAAAGGTGCATCAAAGACTGCAACGCATCACTCGGTGCAGATGGGGGTCTATAACACCCAACAACAGTTAAACACAGACCTTTAGACATTTCTAAACTCACTGCCAGAAACTCCAGCTGTTAGCTGATTGATTCAGTCAGAATGACTCTAACACAAAATCTGGATTTTACAAAAATGGCCACACCTCCAGCTTTGTTTGGCCTGTTAGCACGATAAACATTGTATCCCTCTACGTTAATGTCTTTATCAGTAACTGATTTTGTCAGCCATGTTTCTGATTTTACAACAATGTCCGCATCTGTTGATTTAACCCATATTCTGACCTTTAGACAACAAGCTGCGCACATTGACATGAATGATTTTTAGCCCAGACAGAGATTTAAAATCAGATGCAGCTCAGGGCCCGGGTTAGGTTGCACATTACCAGATATAAGCAACAGCAAACAATTATATAACAATATAATAAGGTGTACTTTAATTTATTTTGAATTAGATTACATTTTGTTACATTCATGCTGTCAATCAGGCCCTTGGAGGGCCACCATGATGCTGATGTGGCCCTCAGTGAAAATGAGTCTGACCCTCCTGCTATACGTTCTGAATATGTGTTCAAGTATTAAGTATATTAATAGTGTTTTTTAGACATACTTTAACCCAAATTAAGTTAACTGTAGTATGTTTTAATATAATTTGTGCTGAAACAACTTTGGGTGAATTCCAATTCCTCCCTTAACCCTCAATCTCAACCCTCAATCTCAAAAATGCGCGTTCCCGCTAAAGGTAAGTGGTGTCCCAATTCTAAGGGACATCAAGTTGAGGGGCGAGTTTGAGGGCTGTATCGCCCTCAAAATTGAGATTTTCCGACACCACCCTTGGAAGTAAGGGCTATCCAGAAGCTAGCTACAAACGTAAGTATCTTCGTATATCTTAAAGATATAAATGTTACGAAACCATTTTATTGTGTTTGTTTGAGACTTTTTTCATGGATTAACATCGTTGTCGCGTAACATTTATTTTTTTACTTTACGATGTTTGCTCCCGGACCGGCGGTCCCGTCGGCTTCACGTTGTACTCGTAGGTGGTCCCGGTACATTATTCAGTCCTCCGTTGCTACACAAAAAAGTAACGTGAAGCCGACCGGGACCGCTGACGGGACCGGTCCGCCGACCGTGGCGGTCTCGGTCCCGTCAGCGGTCCCGTCAGCGGTTCTGTCAGCGGTCCAGGTCGGCTTCACGTTACTTGTACTCGTCGGTGGTCCCGCTCCGCCGTAACGGTCCCGCCAGCGGTCCCGGTGCCGTCAGCGGTCCCAGGCGGCTTCACGTTACTTGTATACCTTGTTGTGTAGCGACGATGGACTGAATAATGTATCCTCTATTGTGTTATTTCTAATATTATTTAGAGAATATACAGCGCTCTTTTCAATCTTATCCCAGAGTCATTTCAGGAAATACAGAGACAACACGGGCTCTGATACATTTCAGTCTGATGACCTAACTACACTCGAGGGGTGTCCCATTTCTAAGTCACAAGATAACCCTCACACTTACTTTCGAGGGTTAAGATTGAGGGCCAAAAATTGAGGGTTAAGGGCGAGGGTTGAGATTGAGGGTTAAGAGAGGAATTGGAATTGGCCCTTTTAGACCCTTTACTTAAAATGCTCTTCGTTAATGTCACTTCAAACACATTTGAAATGATACTTTGAGAAATAGATTAAAAAAGATGTCAAGGATACCAGAAGTTGCTGAAATTGTACTTCACTACTTCGAAAACTGAAGTTAGTATATTTAAAGTTGTTCCAAAATAGCAGATTTAGTATGTACTTTGTACTGTAGGTTCAAAATATTTTAAGTTCATTGAAGAGAAGCACTACTTCAGTTTATTTCTTTTTTGACCTGGAACTGCTTCTTACTTTTCTATTCCCTAACTGTTTTAATCTGCCTTGTATTTTTGACACTGAATATTGATGTAATACTGAGTTTTATAAGAACAGTTCACATTGACAGCAAGTTCATCCTATGGAGCACATTATCATTGTAAAACCACAGTTACCAGTAACACCAGGACTCTGTCAGAAAAATTTGTATTGACACATTTGAATGAACACATACAATACATAGACAAGTAAGTAGATTTTCAAAGTTTATTCAAATTCTGTAGGTCATTATTTACATATGCAGTAATACAGATTTCAACATTAACTTGTAAATTTCAGTGAGTTGTAATACAGCTCACTGAAATTGTATGAATGTGATTGAAATAAATCTTGAACATTTTGGGGTGTGGGAGGAAGCCGGAAGCCCCCGGAGAGAACCTCCGGAGAGAACCCATGGAGAGAACCCACGCAGACGTGCTGCGGTGAAGTGGTCACGTGGACCACCACACCAACGTGCTGCCCTGACTTTTTCCCCTCAGTTCAGTGGAGTGTGTGTGTGTTGCACGTGGAAAATGTTAGTGGAAAAGCAGGTCATGTTGGTGTGTGGTGCTGATGGAGGTGAGTGTCCTCATTCTTCTGTGGTTCTTCTCCTGGACGGTTCTTGGATGTCCGTGAGAAGAATCTCGGCGAGTCCTTCTGGAACGCTTTTTAGAGGATTTACCTTCACCTGCCGTCTGTTTCAGACTGGTGTCCAACACTGGTCCTCCTTGTAGCTCCTCTGTCCCAGTTCCCAGTGTGTGGTGCTGATGGAGGTGAGTGTCCTCATTCTTCTGTGGTTCTTCTGCTGGACGGTTCTTGGATGTCCGTGAGAAGAACCGGCGAGTCCTTCTGGAACGCTTTTTAGAGGGTTTACCTTCACCTGCCGTCTGTTTCAGACTGGTGTCCAACACTGGTCCTCCTTGAAGCTCCTCTGTCCCAGTTCCCAGTGTGTGGTGCTGATGGAGGTGAGTGTCCTCATTCTTCTGTGGTTCTTCTCCTGGACGGTTCTTGGATGTCCATGAGAAGAATCTCCTTCTCCTTCTGAAACGTTTTTTAGAGGATTTACCTTCACCTGCCGTCTGTTTCAGACTGGTGTCCAACACTGGTCCTCCTTGTAGCTCCTCAGTCTTAGTTCCCAGTGTGTGGTGCTGATGGAGGTGAGTGTCCTCATTCTTCTGTGGTTCTTCTCCTGGACGGTTCTTGGATGTCCATGAGAAGAATCTCCTTCTCCTTCTGGAAACGTTTTTTAGAGGGATTTACCTTCACCTGCCGTCTGTTTCAGACTGGTGTCCAACGCTGGTCCTCCTTGTAGCTCCTCTGTCCCAGTTTCCAGCGTTGATGCTGTTTGCTCTTCACAGGAAATGACATCATTCGTGGTATTCGTGACCACAAGTTTTTCAAACCTATCTAGCACGCCTTTACTTCCAGTTCCTGATCCAGATGTTTCTTCTTTCCTGGAGGCTGCTGTTGTTGGTTCAGGATCTCTGCTGCCGTAGCTTTCAGATGTTCTCTCATTTTCTTCTTTACGGTCAGCAGAAATGGCGTTTGGCTCATCAGAGTGACACACTGTCATCACAGTCTCTGCTGAGATCACATCAGGTCTGTCATCATCAAGAGGAAGGTGTTTCATGGTTGTGAAATCATGAACGAGACCTTCACTCTGTGTGATCAGTTTCCTGGTGATCTCCAACGCTGGTTCTTCTTGTTGCTCTTCTGTCTCAGTTTTCAGTCTTGATGTTGTTTCCTCTTTGGAGGAAATGACATCATGTACGGTGTTAGTGACAGTCCAGCTGTCCATCACGCCTTCACTTCCAGTTCTTGATGCAGATGTTGGTGGTTCTGGATCTGTGCTACTAAAGCTTTCAGAAGTTCTAACATTTTGCTCTTCAGGTTCAGTACAAATGCAGTCCGGCTCCTCAGAGCGACACACTGTCATTATACTCTTTGCATAGTTCTCATAAGATCCAGCAAGGTGATCCATGGTGATAAAATCGTGATTGAGGGCTTCACTCGGGGTGATCCTCTTCCGTGGATCCACTTCCAACATCTTCTTCAGGAGGCTGATGAAAGCTCTCGTGTCATCACAGACAGTGGGGTTCATCATTTCCGGCTGCAGATCCATCAGCTCATCCAGAGAGAAAAACGGAGAAGAAACACCATCAACGTCCTCTCCCGTTTCCATCGAGTACTCTTCTAAGGATTTCAGCCGCCATATACGTCGAGGAGCCTCCTTGATCAGATTGAAATAACAATCTGTATTGTACGCATCATCCAGGAAATCACTGTCAGGTTTACCGCTCAGTTGTATAATGGTCCTCATGGTCTCATATTTACTCTTACTTGGAAACAAGTGGTTTCCAATGAACAGGAACACCAGAAGACATCCTATAGTCCACATATCCACGCCTTCATCCAGAGTGGGATAATGGAGCAGAACTTCTGGTGCTCTGTAAGACAGATTCTGGAAGATGCGTTTCTTCCACAAGTTTGGTGCTTCTGCTGCGAGACCAAAATCGATCAGTTTCACCTTAAATGGCTCTGACTGATGATTGACAAGCATGATGTTGTCCGGTTTGATGTCAGCGTGAACCAGATTGACGCTCTTCAGGGCTTTCAGAGACACCAACATCTGCTGGGTAATCGCTCGAATTTCACAGACGTGAAGAGGAGCGAAATTTCTGCTTCGCATGAAGTCAAACAAGCTGACATCCAACATTTCTGTGACGACACAAAAATAGTCTCTGTAGATGAAGTGTTCTTCGTACTTGAGGAGATTATTTTTATCTGGATCGAGCTTTCGGACTTTCTCCAGCATCTCAACTTCTCTTCTGCACGATTGGTTGCGATCTTTCACGAATTTTACAGCCACAAGTTCTTTTGTTTTCAGGTTTGTACATCTGGCCACTTTTCCGAAGGAGCCCTGACCCAGGAACGCCTCCAAGGAGTAGTCAGAAGACTTACCTGTGAGAACTTCATTGAGCTGGATGTTCAAGTTCTCCATTTCTGGGAGTTGAAGATTTTCTCTGCAAACAGATGGAAACTAACTGCAAAATGTCTCTGAGTGAACAGTTTTGAGCCGTTTGACTGATAAAATGCGTTTTTACCTGTATATACTCACAGACAGCGTCACACCGCTCGAGCCTGTATGACGTCAGAGCAGCGCTGTTTGCACCGCCCACCACGCCGCAGTTCTTCGGACAAGCAGCGCTGCTCTGACGTCAGCGCAGCGCAGCGCTGCTTGCCCCGCCCACCACGGCGCAGTTCTTCGGATTTAGAAAAAAAAAAAAAAAAGAAACGTTCCCGAGAGCCCTAGCGTCGCAGCGGGTCACGTGATTAATGCAAAAAAAAAAAAAAAATGATTGTGTTATCTAGATGTCCAACGTCTGGAAAGCTCTCTCATACTGATATGCAAATGCACTAATAATAATATTGTTTGACTGTATTTTTTAATAATTTTGTTGTGTGATAATTATCATTATTATCATGGAACATAATTAGGGTTTGACAGAAACAAGGTTATTTGTAACAACTGACAAGTTGAACTCCCCGTTAAAACTTTCTGCTGTTACCTCAGAAATGACCTGTTTTAATGTTCTGATTGTGCTGAGACACAATCATTTTGTTGGATTTTGTTTGTAGACTTTTTTTTTATTTTTTATAAAAACAGGATGACATTAATGCCCTGGCAGTGCCAATAAGCTTTTTTTTATTTTATATTTTTTAAGATGAGATTTACACTAAATATGTGTTACTGACAAGTGCTGATGTTAAAAGTGTTTGAACAACAAATATTATGACACTTTAATTCATGTGGCAGCAGAACATTTCAATAAAAGTGCATTTTACACTACTTTTGAATTCATTATTTGATTAATCAGGAAATAATGTGATTAATCACGATTAAAACATTTTTAAATCGTTGCCCAGCCCTAATATATATAAATATATATATGTGTGTAGTATTAATATAGACCAACAGATATATTGCACATGTGAACAATACCTTATGAGTATTTCCGAGTCACAGCTGGGTTAACACACTCTGGCTCTTATTTGCATTGAGAATGCAGGGTTAAACACTAACTTTATGCTAAAACAAACACTCCATCATTCCTCCATGTTCCATCAGATCTGCTCCATGTGTTCACTGTCCTGCTGTTCTCTAGCTGGTTACTGCAGTGCGGCTCCATCTAGTGGCACAGATGTGTAATGACAACAGAAAGTTCAGTCCTTGATTATAAAACAAATTCAGTTCTGTGGCCCATTTTTTAATTTTGTATTTTTGATCCAAGTCTAAAATGGAAAAATAAAAAACAGGCATTTTTTTCCGTTTGTTTGTGTTAGATTAAAAACCGAAAAATGTAATAAAATGTCACTTTTTAATTTTTTTTAAATTTTTGATTGACAATTGAAAATGGAAAGAATGAATTGATACATGGATTGGTAAAGTTACAGAACTTTAACATGGACATTTTCATTTTAAAGTTCTCCCAGACGGAGGATTCAACAGAAACAAGGTTATTTGTAACAACTGACAAGTTGAACTCCCCGTTAAAAGTTTCTGCTGTTACCTCAGAAATTGACCTGTTTTAATGTTCTGATTGTGCTGAGACACAATCATTTTGTTGGATTTTGTTTGTAGACTTTTTTTTTTATTTTTATAAAAACAGGATGACATTAATGCCCTGGCAAGTGCCAATAAGCTTTTTTTTATTTTATATTTTTTTAAGATGAGATTTACACTAAATATGTGTTACTGACAAGTGCTGATGTTAAAAGTGTTTAAACAACAAATGTTATGACACTTAGTTCATATGGCAGCAGAACATTTAAATAAAAGGGTATTTTACACTACTTTTGAATTCATTATTTGATTTTGATTATTTACCCATTGTGATCACCAACTGGCAGGAGGCGGGACTTTCAAAATAAAATAAAATGTGTGTGTGTATATATATATATATATATATATATATATATATATATATAAAAACACAAAAACAAAGTGTTGCGTTTCTATTTTTGTTGAGAGTAATAATGTACAACCTACATTGACATCAGGAAGTAACCAGAGTTGGTCACTGTTTGAGTTATTTAGACCTGATTGATTCTGGGTTTTTATCGTTTCCTGATTCACAGTCCAATCAAAGCTCTTCAGGTTTTTCTGGGCTTTTATTGTTAGTTTGTGTTCAGGGTCACAGGGATCTGCTGGAATTGGTCCCAGTGTTTAATCAGACTAAATGCTTTACGCCTTCAGACAACGAAACTCAACAGGCGTGACTTTGGTAAATGTGTAAATTGTAAATTGACAACTGCACGATGTGAGTGATTTTAAACAGATGGAGTCAACCCATATCACTAAACCCTCCAGACAGTAAAGACAAGTCACAGTTTTTATGAAGCCAGGTCTTTTTTTTTCTTTATTGATTCCATCTGACAACACACAGAAAAACAAAACATTTAAAACATTAACTGTTTTTTGATCATCGTTAGGATGGGAAAGTGAGGACACAACAGTCTTTGGCACTTTCTATTCTACAAACATGCTGCTCACAGATCATCATCTGCTCTTTTTTTCCCTTTAAACTGAAATATTGAAAATACATTTGACATTTTTCAAGTGAATAACAAGCAAGTCGCATGTTTCTATAAAGGAGGGTTGCACCCATTTTTCTCCACATGTTTAAAGTAGAAAAAGGTAGAAAGGACCTCTGTGTATCTTGGAAAGAAAAACAGATTGTTCAGTCGGCAGTTTTGTGATGCTCCATGTAGACATGGTCCGTATTCTGTTGCCAGGTCCTTTATTTGGAACAACATCCTTTTGGCTTCTACATCCAAGCCAAAACTACAACAAACAAACAAATAAAAGCATTTAAAGCACACATTTGTGTTCTGTTGGATTCCTGCGGTCATGCAGGACACTGATCACCAGGTTGGTCTTTAGACATCAGTGCTTCTCTGCCTCTTGAGAACATCATGACTTGAGCGTACAATAATGATAAAGGTCAACTTCTGTGAAAATTAAAAGTTAGGCAACCCAAGATGATGCTAATGATTATGTTTTACACAGGTGGGGTCTTCACAGTATCAGGAGGAATGAGCTCAGGGGAAAAGGGACTGATGCATGTCCATACAAGATCTGCATTTTAAAAAACATGATAAAAAAATAAAAGCAAAGCACATGAATCATTTAAGATCGCCTTGAATACTCAAGAGCTCAAACGATTTCATGCAGTAAAAGAGGAAGGAGAGTGTGTTTGAGAGAGGACTTATTTTAGCTTTGCACTTGGAACACAGCTGCCCGTTAAAACCAACGACACACCGTTGAAGATGTACGACCCTGGACGTAAAAGATTCAATCTGTACAGCTCTCCCCGTGAAAGCAGGCTGTTCACACAGCTAACATGCTAACGTCAGTACGATGTTAGCACGTTCACACAGCTGACGTGCTAACGTCAGTACAATGTTAGCACGTTCACACAGCTAACGTGCTAACATCGTACTGATGCAACCATCTTCACCATCATCTTCTTTGTTCATACAAGTAATTGAGCTGATAAAATGATGAGCTCATATTTAATTGTCCAGTTTACAAACTTCTGTGCATCGATCAGCATATTAATAATTGGCTACATCTCATCTTCCTGGAAAAGCCTCTTTGTCTCCCTGTTTATGCTTCATGCACGTCATCTTGTTTGCAGAACGTAACCATGTGCACGCAGGAGTTATTATAAATTCAATGATTGCCCCGTGCTCCATACGCTGCTGGGTGACTTGCGTTAAGACTGAAAACGGTTTCACAAAAGCTGCAGGAACTGGACACTAAAACAAGAATACGTCTGCGACAAAACCAACCAGGTGAAGTTAAACGCAGCGGCGACCCCGCCGGTGCATCAGAGTTCACTAACGGGTTGTGCTCATCGTCTTTTTTATTATTTTATCATGAAGCACAGAACACATGACTACACCAAACAGCATCAACAGAAACTAAACGTTATTTAATTTTAATCCTTCGGTATAAAACCTGTCAGGGGTCATTTTCCACCGGCCAGTGGTCGTTGTGATTTTAGTTAATTGGTGTAAACTGCCTGGCCAAAAAAAAGTCACCACGAGAGCTACTGCAGCGCTGAACCGTCCTCTATAAATGAAGACACGTGGACGAACAGAAGGACAAAGCGTCTTTGATCACTTGACCATCGAAGACGTTTTATCAGGTAGGATAGTCCAGATAATCCTGATCCAGAGATCATCAGGCTACGAGGGGCGCTGGATGAATCCAGCTCCCATCAAACTTGTGGAGACAGTGTCATGATGTGTCCAAAGTCCATGTCCATGAAGTCAATGGAGAGTTGACTTCATGGAGATCCTGAATGAGCAGGTTTTTCCCGTCAAAAAGACTTTGTCCTCTGTTCATTTGAGCAGCTTGCTGGAGAGCACTGTTGCTTCCCAGTCAGAGGATTCCCAGTTTGAATCAGGACTCTGGCCCACAGAGGACTGGGACAGACTCCCGGGACCCTGGACAGGACCAGGCAGGTGCAGATGATGGACAGATGACTGTCACGACTCAGACTGTCAGAATGGTCGCGGTTGGAGTCCACAGTCCAGAGGTGAACCCTTCAAACGTGTTTGGATGTGTTGGAGAGGACCGGACGCTGCCTTCAGACTGTCCCGTCACAAGATGATGGACAAGAACAAGGTCTCTGAGGAAAATTAATTAATTAAGCTTACTGAAATGATGTCACAGTCAAAGCTGAAGATGGTCCAACGAAACAAGAGACTGGGACTTTTGTTTGAGCCAGGCAGTTGGCTTCTGAAGACACGTGATCATAACGTTTTATACCTTTAAATATTCACGTATGAGAGGTAATGCTGGTAAATATCCAAACTGGTAATATTATTTTTATTTTGTTATCATAAAGAAAAATATATCATGATTTGTGTCCCGATCCCCACCAAAAGAATCACGTTGGAGCACCACGTATAAAAAACTAGGACTTCTGACTTGTGTTGTTATTGCCGCCTTACTTTCAGAGCGCAGCTAACAAGCTCGGTACATTTCAGGCAGAAGCTGTTAAAACGTAACAGCAAATAAACAATTGTAATGTCTGAAAATATCTACAAGTACTGGCCGACAACTCTTAGTCTTGGAAAAAGTTCACCAACGTAACAGGCTGACAAGAACGGAAAGACTTTTCTCTCTTTTTTAAAGCACAACAAACAAGATAATAATATTAAAGGTCATAAAGTGCAAGCCTACTACTTCTTAAATGCCATAAAGGTCAGGTAGGGGGAATATTACAGTGAAAATAGAGATTATGTGTAAAGATGTTCCCTCCAGACAAACAGGAAACGTTCCATCTGCTTCTCTTCAAGTCCTCACAGAGCTGGAATGTAACAATAAAAATGTGGCCAAACAACAAACTGGCCTCTTTAACGTCTTTCTCTTCCTTTTTTTCAGCTTTATACTTCATTACATATTTCAGACTAAATACTGAACAAATACAACTGTGCCAAAACATTACTTTACGTCATGTGTACTGTACACTTACTCTAACAAAGCCAACAAATATAAGAAACACTAAAAATAATTCCAGCCAGTCACCTGCTTAGTTCTTGCGTCCCAGAATTGTTTGAATATTTTATCCAGGACAGTTCCCCGTCAACTGGTTTCTACGCAACTGGTTTCAACTGGTTTCATTAAAACAGCGCTGTGAACCCGTTTCTGTTTCTGGTCTGAACCTGTTTCTGTTTTGAACCTGTTTCTGTTTCTGGTCTGAACCTGTTTATGTTTATGGTCTGAACCTGTTTCTGGTCTGAACGTGTTTCTGTTTTGAACCTGCTTCTGTTTATGGTCTGAACCCGTTTCTGGTCTGAGCCTGCTTCTGTTTCTGGTCTGAACGTGTTTCTGTTTTGAACCTGCTTCTGTTTATGGTCTGAACCTGTTTCTGGTCTGAACCTGTTTCTGTTTCTGGTCTGAACCTGTTTCTGGTCTGAACCTGTTTCTGTTTCTGGTCTGAACGTGTTTCTGTTTTGAACCTGCTTCTGTTTATGGTCTGAACCTGTTTCTGGTCTGAACCTGTTTATGTTTCTGGTCTGAACCCGTTTCTGGTCTGAGCCTGCTTCTGTTTCTGGTCTGAACGTGTTTCTGTTTTGAACCTGCTTCTGTTTATGGTCTGAACCTGTTTCTGGTCTGAACCTGTTTCTGGTCTGAACCTGTTTATGTTTCTGGTCTGAACCCGTTTCTGGTCTGAGCCTGCTTCTGTTTCTGGTCTGAACGTGTTTCTGTTTTGAACCTGTTTCTGTTTCTGGTCTGAACCTGTTTCTGGTCTGAACCTGTTTATGTTTATGGTCTGAACCTGTTTCTGGTCTGAACCTGTTTATGTTTATGGTCTGAACCTGTTTCTGGTCTGAACCTGTTTATGTTTATGGTCTGAACCTGTTTCTGGTCTGAACCTGTTTCTGTTTCTGGTCTGAACCTGTTTCTGGTCTGAACGTGTTTCTGTTTATGGTCTGAACCTGTTTCTGGTCTGAACGTGTTTATGTTTATGGTCTGAACCTGTTTCTGGTCTGAACGTGTTTATGTTTATGGTCTGAACCTGTTTCTGGTCTGAACGTGTTTATGTTTATGGTCTGAACCTGTTTTGGTTGAACGTGTTTATGATGGTCTGAACCTGTTTCTGGTCTGAGCCTGCTTCTGTTTCTGGTCTGAACGTGTTTCTGTTATGGTCTGAACCTGTTTCTGGTCTGAACCCGTTTCTGTTTATGGTCTGAACCTGTTTCTGTTTTGAAAAAAAAAAAAACACCCAATGAAATGATCTAAGAGTGTGTGCATGAACGGATGTGTGTAAATACTCAGCAGAGCACCGGAAATATGCTGATGAAGACTTCATTTAAGGAACCATCTGGAAAATCCTCCACACAAACTGGAAAAGGCAAGAACTTAGCAGGTGACTGGATGGTCAGAGCAAACGGATGCAGAACCAGTGACTGAGCAGGAGCTGCCGTTGGTGATTGTCTTCTTCCCTCAAACCAGCTGCTGGTTCCCAGTACAGTGGCCTGTACTGGGAACTAGCAGCTGGTTCTCAGTACGGGTCGCTGACCGCTCTGACGCTTTCACCACAGTCGGCGGCCCATACTGGGAACCAGCAGCTGGTTCCCAGTACGGGTCGCTGACCGCTCTGACACTTTCACCACAGTCGGCAGCCCATACTGGGAACCAGCAGCTGGTTCCCAGTACAGTGGCCTGTACTGGGAACTAGCAGCTGGTTCCCAGTACGGGCCGCTGACCGCTCTGACGCTTTCACCACAGACTGTCCAACTGTAGAGGCTGTTGAGGATCCAGCTACTTCACAAACTATGAAACCAAGTACTTCCCCAGGTCACAGGTCACAGCACGTGCTCTGACCACTTTGGGGTTTGGGGGGATGTGATGTGGTCTTTTTGGGCCCAGTTAGAAGAGGTTGTTCAGGTGACTTTAAAGTTCTACCGGCCATCGTTCTGTCTGGGTTCCTGTTGCTTCAGTGCATAACCTCACCAGTAACGTAGCAGTTGTGCAGTTCTGCGTATCCTCCAGTTACTGCGTCAGACAGCAAAGGGATGTTAAAATCCTAAGCTGCTGCACCAGAGGGTATCTGTTTGAATTCTGAATTATTCAAACTGGATATTTGAGATTTGAAAGTGGAAACAGAGATGTATGTGAGAGACGAGGATGAACCAAACTCCTGGACTGTAGAGGGCCATCCCAGTTCTCTCCAGTTACAGACTTTTTCTAATCAGAGTTCTGTCCAAACTTGTTTTCTAACATAAATACTGAGAAGGTTAGAAGCTAAAGCACGACTGCATTTCACCAGAATGATGAGACTAAGACACGTGGAGTGTTTTACATTTGGAGAAGAAATGCTAATCCATTTCTATCACAGCTGGATGAATCCTGATCCTTGTGCTTGAACTGATCAACACGATGACAGCGCAGCAGACTGTAAAGATGAGCAACCCTAACTCCAAAGACGTGACGGCGGCTGCTGCCCGTTCATCCTTCTCTGCATCTCTTCCTACGCATTGGGACTCTTACAGGTTCCAGTAAATCCAGTAAAGCAGCATCTGCATGCTGGACTGACTGCAGGACATTTATGCTGCTGTTGTCTGCGCGTCCTAAACAGCCAAGCTAACGGTAATCTATACAGCTGCCACCAGCTTTAGAGGAACAAACGCGTTTGGTCAAGTCATTTTAGTAACAAATGGAAGTTATCTGTGAGGAGATGCACCAAACACTGACCTTCTTAACGGATTTTTGATCGACTCATCTTCAGATATACAGGCCGGTGAAAAGGCATGCACGTGTAACACTAACGTGTCAACTCCAGGACTTTTTAAATCCTCTAACCCTTTCATCTCGTGTGCTGCTGCTTCATTAGTGGATAAAAGTGGACGTAACCTGGCTTTAGCATGCAGATATGGCACAGTGACATGAAAAAGAAATAAATAAAAGGATAAATAACTGCATTTGTAAAGAGCTTCTCTAGTCTCCTTGATCCCTCATGAGTATTTTACACTGCAATCCATATTCACTCATTCAGTTCATCCATTCATTCATTCATCCAGCAGCATTTTTCCATCGTACACACATATCTGAAGGATATGTTGGGCTTCGGCTACATCGGCACAAGTGAGGTTTCATTTTAGCAGGATTTTTTTTAAATGTTACCAGTCCATGTCAACAGTTCTGTTAAAGATCTTCAGGTCCACGACCACATGGTCCTCAGCTACGGCACCTTTCCTCCTGAGAGACCATCTTTAAGGTTTCCTGTTGTGAGATAGACTGGGACACGTGTGACATCACGTGTGTCATCCTTTCTCAACTCCTTCAACTTTGTCTCTTCACAACAGACCACGACAGCTACTTTACCAAACTGAGACGAGGTCTGCAGCGTGGATTAAATCTGTTTGACCAGTGTGGACACGTGTACAACCATAAAGGTACAACGTCTGAAAATGAAACCACACAATCGTGAAGATGACCCGACTCTGGGAACCAGAACCAGCAGCCATCTCACTGGCCCACCTGCTCAGCTAACAGCTGTAAAAGCTCAGGGCAGAGGTCAGGGACGTGCAGAGGTCACGGACGAGCAGAGCTATGTCGGCGGTTTGCTGGTTGAGGACATGAAGGAGTGAAAGATGTCTCACACCTCAGCCTGCTGGTTGATGAGTTATACGTCCACGGTGACAAACGTCACAGCTGATCGTGTTCACAGCTGCTGTGAGGCGACGCCAGGGTGGTTCACTGACTGTGGACAAGCAGATGTGCTGCAGCTGGCACCGTTGAACACATGAATAAACGTTCAGATGGAACTGATCAAAGCTGAGTACCAGTATCACACCAGTAAATCCATATTCTTCAACACTTGTTACAGAATGACATTATTTAAAAAAGAGGTTTTGCTGAAGCAGGGAATGTTTTTGGCTCCGTTCTTCTCTCTCAACAGTCTCCTGCTTCGTCTTGCTGCCCGTCATTTTACAGTCCTCTATCTTTTACATCACTTTTACTCAATGAACAATAAACCAAACATCTTCTTGATGATCAGAAACCATGAAGGAAATCTGAGGGTGCAGTTTAAAATGAGCAACAGTGGAAAAACATGTGCAGCCGGTCATTTGTTCATTTACATATTTAAACCTTATTAAACTCTTTGACTCGTCTACGTGAACGTGATGCTGCGCTAACGTCTGCCTGCACGAGTCACGGTTAAATGCAGGACGTGAACTTGAGGGTGCTGACTCAGTAATCTGATTACCTCTTTAAAAAAGAAAGAAAGAACAAAAGTGAGGGCTCTGGCAGTGGAGTCCGTGTGCACAGGTGCGCCCTTTGGTCCTGCGCCCAGAGGTCAGTACGCCTCCAGGGGGTCGTCCAGGAACAAGCTCTGCACCTCCAGCATGGTGGCCAGCTCCAGGACGTGCTTCTGCACCACGCTGCTCTCCACCGTGTCCTGCTTCGGCAGCTCGGGGTACGACTCTGGGAAGCTCCGGCACTCCTGCAAGGACGACAGGCAAACCTGTGAGATAGGGCTGAGCGATTTTTCGATATTTCAGCCGCAGGTATCGATATTCTAAGCTCCCTTCAAAACCCCCGTGTCCCGCACGGGTGCGCCTCCTGCAAAGTGCAGTCCGCCAGCCGCTAGTGTCACTGCGTGCTGAAAAGCAGATGTGTGGGAGCAGTTCGGTTTTAAAAAGAAAAAAGGAAAGCAAAGATTTAGACAAAAGTATGGGGGTTTGCAAGCTGTGTCACACAAACGTGAAGTACTCTGGAAATACCACCAACCTGAAACGTCACCACCCGGACAAGGTAATGCTAACTGGTTGTTGCCACCAGTTTCCATCTACTTCACCTAGGTCGCAGAACATTACGGAGTCCATTGCCTACTTTATTTGTCAGGATTTGAGGCCGTATTCAGTGGTGGAAAACGCCAACTTTAGGCGCATGTTGAACGCGATGGAGCCCCGCTATCCTATTGTCTTTTATTCATTTTGTCCAGTATTTGCAAGCTGCCTGTCAGCCATATAATGTGTAATTAATGCTTTTAGTTCAATTAATTCAAACAAAGTAACTGGAACACTCACAAGATGTCACCAAAATCACTTTGTCCCGTTAAAATCTTTCGGAAAATTATGTGAATGTATTGTAAGATGACTATCGATATATATCGTATGGTGAGCCGAATATATTGTATCGTATCGTATCGTATCTTGAGATTAGTGTATCGCTACAGCCCTACTGTGAGAACGACAATATTCAGGCTCCTTTTATCTCGACGGGGAGCAGAATCAGAAGAAGCACAGGCTCCATAAAAGCCATGTTTCTCATCAGGGAACACTGCCTTAACAAAGTCGATTTGGCAATATATCGTGATTTTCGGCCGCCCAATATAATAATCGTTTTTTCAGCTCCTAATATCAATTTTTTAGGAAAACTCAAAATATGCAAAAACACTAATAATAAACAATAGGTTGTTTTGAAGCAAATAGTTTTGACTCAATTTGTCCTCTGAATGATCAATATCATCTGATGAACATATACAGCAACTTGATTTTTCATCTCTACATTTAATTTTGATATTAACTTGGTAGAATATCGCAATATATCGCGATATTGTGATAATATCGTATTGTGACCCCAAGTATCGTGATACAGTGATCCCTTATTTTTACAGTACGTGCCCAGTGCCGCCCCCCCGCCAGAATCAAAACAAACTGGAGCCGGAGCCCCCAGCCAAATAATGTGTTTAAAATATGTTTAAAAACCGCAAAAAAGTAGCAAGACACTGCAGTGAAACAAGACAAAGGCTCAACTGTGGTCTTTCTGTTCCCTTCACAGCCTCTGGTCTCTGAACCGTAGTAAATAAACCGCTCTTTCATCTAACCTCGTTTTCATTCTGCTGTCCCACGACACACACAATACATTACCCATAAGGCCACACCAGTACCCATAAGGCCACCTTCTTAAAGGGGCCAGGCTGGCTCACAACATTTCTTTGCTGCAAGAGAACGCGCACAACATCCTGTGATGTTTCCGCAATTTTTTCTTGATTTTTTAAAAAAATTATATATTTCTGAAAAGAAACGCGAATAACTAAAACCGCGGAACTTAAAGCGCGAAGTGGCAAGGGATCACTGTACATATCATATTGCGAGGTCCTTGCCAATACTCACCCCTAGGCTTAATGCAGTGGAAAATTAGAAAGATACATAAAATAATAATAAAACTTAATGTGATGATTGTTTGCTTTGAATATTAGAATTAAGAGTTTCTTATTTAGAGTATTATGGTCATTAGGTTATAGAATATTGTCCATGTACGTTTACCGTTTGAGATGCTTCAGACAGCAAACATCATTTTTAAACTTGTCAAAATACAGGTTTAACGTTGAGTCCAGGCGTTACTGGAGTCAGAGTAAATGAAGATGAGACACAGCATAAAGAAAAAAGACATAAATATATCATACTTGTCTCTTCATAATCATACAACTAAAACTCAAACATCAATCCTGTAACATCTCTGATTTTCCTGTTAGGGTTTGATTCCAAACTTGACACACCTGTCCCACTGAGATTTTTCAGGTGACAAACTTTATATCTTGTTTCTTTTGCTTGATGGCTTGATGGACTAAAGTGACTGGAACATGAATGAAATCTTCACAGCCAACAGAATCGACAGTGAACTGGTAAATCTGTGCGAGTTCAGGAGTTATTCAATCAGACCGGAGCAAATAGTGTCCGTCTCTGAAGGATCCTTCAAATTAAAATTATTGTAAACCATCACACAGACCTGGGATTATTAGAGTTCAGTCATGATACACTGGAATGGTTTTTATTAGGGCCGGGCAATGATTAAAATTTTATTTCGCGATTAATCGCATGATTTCCCTGATTAATCACGATTAATCGCATTGTATACGCAAAATCAAATAATGAATTCAAAAGTAGTGTAAAGGTCACTTTTATTTAAATGTTCTGCTGCCATATGAACTAAAGTGTCATAACATTTGTTGTTCAAACACTTTTAACATCAGCACTTGTCAGTAACACATATTTAGTGTAAATCTCATCTTAAAGTTGTCAAATAAAACAAAGCTTATTGCCACTGCCAGGGCATTAATGTCATCCTGTTTTTATAAAAATTAAAAAAAAAAAAAGTCTACAAACAAAATCCAACAAAATGATTGTGTCTCAGCACAATCAGAACATTAAAACAGGTAATTTCTGAGGTAACAGCAGAAACTTTTAACGGGGAGTTCAACTTGTCAGTTGTTACAAATAACCTTGTTTCTGTTGAATCCTCCGTCTGGGAGAACTTTAAAATGAAAATGTCCATGTTAAAGTTCAGTAACTTTACCAATCCGTGTATCATTTGTTCTTTCCATTTTCAATTGTCAATCAAATGACATTTGTGACATTTTATGACGTTTTTCGTTTTTTAATCTAACACAAAAAAAAAGGAAAAAAATGCCTGTTTTTTTTTATATTTCAATTTTTTTGGATCAAAAATACGAAATGAAAAAACGGGCCACAGGAACTGAATTTGTTTTATAATCGAGGACTGGACTTTCTGTTGTCATTACACATCTGTGCCACTAGATGGAGCCGCACTGCAGTAACCAGCTAGAGAACAGCAGGACAGTGAACACATGGAGCAGATCTGATGGAACATGGAGGAATGACGACAAAGTTTTGTTGCAGTCCAGAATTTTATTTTTTTTCAGACAGAATTGTTAATATTGCTACCTGAGTTGCTACCTGAACTGTAAAGTTCACGGATTTTTACCAATATCCATGTCTGTTTTAGCTTTTCTGCCAATTATCTTCCTGGTTTCGCAGCAGTCAGTAACAGACTTTTCAAAATAAAAGCATGTGAGCAACATGCGTTAAAGCGCAATAAAATAAATGTCGGCGTTAATAAATTAATGCGTTAACGCGATAATAATGCGTTAACTTGCCCAACACTTATAGTTATTTATGATGGAAAAACATTAAAGGTGAGGCCAGATTCAGAAAATCAAGTTGTTTGTTCCTCAATGAGTCTTTGATCAGGATGGCAACAGCTCCACAGACTGCATCTCAATTTGCAATTCAGGCTTTTCTTTGTTTTTTAAATCCTGAAACAGAACAGCTGCTTGCTGGTGCTGATTTCCTCTGACACGTCACTTTAATGTCTTTATACAACGCCTTCACCGCTGCTTGGTGTTGAACTGCATGTCGTCCAGGTGGAAATGATCTCCACAGGATTGGAGCTGAACTTTTACATTTTATATACGGAATTAAAAATGGCTTGAATGATTTCTGTGTAGTACCGGCGCACTTGGAAAGAGAAGAGATCCATTTAGGTCCATTTCTCAGCCCACAGATGTTAGATACAGATGTTCTGAGAACATACTGGAGCAAACGGGTATAAACCTCCTGGGAATGAGAGACACGTGTGTCTTTAGTACTTTTTCAGCGTTGCAAACGGAAGCACTTACCCGGAAGAGTTTATGCAGTCTCAGCGCCGCTGAGCAGAACACAAAGCGGACCAGAAGCAGCCGCAGGAACTCATCACCAAAAAATTGCAAAAAAGCTTGATCTGCACAGACGACATCAAATGAAACCAACAGGTAGATGAGTCAGTTCAGTTTCAGATGAAGTTAACCTGAATCTTGGAGCAGTTTCATCAGTGAGCTGTTCTGTCCTGCAGTTGTGAAGCTACGGTCATTTCTAAGACAGAAACGACAGAGCCAGGGATTTAAGTGGCTGTTACCACCTGTCACCTGAGATGAATGAGTCAGCAACTCTCAGGAGTCTTTACATTTGATCAGGTTTAATATTGTGTTAAACCATCACCTAAAAAGAACGTATAGTTCGTGGCCCAGGCTCATCCTCAGAACTAACAGGACAGAGCAGACATGAAAGCATCTCTGGGGCGTTCAGTACCTATTGTCCGTGATCGAGTTATCATCAGCCCGATGTCACGGAAGACTTTGTGCAGAAGTTCTTGAGCCCTTTCCCACAGTCCTCGTCGCACGCTGTTTAAGCCACAGACCGAGGAGAAAGCCAAGAGTGGGCTGTACAGGAACAGAGTGAAGAGACTCCCACGCTGACACTGATCTGGAGGGTCGGACAAACAGGACAGTTTACAAAAAAATACGCTTGTTCTCAGCAGCTCCAACAACTATGAATAACAGACGAGAGCATCAGAAAAGAAGGAAAATAAAAGCATCTTTTTATTTGGGATACAGAAAAACAAGTATGTAGGGATGCATGATAATTATCGGCCTGAAAACATGAAATTATGACATCATCCCAATAAGTCCAATATCATGACTAATAGTCCCGAAAAACATATATTTTTGTCAACACGGCAGTGCCTCGCTCCCTCTGAGCCTTGAATAACCAGCAGTGAATGTTATGTTCAACTGATGTTGGCATAATCAGAAAAATGATTTCTCTGTAAAGAAAATCAAGAATACCCCCTCATGCCAGAAATCAATTTGCTAACTCGGTCATAATTTTGGTAGTTGCTGACTTGAATTGAATCATGGAACTACAAAAGGGCCCAACTCCATGATTTTGCAAAATCCAGGTTATCTCCCTATCTTGTACATTAGGTTGAGAGCTATCAAAATGAATTGAAGAAAGGCCCAACTCCAATTCATAAAGCTGTTAACTAAGGTGATGTTTTTTGCCTTGAGTTGAAGAACGGCCCAAGTCCTGGAGAGAAAAAATGCTCTCTTGAAAAATATACCTCAGTGGAGTTGGGCCCTTTTGTAACTCCGTGATTCAATTGATATTCACAGTATTTTTCCACATGTCACACATAAAAAAGAAAAAATAGATAAGGCCGAAAAACCGACGAGCAAACGAGGGAACGGAGGAATTTATGTTACACCTTGAATGCAGCACAGAGTGCTGATGAAAACAAACATGGCGGTGATTGTATGGAACTTCATTAAAGTTTCAGAAGAAGATAGTTCACTGATTATTTGTGACAAATGCTCCAAGTGAAGGAGGGAAAAATAGCACAAGCTTTAATACGTAAAACCTGATCAGCCACCTGAAACATAACCATCGCTTCTATGGAGTTTTGAAATCGTGCTAACGTGAGCTAACGCTAACGTGAGCTAACGCTAACGTGAGCCAACATGAGTTAATGTCAGCAAGCCAGCAGCAGAGAAATCACCGGGACTTACACACATCAGCGAGGCTTTTGAAAAATCCAAGAAATTTGCCAAAGATGACCCAGGGTCAAAGGTGAAATGTGTAGAAGGTAGAAATGTTTGAATCTAACTTTTGTCAATGCACTAATTTTCTATGTATATTTATTTTCTTGTAAACTTCTGGAAATAATTTTTTCAGTTAGTAATTCTGATGCATGTATTTCCATCAGTTCAAGGAGTCTTTATTTTTTATATCAGTCAGTAATGAACCTTATTTAAGTTAATGTGAGATATCAAATAGGTTTGTTTGATAGCTTTATGAAAATGTTTGAGAGGCTTGACAATAGTTTTTCAATGGAAAAAAATAAATATCTGTTCATTTAACAGTCAAAACTGTTTTTGATTTTGTTCATAGTATTGATGTAATGATCTAACCCTAACCCCCCCCCCCCCCCCCCACCCCCCCCCCCCCCCCCCCCCCAAAAAAAAAAAAAAAAAAAGAAAAAGAAAAAACAGGAAAACAGGACAGCATGTTTTAAGCATGTTTTCAGTTAACTGCTGGATCTTTAAAGACGTTCTCTCTACAGACTCGGCAGGTCTGGACAGAGTGTCAGACAGCGACAGGAAGTCAGAAGGTGCAGTTCGGTTGGTTTCAGTCACACAGACAGTAACGTGCACAGAGGAACACACACCTTGTACGCTCTTGGGATACACTGTAGGTGACAGCAGGCACACCAGAGGCTGACCAAACAGGTTGGTGAAATTCTGTTCGGACAAACAAAACACAGAAAACGTCATAATGCGACATGATAAAAAGTAACAGCCGGCGGCGGTCCAGGCAGACTCACAGCTGGAGGACATTTACCAAATGTAACAGACATCGAAGAATGTTCAAGAAACTGAACTCATCAGAAAGTATTGGCCTGTAAGGGCCAACCTTTAACTGACAGACCTACAACTTTAAAACAGTTTCATAAATCTCAGTTCTTCTGATAACGTTTCATCAAGTGCTGTCAGCAAACTTTGTAACCACTGGAGAAAACACCTGGAAGGAGTCTGTTTTCCATCATTTGAGTTTAACTTTGAATTTTAAAAATACAGAGGTAGTAGAGATAAGACTCTAAAACCATTTGATTTGAAATTTAAAGGAACAGCGGAAGAAAGAAGTTGTCTTTTTTAAATTTACCTTCAACACCAAAGATATGAGCCACGACTTTGCTAATTATAGCGCCCCCTACTGGCCAGTTGGTTTTAAATTTGGTGCATTGCTTCCAGTGTTCTTATCAACGTGGATGTAAAGTTTAACATCGGTCAATCACATTTGTAAATATGAATCTCTGACATCTGATTGGCTGTTTGAAAGGAACAGCTGAAGCCTGGTATAATCTAATGAAGTATTAATTACTATTAATGTAGCAACCCTGAGGTTTCACAGACTTTGCTGAACTCACAAAGAAAGTCACACTGATTGTCAGAACCAAGTTTTTTTTTGCATTAAAATAATAGTTTAAATCTAATTTGAAGGAATGTTTGATTGCTTTTAGGAAGCATTGCCTCGCTCTCACACTCTCCCATCTCACTATTAGCAAAAATAAGCCAAAGTAATTTTGGATTACCATCCTAGTTCGCCTCATGCAAAAACTCCAAACTGCTTTACACACATCAACAATGATGGGACCAGACTAGTGGACATGATGACATCATCAGACTATCAAGAAAGTAATGGTGGAAAAGGGGAAAAAAACAAGAGAATGACCAAGAAATGGGCTGAACAGGAATAATTCTTTAACAGCGTTTCTTTGGGCTACGCCCACAAGTTTGATTAGCACACATATCTGAAATGAATTATAAAAATCTTAAATCTATAAAAACTTATTTTGAAGACTTTTGGTATTCACTGTATTCAGATGACGTAAACTCAGTTTTATGAAAATCAGATGAACAGCCTCAGACTAGTTTATGTTACTGTCACTTTCAGTTTTGGAACTATCATTCCAGGAATGGGTTGATCAAACTTTACTTGAAAGGTAATAAGAAGCCAACAAACATTTTTGTTCTAACACTAACAGTTCTTGAAACGTGAGGCAAAATATAAATGGAAAGTATCTTATAATTGTGCTCCAGCAGTCATTTTTGTGAGGTGTCTGCAGTTCAGGAACAGACATGCCTGGTCTGGTGGCTACAGGCCTCAGGGTTAAAAACAATAGTTATACAGTCTGAAAACCTCTGATAAAAATTACATTTGTTCAGGAAACTTGACCTATTTAAATACCTTGTACGCTGTACTGTTGGAAGAATCCACAATGACAAAAAGTGGCTTCCGGGTGAAAGGAAACAAGTCCCCTGGATGAAGGCTGCAACATCACAAACAGTTAAACATCAGAAATCTCCTCCTGCATCCCAGCAAACCCCAGTTTTCATGTTGCACATTTCAGTCAGCTGCAGGTCAGACTGCTGGTTGAACACAAACATTTACAGTTTCAATGCAGCGAGTGTGTAGCCGCTAGTGTGTGGCTGCTAGTGTATAGCAGCGAGTGTATGGATGCTAGTGTGTAGCCGCTAGTGTGTGACCGCTAGTGTGTGGCCGCTAGTGTGTAGACACTAGTGTGTAGCCACTAGTGTGTAGCCGCTAGTGTGTGGCCGCTAGCGTGTGGTCGCTAGCGTGTAGCCGCTAGTGTGTGGCTGCTAGTGTATAGCAGCGAGTGTGTGGACGCTAGTGTGTAGCCGCTAGTGTGTGGCTGCTAGTGTATAGGAGCGAGTGTATGGACGCTAGTGTGTGGACACTAGTGTGTAGTGTGTGGCCGCTAGTGTGTGGCCGCTAGTGCGTGGACGCTAGTGTGTGGATGCTAGTGTGTGGTGCCAGCGTGTGGATGCCAGCGTGTGGCCGCTAGCATGTAGCAGCGAATGTGTAGCAGGGGGTGTGTAGCAGGGAGTGTGTAGCATCGAGTGTGTATTAATGAGTGTGTATCAGGGGCTGTGTAGCAGCGAATGTGTAGTAGGGAGTGTGTAGCAGCGAGCGTGTAGCAGCTAGTGTGTGTGGCCGTGAGCATGTGGCTGCTAGTGTGTAGCCGCTAGTGAGTAGCCGCTAGTGAGTAGCCGCTAGTGTGTAGCAGCGAGTGTGTAGCAAGGAGTTTGTAGCAGGGAGTGTGTATTAATGAGTGTGTAGCAGCGAACGCGTAGCAGCGAGTGCGTAGCAGCGAGTGCGTATTAGTGGTGTGTAATATTTAATTTTAGCTCTTCTTGGTCACATAAAAACAAAACAATATAAATGTTAGGTAAACTCACCAATGCATCTCTTTCTGAGCCTGATTCCTCTTCTGCACCGTCTCTCCATTTACCACATCTCTGTTTGTGTTCGTGAGAACTCCTCCAAAGTCATATGGTCCAGCTGGAAATGAAACATTCCTCTGGTTTGAGTCAGAAATTAATGTGAAACTGTGTTACATGTCGTTCTTACTGAGACATGCGACATAAAAGTCTGGATAACTTCTAATTTCCTGTTTCTGACAAAAGACCGAGGTCATCTTTGGACCAGAACACTTCAGAAAAAGACCGTCCAGCCGTGTAGTTACTGTTCATGGCATTACTTCAGCACCTCGTACTACTGCGAGGAACCAGGATTTCTCTTTTAACTTTCACATAAAACATGTTTCTAGAACTGCTTTCTTTCTTCTTTGTACTGCAACAATAAGGAACATCCAGTCATGGAGCAGTTCAGAAGAACTAGTTCATGCATCTGTTAGATGGACCACTGCAATTCCTTATTAGATGGATGTCCTAAAATTACTCTGAACAGCCTCCAGCTGATTCAAAGTGCTGCAGTGAGAGTCCTGCAGCAGAGATCACATTTCTCCCATCGCAACTTCTACTCACTGGCTACTTGTGAATTCGAGGGAAGAATTTTAAAAGATTCTCCTCCTCAGATATAAACCCCTTCAGGGCCTGCATCGTTCTTACCATAAGGAACGTACAATTTTGGTTTTTAAAAAAGTTCCAACTTTCATCTCAGAGAGCAGACTTCCTTATAGATCGTAGAGTTTCCAGAGGTAGGACGACTTTGTGCTGAAATGATCAACATTTTACCCAGCATTCCACTTTTTTGGAGACAAGGTTTTAGAATCTTAATGAAGTGACAAATGAGAAGTTCTACAAGATGTAATACTGTATATTCATGTTCTTTTGACCAAAACAGAGAAGATTCAACATTTCAGACTGCAGCGTGGCATGTACATGATGACATTTATGTGAATTTTATATCATGATTGAAGGGAATGAATGACTGGATTATACCTTCATAATCTGGATGCCCATTGGGGAAGACTCCTGTAGCTGATAAATAGACAAGCAGAACACTGTTGGCAGGCAACTCCTGAAATTAAGAATAATAAAAGAAAAATATCATACAGCAAATTGATTTCTCAAACATCAAGACTACAAATACTTCAAATACAAAAATGGAATGACTGAAAACTAGTCTGGGCCGAGCTGGAGGAAGCAATATACACTATAGTCCCAAAAGTATCTGCTCATCCATCCAGATGATCAGAATCAGGTGTTCCAGTCACTCCCATGTCCACAGGTGTATAAATTAATCATCTAGACATGCAGACTGTTTCTAGAAACATCTGTGAAAGAATGGGTCTCTCAGGAGCTCAGTGAATTCCAGGTGAACTGTGATAGGATGACACCTGAGAAACAAATCCAGTGGTGAAGTTTCCTCCTAAATATTCCACAGTCAACTGTCAGCTGGATTATCAGGAAATGGAAGTGTTTGAGAACGACAGCAACTCAGCCATGAAGTGGTAGGACACGTAAACTGAGGGGGCGGGGTCAGAGGATGCTGAAGAACATAGGCCCCAATTGTACACCTCCCGCTAGCCACTAGCCGCTACCTGCAAATTGCGGGTTTAGGAAACTCCGCTATCTGCTAATGCAATCTTCCGCTCGCTAAAGCCGCTACCCGCTTTGCGAAGATTGCGTTCTTTGCGGGGGAACGCCCCTCCAGCTACCCGCTATCCCTTAATAGCGGCTTTAGAAGGTTTGGCGGAAGATTGGGCCCATAGTGTGAAGAGGTCACCAACTTTCTGCAAAGTCGATCACTACAGACCTCCAAACTTCATGTGTCCTTCAGATCAGCTCAACAACAGAGCAGAGAGCTTCATGAATGGGTTTCCATGGTGACGCAGCTGCATCCATCCATCCATCAGTGGTGTAAAGCAGCCACCACTGGACTCTAGAGCAGTGGAGGAAAGTTCACACTTCTCCATCTGGTGATCTGATGGAAGAGTCTGGGTTTGGTGGTTTCCAGAAGAACAGTACTTGTCTGACTGCATTGATCCAAGTGTAAAGTTTGGTGGAGGGGGGATTATGGTGGGGGGTTGTTTTTCAGGAGCTGGGCTTGGACCCTTAGTTCCAGTGAAAGGAACATTTTGAACAATTCCATGCTCCCAACTTTGAGGGACCAGTTTGGAGCAGGTCCCTTCCTCTTCAACATGACTGTGCACCAGTGCACAAAGCAGGTCCATAAAGACATGGATGGAAGAGTCTGGTGGATGAACCTGACTGACCTTCAGAGTCCTGACCTCAACCTGATAGAAGACCTTTGGGATGAATTAGAGCAGAGACTGAGAACCAGACCTTCTGGTCCAACATCAGTGTTTGACCTCACTAATGTTCTTCTGGATCAATGGTCCAAAATCCCCATAAACACACTCCTAAACCTGGTGGACAGCCTTCCCAGAAGAGTTGAAGCTGTTCTAGCTGTAAAGGGTGGAGCCACGTCAAATTGATTAGGAATGGGAGGAGCTAAAGCTCATATGTGAGTCAAGACAGGTGAGAGAATACTTTTGGAAATAAAGTGTATCAAATGAATATGTTCAGTCCAGTTTAGATGTTAACATCGGTCCAGAGTGATCCAGTCGCAGGGGACAGCTCTAAACAAATCTGTTCACCCCTGTTTAGATGCAACCTGACACTAACAGGTCCCCACCAAGGTTATTATCGTTAACAAAAACGAACGAAATAACGAAAACTAGAATTGAAAAAACATTTTCGTTAACTGAAATAAAATAAAAATGAGATTTAAAAAAAAAAAAACAATAAACAATTAAAAAAAACAAAATTAACTATAACTAGAAAAGGACTCAAGAGAGCAGAGACCTCCGCCAAGTGCAACAATTCCCCCATATAGTGATTTACAGATTGCGATAAAATCCGCATTGTAGGTCAGATCTGGATCAGCCTTTGAAATTTGATAGAGGTTCCCATTGTCTATCATTGAGTGAAATTTCATGAGTTTTGGGCAATAATTAACAGAGATATAGAGAAACAAAATATTCGGTCCCGTTGACCGCAATGTTATCGAAAATTTGAAAGTGATCCAGAATCCAGGATTTCTTCCGGATCACACCCAAAATGAAATCAGTTCTTCCTTTTGACATTTCTGACAACTCCTGAAAATTTCATCAAAATTCGTCCATAACTTTTTGAGTTATCTTATACACAGACAGACAGAGAGATAGATAAACGCCACCGAAAACATAACCTCCTTGGCGGAGGGTAATAATATCAAGAACGTCCTTCTTCCTTCATTTTCGTATTTGTAATTTTTTTTCTCATAAACGTTCGAAGTCTATTAACTTCGCTCCGCCGTACAACAACAACCACAAAAAAAAACAAAAAAAAACTAAAGCAATCAGCAGTGACGGCTGCGGCAAAAGTTGGGAGTCCTATTTGGGATCTCTTTGACTATGACCGTGTTAACGATAAAAATACGTGCCTTGTTGTAGAAGCAGGTGATACAATGTGTGGAATACTTCTCAAGAGGAAAAAAACCAACGAATCTGAAAGTCCATTTGAAAAGCTCGCACAAGAAGGCTAACCAAGACTAGCTGGATAAGCTAGCCTAAGCTAGCCCCCTGGAAAGAAGGCTAACCAAGACTAGCTGGATAAGCTAGCCTAAGCTAGCCCCCTGGAAAGAAGGCTTACCAAGACTACCTGGATAAGCTAGCCTAAGCTAGCCCCCTGGAAAGAAGGCTAACCAAGACTAGCTGGATAAGCTAGCCTAAGCTAGCCCCCTGGAAAGAGAAGCTACAGCTGCAGGCCAGTCAGCATTGGGAAGGAACGGGAGAAAACAGTAACTATAATGGACCGTTTCCACCGGAGACCAGATAGCTGCTGGTCAGTAAATACGCAGGAACACCACAAGCGGGAAGACGCATTGATAAATATTTGTCCATAATGTCCAAATATATATATTCCAGTCTTATAAAGATTGGAATATAAACACGACTATGTGACTCGATAGCCTTCAAAATGTTCAGTGCTTCACTCGAACCCAAATTACAACCCTAATTTACAAACTAAAACTAATACTGAAACTAATAAAAACTAAACTAAAACTAAGTATTTCAAAACAAAAATGAATAAAAACTAGCAAAACTGCTCCAAAAACGTATTAAAATTAACTGAATTTGAAAAACTAAACTAAAAACTAAACTAAAAACTAAAACTAATGGGAAAATCCAAAACTATAATAACCCTGGTCCCCACATGCATCTGATTTCTACCTGCAGAGACCAACCGTGTTGTAGCTTTTACCTGCAGGAGGCAGTCATGCACTAAACCACAAGAACTCCCTACTCACTCTTTGTTTTCATGCAGCTCTATTGAACAGAACTGAACATATACGACATTAATGGACATGAGAAAACATCCCAAAAAACTGGAAGACAACAAAGGCATCAGAGAGATTGACACAGAAATGGGATATAAGAGAAATTAAAATAATCAGAGCAAAGGCGGGCAGATCAAAGCAAGAGAGACGAGTCCATGACGTTGAGGCGGTGTAGACGGCTATAATGGCTCCTGCTTGTTGTTGTACATTAACATGACACCGTTGTTACAGGATTGATCCTGTCCCACAGACCACATCTGCAACGCAGGCGGTCCTTCAAAGTGACCCAGAACATGTAGAACATGTTAAAAGAACATTTCCACATGGAGCACAGACAACCTCTGAATGTGGTTTGAGTGAATCTGTATCCTCAGATGTGTCCTCTACTCAACTCCAGCTGTGACCAGATCACTCAAGATGGATGTTCATATGGAGATAAAGCCTTAGTTGTTTCTGACCCTTCATTTTAAAACAACTCGCTGTGAGTAGATCACCAGAAACCTATAAACACTATATATAAAACAGTCACAATGTCACAAATTATGACTTCATCTTAGAAGATGATACTGTGAATCTGACGGATCTCCTCGGCCTGGAGGTCTAACAGTCATTTAGTGAAGTGATGTGTAACCCAGAGAGAAAATTCAAGGGGGTACTCACCTTAAAAGAGGCAGACAGAAAAGTAAAGAGCTGGCTGAATGTTGGTTTATACAGCAAATATTTGTGGGGATTCTCTCTTTTAGCTGGCTTCTCATTGGGCTCCTGCGGAAAAATACAGTTCAACTTTCAGTTCAGGTTTACTGTAAGTACAAAAGGTGCATCCCTTTCATCGTGTCCCGTCCCCCCATCTTTATACCCGCCTCATACGGGGGTGGGGGGGTCAGATGAAGGTGGAATGCTCCTGGACGGGCCAGCGGTCCATCACGGGACCACTCAGAAACAGCCCCTCCTACAGGCCCTTCGGCACTGCGGGTCAATCTAACATGCTTGTGGACTGCAGGAGGAATCTGGAGGAACGTCTGAACCTAGATGTGCTGCTCCTCTGAAGACCACCTCATCCTCACAAGCAGTAAAACGAGGTTTCATCAGATGTTTTTAATGGACACATCTAAAAACTGGGGATGGACAACGATTAAAACTTTTAATCGCGATTAATTGCATGATTTCCCTGATTAATCACGATTAATCGCATTGTATACGGAAAATCAAACAATGAATTCAAAAGTAGTGTAAAATGCACTTTTATTTAAATATTCTGCTGCCATATGAACTAAAGTGTCATAACATTTGTTGTTCAAACACTTTTAACATCAGTACTTGTCAGTAACACATATTTAATCTCATCTTAAAAAATGTCAAATAAAATAAAGCTTATTGCCACTGCTAGGACATTAATGTCATCCTGTTTTTGTCTACCAACAAAATCCTGAGCCACAATCAGAACATTAAAACAGGTAATTTCTGAGGTAACAGCAGAAACTTTTAACGGGGAGTTCAACTTGTCAGTTGTTACAAATAACCTTGTTTCTGTTGAATCCTCCGTGTGGGAGAACTTTAAAATGAAAATGTCCATGTTAGAGTTCAGTAACTTTATCAATCTGTAATTATCTGTGTATCATTTGTTTTTTTCCATTTTCAATTGTCAATCAAACATAAAAAAAAATAAAAAGTGACTTTTATATTGTTTTTCGTTTTCTTAATCTAACAGTTTTTTATATTATATTTTATATTATATTTTATATTTTTTAATATTTCAATTTTAGACTTGGATCAAAAATGAAAAAAATGAAAAAACAGGCCAGGGGACTGACTTTGTTTTTAATATTTAATTGTCTGGTTTACGTGACCCTGAAATGTCTTTGTGCAGCAGTTCAGGTATCATGGCGGCGCTGGAATCACATACTATAATATTTGTAATATTGTGTAAATCTGAATGAAAACTCAGCTCATATATAGATGAACCAAAGCCTCTCCAGCTCTGCGTCTGACATCAGTCTTCTTCTCCTCAGATCATGACGAGCTCAGAATCTTCTGATGCTCATTTACAGCATTGCAGGACACCCATCTGCTGTTGAATCAGTCATTGATCAAACTACCGTATTGACCCAAATATAGGACAATATTTTAATCTAGAAGTCATATTCTCAAAAATGGGGGTCGTTTTATCATCAAGGAATAGACTTTCTGTTGTCATTACACATCTGTGCCACTAGATGGAGCTGCACTGAAGTAACCAGCTAGACTGCAGCCGTTCCCAAACTTCAGAATACCAAGGCTCAATCTGAAATGTGAAAAATCTCTGCAGCCCATGCAGGCCTTCAAATCACAGACTAAAAGCTACATTCCAATATTAATATGAGGGGTCAACAAATAAGGTTACACTTGTCATATTAAGTTAAGATGACGGTAGATTAACACTCAATTGGTTTTATTATTTTTAACTATATTTTTAAATCATGTAATAAATATTTTACAGTAAGTAAAAACGTATTTCAAAAAATCAAGGATTTAAAACATATTTGTTTATTTTTAATGACCTCTCACGGCCCACCTGCAGTACCACGATGTCCCACCAGGGGGCCGCGGCCCACACTTTGGGAATCACTGAGCTAGAGAACAGCACGACAGTGAACACATGGACTAGATCTGATGAAAAATGGAGGAATTACACGATCGTCTTGAACAAAGGGGGTTGAAAGCTTTTTTTTTCAGACAGAATTGTTAATATTGATACCTGAGTTGCTACCTGAAATATAAAATTCACTGATTTTTACCGTTCTCCATGTCCGTTTTAGCTTTTCCACATTGTTTACCAGACAATTATCTTCCACTTCAGCAGCAGCCAGTAACACTTTTCAAAACAAAAGCATGTGAGCAACATGCGCTAACGCGCAATAAAATACATGTCGGCATTAATAAATTAATGAGTTAACACAATAATAGCGTGTTAACTTGCCCAGCCCTACCAATAACTGGGTCTGGGTTCAGATAAGAATGAAACCATGACGGTTACTGAGTGGAGGGACTCTCAGTTCAACTTTATTAATTCCTGGAGGGAAATTATATTTTGCAGTGATTGTTGGCAGGTCTCTTTAAAGAGCCGTTGTAGATGATTGACAGGTGAACTCAAACACACTCAAACACCCTGACAGCAGATGCGACAGATGTGACTCACCAGCGTTCCTTGTTTGGAGGTTTGTGTGGCGAGGTTGACAGGTTCCCTCTCCAGAGCTTGAAGCATGCGGAACATGTCGATGGTTAACTCGCTGAACTTCACCTGAAAGCAGAGGAAAGCAACGCTCACGTTATCAACCCGTGTTTATGACTCGTTGTTCAACAGAAGAGACGGAGGTCAGTTTTTATCGTCACTCTGTGGCTGCAGTTGGACAAAACGAGTCTTCGAGGTGGTAAAAAGAAACAGAACATTAACAGTGTCCTGGAAATATTAGCTCCGGAAATATGAGATTATTACGGAGCCCCTCTGGTGACATTTGATAAAAAAATAATAATGCGTGGCCATGAGATAATTAATATGTTGAACAGCTGAATTAAGTGTCTCTTGCTAAGCAATACTCCATACCTGACCTCAAGTGCCTTAAGAATGTCATTGTAATTCATTCCTATATTAAAATAAAATGAAATTAAGTCAAAAGTGTCCATGTTTGTTGGTTAAAGTATGAAACACGCAAGCAACAATCAATCTCTGCTTGGAAATGGCTACTATTATTATCTCATGGCCACGCATTAATTATCTCGTGGCCACGTATTAACTATCTCGTGGCCACGCGTTATTATCTCGTGGCCACGTATTAACTATCTCGTGGCCACGCGTTATTACGCATTAACTATCTCGTGGCCACGCGTTAATTATCTCGTGGCCACGCGTTAACTATCTCGTGGCCACGCGTTAATTATCTCGTGGCCACGCGTTAATTATCTCGTGGCCACGTATTAACTATCTCGTGGCCACGCGTTATTATCTCGTGGCCACGTATTAACTATCTCGTGGCCACGCGTTATTATCTTGTGGCCACGCATTAACTATCTCGTGGCCACGCGTTAATTATCTCGTGGCCACGCGTTAACTATCTCGTGGCCACGCGTTAATTATCTCGTGGCCACGCGTTAATTATCTCGTGGCCACGCGTTATTATCTCGTGGCCACGCGTTAACTATCTCGTGGCCACGCGTTAACTATCTCGTGGCCACGCGTTAATTATCTCGTGGCCACGTATTAACTATCTCGTGGCCACGCGTTATTATCTCGTGGCCACGTATTAACTATCTCGTGGCCACGCGTTATTATCTTGTGGCCACGCATTAACTATCTCGTGGCCACGCGTTAATTATCTCGTGGCCACGCGTTAATTATCTCGTGGCCACGCGTTATTATCTCGTGGCCACGCGTTAACTATCTCGTGGCCACGCGTTAACTATCTCGTGGCCACGCGTTAATTATCACGTGGCCACGCGTTATTTATCTCGTGGCCACGTATTAACTATCTCGTGGCCACGCGTTATTATCTCGTGGCCACGCGTTATTATCTCGTGGCCACGCGTTATTATCTCGTGGCCACGCGTTATTATCTCTTGGCCACAAGATTTTAACTATCTCGTAGCCACGTGTTAACTATCTCGTGGCCACGCGTTAATTATATGTGGCCACGCGTTATTATCTCGTGGCCACGTTAACGTATAACTATCGTGGCCACGCGTTATTACTATCTCGTGGCCACGCGTTATTATCTCGTGGCCACGCGTTATTATCTCGCGGCCACGCATTAACTATCTCGTGGCCACGCATTAACTATCTCGTGGCCACGCGTTAATTATCTCGTGGCCACGCGTTATTATCTCGTGGCCATGCGTTATTATCTCGTGGCTACGTATTAACTATCTCGCGGCCACGCATGAACTATCTCGTGGCCACGCATGAACTATCTCGTGGCCACGCATGAACTATCTCGAGATAATAACGCGTGGCCACGAGATAATAACGCGTGGCCACGCATTATTATCTCGTGGCAAGGCGTTATTATCTCGTGGCCATGTATTAACTATCTGGTGGCCACGCATTTTTTTTTTTTAATCAAATGTCACCAGAGGGGCTCCGTAGATTATTTATCTTGTTTTAAATATAATTTACTAATTTAAGTCCATGTATTCTCTTAAACTGATCATAAATATGTCTTTTATACCTTAATAAGCCAAGAAATCACTCTTTACTGTTAAAGCAACCAATAAGAGGTCCAGCTTTTAACTTCCTTTTTAACTATCAAAATCTTGTTTCTGTTGACCACATGGAGATAATCTGCTGACATGAAATTATCTCTGCTTTAATTTGAGTATATTTTCTTGCTCCTGCACCAGATAAAAGATTGTTTTATTTGGACCTGGAAGGATGAATTATCTGCTCATTTTTCAGTGTCTGTCACTCGTTACTGTGCCGTAACAAGTCTGTTCTTAAATACCAGATCTGATGTTCATGTATTTTAACTGCTGCTTGTTGCAGTGTGACAGTCTTCTTCTCCAAAACACTGGACTCTGACAGGGACCTGAACTTTTTTGGTCCATGACGGACATTTAGCGAGAAGAGGGCGCTGCAGACAACAGTCATGGGAACAAAGCTGCAGGAATTTGAACTTCTGTTTGAGATGATAACACAGAGGTTCTGGACCCGACTGGACCTGAACTTGAATAATTTCAGGTTAGTAGGTTAGCGTTCCACTAACAACAGACCACAGCGTCCAACCATACGTCTCCTGTGGACGGAGGCTGATGACGACTGGACATGTTGAAACAGCAGAATCAAGAATCTGATCACAAGTGCTCCATGATTTTGATCCCATCAGGGGATCTAAAGACAGCATCTTCATTGTCCTTGGATGTATTCAGGAGGATCTAAGCAGCTGACACCAGCTGAATCATGGGAGAGTCTGGCAGAAATACAGTTCATCATTTCATTTGCTTCTTTGCGCTTGTGGCAAATCTTTTCCTGTCTTGTATCCACTCTGATTTGTGACATGTTTATGTTGGATAAAACTGGTGTCTGTCGAGAGGTTGTGGCAAATCTATCTATCTATCTATCTATCTATCTATCTATCTATATCTATCTATCTATCTATCTATCTATCTATCTATTTTCTTGTTTCTTCTTTCTCCTCTTTCTCTTCTTAATAATTCCTCTCCTTTTCTCCTCTTCCTTCTTTTCTCCTCTTTTCTCCTCTTTCTTCTTATTCTCCTTTTCTTCTCTTCTTCTCTTTCCTCCTCCTCTTCTTCTTGATAGGTTCTTCCTCTCTTCTTCTCTTCTTCCTCCTCCTTCCTCCTTAGGAGTCTTCTTCTCTTTTCAGAAGGCTTCTTCCTCCTTCCTCTTTTCTTCTTCTAGTCTCCTCCTCTTGTTCTTCTCCTTCTCCTCCTCCTCCCTCTTTTCTTCTTCCTCTTGTTCTTCTTCTCCTTCTCCTCTTCTTCTTTCTCTTCTTTTCTTTTCCTCTTCTTCCTTTCTCTTCTCTTCTCCTTCTCCTTCTTGTTGATTCTTTCCTTCTCCATAATCTTTTTCTTCTTCTTCTTCTTACTCTTGTTCTTCTCCTTCTCCCTCTTCTTCTTTTTCTTCCTCTTGTTCTTCTTCTCCTTCTCCTTCCCCTCCTTCTTCTTCTTCTTTCCTTCCTCTCCTCCTCCTTCTTTTTCTTCTTCTTTTCCTTCATCTTTTTCTTCCTCTTGTCCTTCTTCTCCTTCTTTTTCTTCCTCCTCTTCTTCTCCTCCTCCTCGGGTTTCTGAACGGCTGCACCTCTTTCCTCATTGGTTTTAACTGTGTTTGTCTTCAGTATTGTGCACTAGTGAGCCGTGAGTTGTTATTGTGTGTTTCTGTCACTCACAGACCAAAAGTTTTCACTATTAACTCTTTATTCTGCTTTAACTGTTGGATCTGGAGGTCAATGTGGAAGATGCACAGAAAAGAAGAAAAAAAAGCAACAAAGCAGCAAAAGCATCAAACAACCCAGTCGACCTGCTGGCTTGAATCAAAGGCTTCAGTGTGTTATATAAACCTCTTTTCCTTTTAGTTGATGTTAGTAATAAAATGAAACGTCTGACCAAAGGTCAGGATAAATCTTTACTGAATCAAGTGTGGAGAAATGCAGAGGACACTTGTGTGAATTCTGTTTTTATGTCAAGTTCTTTCAAATCGTTCCTCCTTTATGGGGAATTTAGTTTAGTTTTCACTAGGGGTGAGTATTGGTAAGGACCTCGCAATACGATATGTATCATGATACTTGGGTCACAATACGATATTATCACAATGTCGCAATATCACGATATTCTACTCAGTTAAAATCAATATTAAAAGTAGAGAGGAAAAATCAAGTTGCTGTATATGTTCATCAGATGATATTGATCATTCAGAGGACAAATTGAGTCAAAACTATTTGCTTCAAAACAACCTATTTATTGTTTATTATTAGTGTTTTTGCACATTTAAGAAACCAATAAAAAAATGGATATTAGGAGCTGAAAAATCGATATTATATCGGGCGGCCAAAAATCACGATATATTGCCAAATCGATTATTTTTCACAACCCTAGTTTTCTCTCTATCTTTTCTCATTTAGAAGCAACTGTGGAATGAGGCACCTGGTTTGATTGCATCTTGCGTGATATTTATAACAGATTAAATGTACGTTGTAGAAGTGTTTCAGAGCCGGTAACTCGGGTTTGAGCTGATTATGACACGTGAGCAGCAGTCAGCAGTGATTAGTGGGTTAGAACCTGATTGGTACAGTTGCCGATGATTAGTGCGTCAGCGAGGACGAGCTGGCCGACCACCATGCCTTGTTCCAGCGGGGGGACGCTTCCTTCCTGCAGCCTGTTGCTGGTGACGACCACGGAGTTGCTGTCGCTCAGAACGACCACCGGGTCGGCCTGTGTGATAAGAGCAGAGGACAGGAGCTGGTGGTGAGCGTGAGACAGCAGGGAGGAGGGTTCAAGCTGTGGGCTGGTTACCTCCACAAACGCTGCCACCTCCTGCAGAACCAGGTTCCACTCCAGCTGGTCCTCGGTGTTGAACCGCTGCGTGTAGTCCTCGATTTCCTCAGACAGCTCCTGCAGCCAGCACACACAGAGTCAGATGAGGCATTAAAGAACAGAAACGACTGTCAGACAGATGTCAAACATTTATAAAACTCACGTAACCTGCCTTTACTTCTAAACAGACTTTGGGCCAGTCCCATTTCTTTATGGAACACTGTCCTTGAATTTCAAATGTGATTTCAAAAAGATTTAAATAATAGGACGGCCTCTCCAGACGCTGATACATCGTTAGCTGTTCCCCTCCTTTAATGTCAGCAGGCTAGGGATGTAACGATATAGAAAATCTGATCTCGATTATAGTGACCAAATTATCACGGTTTACGATATTATCGCAGTATTCGTCATTGCTGTACAAATGTCCAAAAAACACATGCATTTAAATAATTTCACTAAATCTTGTGATTTTCTTGTCATACTAAAACATTAGAAGCCAAAATCTTATCAAAATGAAACTTTCACATTAAACTGAGAAACAACTGGCACAGAAAGAGGTTTTATTTTAAATGAACTAAATAAATAAATAACAGGAACAAAGCTTATTCATCTGACGCAAATTTAAATAAACACTTTAACAACCATAGTAGGTCAAAATATGCAAACAATTATCAGGAACAAAAATTATAGTGAAGTTCAAATGAAATAAACTTTGGACTTTAAGCTGAATCTTAAATACATATAAATGTGCAAATAAAGAAACAGTTGTAAAGGAGCCAAATATGTTGTTCTGAATTGTAGTTCACTCTGTGTGTCTGTGGGTGTCGCTGTGTTGGTACCTGAGGGTCAGGTATAAAGGTAGCTGCCTGTTATTGGTTAGCTGTTTGACCTGGAAGGGAAAAAGGTTCTGACCGCTGTGGCGCTAACTGCCGGCGTTATGGTTGTCGGATCAGTTAATGGAATAAATTAATATTTTAACTGCATCAGAGGAACTTCATTCCGGTCCTTTTTCGATCAACACACAACGTTAACGTTTACGAAATGTGAGTTAGCAAAGCGAGTTGACCAGGTTCCTCTTGGTCAAACATCTCAGTAGCTTGAAGCATTAGCCTTAGCTCCTTCAAGTTGCTTCTACAAATTACAATAAAATGTAAACAAGTGCTCTGCAGACAGGATAATTGTCCTCCACCAGTTGTCCCTCTGCATTCTTTAAAAAAAAACAGAATATGCCCAGAGCTCAGATTTCGTCCTTTTAGTGAGTTGGTAAATGTCCTGCGTGCTATCACCACTTTCCGCAATGCTAACGTTATGATGCCGACTACTGCCGAATACTGACAGAATAAATGTCTTCAGCGCCTGGAAATACTGCTGGGTACGTTGTAGGTGTGGATGACAGGCTGAAAACATTTCTTTTTTATTGTGATCAACTCATGGATGAAGCACAGCAGGTGATGATCCAAACCTGCATCCTGGTCTTCACATTAATCCTGTTTGGGCACAAACCAGTGACACCCTGAACACTGTAACATCGTTGCCCTGGCAGGCCTTCTCAACAGATGGCTTTAGGAAGTACTCAGAGACCACAACAGAGGATCTGAGGGGTTCAGCTGGTCTCCAGAGTCCACAGATAGTGGTCTGATGTGACCGGCTGGCTTCTGTGGGACACCAGCAGGTACCAGACCCTGCAGGACATCCTCAGCTCTGACCCTCAGACTGGTCAGAGCTCCAGGAAGACCTGCTCACCAGTCACGATGTTATGTTTGACTGCAACATTTAGTATAACTGATTTTTCCTGTTTGATCTGTATTCTGTATAAATAAAGCTGACTTGACTTCTTGGATGAACCAGCCTCTTCTATCTTCTACACCCAGAACACGTTCATTTGATCAGAGTCTGTGACGATCATGTGCCAAAACTATGTGGAAACTTCTGAGGTAGCCTCATCCCTTTGCTCCCAGTCTCTCCCAGTAAGAACGGGAACACTCTGGACCCTGATGGGAGTCTGAAAACCAGAGAGATGACGACCATCCAGGCTGAGAACAATAACTAAAAGCTTAAAGGAGTGAGCATCCACACTGCTGACTGGAAACCTTCTGTGAATGGTGTCACCACACAGACCTCTAAATTTATTTTAGCAGGAGGAGGGAGGAAGAGCTGCCATTTCTGATGAAAGTAACCGTTTTTCCATACTTGTTTGAGTCAACGTCACACTGATGATATCCAGTCAGGAATGAACTGATAGACTCCATCAGAAACAAAGACCAGCAGGAAAGAGTGTCAAAAGGAATATCACATTATTTTACATTTGTGATTTTTAATATCACGTTCATTAAAGGCAGCCTGTGGCAAAGACTGGCTGCTCCCAGAGCAAGTAGCTCCTGCATCATTAATTAGGTCACAAAGATGGAGCCAGTCACAAACAGTAAAGGTGACGTCAGTAAAGAACCGTACTGGCCCGAATATGGGACGATATTTTATTCAAGAATTCATGTTCTCAAAAATGAGATATCTATATTATAATCGAGGACTAGACTTTTCTACTGTCGTTACACATCCGCACCACTAGATGGAGTCAGGAGTGATGAGAGGGACAGTGGGACCAGTGAGGAAGAAGACCTCCGTGATGAGACACTTTAAACTACTGTTTTATTACACTTTGTAGTGTAAACACTTTTTCCTCCCAGTCACATGATTGACACATGAACCCAGCCACAGTTTACAGCTCTTTTATTTTTTTATAGTGATTGTAATACAGCTAACTGTTTATTGCACTGATGTTTCATCAATAATGTATTACACCAGTGGTCCCCAACCCCTGGGCCGCGGACCAATTGGTACCGGGCCATGCAAGAAAAAATTAGCGATTTAAGTTTTATTCATTATATGAGTCTGAATGAGCTTTTATTTTGAAAAATATTTTATTTAAAAAAAATGACCGGATGCTCTCGGTTACATCTTGGTCACTTAAGTGGCAAAATTGAACCCAGCTAGAAAAATAAGTAAGTAATCTAATGGGTACAGAGGATGGTACCACAGACTTTGATGTTATACTCGTCTTATGTTATTGCCGTAATGTGACGAGTAACGAGGAAGCCCCCCCCCGTGGTAAAATTGTCAAGGGTTGACTGGTCCGCACAGTTGCAAGAAGGTTGAGGACCACTGTATTACACTACTGATTTGTTTTAATCTATAATTTGATTTTTACAGTATGACCTGTTCATGTTGTTCTTGAATAGCGCTCAACTTTATTACGCTGTTATTACTTCAATAATGTGTTGAACTACTGTTTAGTTTCAGTCCAGAATTAGTTTATTACAGACTAAATTATTAATGTTGGTCTTGATACTCAATCTAACTGGACTTTGATGGTTCTGCAATTATTGACAACATTATTCAGTTATTGAACTACATGGTTGTTGCTAATTCACTGAGTCATAGTCTCAGATTTAAAGAGAATAAAGTTTATTAAATAGTTCTAAACCTTGATCTGAAATAACATGGAAACCTGACACGTACCTGTACCTTCAGTATGGAACCATACTAACAAAAAAGTTTTTAAAAGGGGTTTAACAATACATCCGAATGTTATCTCTGTGGGATTTTTTTTTTCTCTAGTAATTGTACAATAAAAAGTTGTTTTATGACTAACCTTATCATCTTCATTATATTTTTATTTTCCCTAACTGTTATTTGCCCAGTAGGGGTCGTCCTATAATCAGAGTCGTCCTGTATTCGGGAGAGTACGCTCCTTGATTTCTCTGGTATCTACGTACGGTGGCGATGAAGCATCGTCCATCGCTACAGGAGATGATGTAATACGATCTCACTCTGACCGGCTGTTTTTATCCTCTAGACCAGCCATTCCCAAACTTCAGAATACCAAGGCCCAATTTGAAATGTGAAAAATCTCCACGGCCCACCCAAACCTTTAATTACAACTGTGATCAACATTCAGGACTAGAAGCTATGAAGGGGTCAACAAATAAGGTGACACTTGTCATATTAAGTTAAGATGACAGTAGAATAACACTTAACTGGTTTGTTTTGTTACTTCTTAATGTTTTTCAATCATGTTGTTAATATTTTACAGTAATTTTAAAACATATTTTAAAAAGATCGAGGATTTAAAACATATTTGTTTAATTTTAATGGCCTCTCAAGGCCCACCTGCAGTACCGTGACGTCCCACCAGGGGGCCGCGGCCCACACTTTGGGAATCACTGCTCTAGACAGCTCCAGTAGCTGCACTCATCTGCTCTTTTACTCTCATCAGAACCAGGAAATGACTGCTGGATCTGGTGGTCCAGAACCAGGTCCTGGTCCATACCGGAAAACTGCTGCTTCCATACCTTCACCAACACTTTGACCAGGTCCATCTTGTTCAGCAGTAAACAGACGACGATGTAGCGAGCATAATATCGAAGCTTCTTCACCACTAGCTCAGGCCTGGAACAAAGACAAACCAAAAATCAAAAGTATGAAGGAGAAATGTCAAACAGCTGCACATGGAGGACCGTCACAGCTCAGAGCTGCATCCTCGAGGTGAGCAACCACTGGTTCTTCTTTAAAGACAGATTTAATGGATGCATCTCTATTTCAAAGACTGAGAAAAGTTTGATTTGGTCCCAACACAGAAAAGCAGTCTAGATATTTGAAGGAAATGCGTTGAGCCCACCTGTCCTCCTTGTTGACCTGGAAGTAGTAGGAGCGCTGGCGGATGGCTGAGTAGAAGGAAAAGGCCTCGTTCAGGTAACTTGTTTCTGAGGTACGAAGGCTGGCGAAGAAGAGCAACAAACATTTGTCAGTTCTAGACTGGATTATTGTAATGCGCTGTTAGCAGGATGTCCTAAAAGCTCGCTGAATAGCCTTCAATTGATCCAGAATGCAGCAGCGAGGGTTCTGACAGGAATCCGTTAGCGAGATCATGTCTCTCCCGTGTTAGCCTCCCTCCACTGGCTCCCCGTGAAATTTAGAATTAAGTTTAAAATTCTGCTTCTCGCATATTTTTTTTTTAATTTTTATTTAACCTTTATTTATACAGGTAAGACACAGAGCTGCCCTTAATGGCCTAGCTCCTCGTTATCTACAAGACTTAAATCTCATTTTAAAAAATGTCAAATAAAATAAAGCTTATTGCCACTGCCAGGGCATTAATGTCATCCTGTATTTTATGAAAATTAAAAAAAAGTCTACCAACAAAATCCTGAGCCACAATCAGAACATTAAAACAGGTAATTTCTGAGGTAACAGCAGAAACTTTTAACGGGGAGTTCAACTTGTCAGTTGTTACAAATAACCTTGTTTCTGTTGAATCCTCCATCTGGGAGAACTTTAAAATGAAAATGTCCATGTTAAAGTTCTGTAACTTTATCAATCCATAATTATCTGTGTATCATTTGTTTTTTTCCATTTTCAATTGTCAATCAAAAATTTTAAAAATTAAGAAGTGACTTTTTATTTTGTTTTTCCTTTTTTAATCTAACAAAAAAAAAGCCTGTTTTTTTTTATATTTCAATTTTAGCAAACAGGCCACGGGACTGAATTTGTTTTTAATATTTAATTGTCCGGTTTACGTGACCCTGAAATGTCTTTGTGCAGCAGTTCAGGTATCAAGGCGGCGCTGGAATCACATACTATCACATTTGTAATATTGTGTAAAACTGAATGAAAACTCAGCTCATATATAGATGAACCAAAGTCTCTCCAGCTCTGCGTCTGACATCAGTCTTTTTCTCCTCAGATCATGACGACCTCAGAATCTTCTGATGCTCATTTCCAGCATTGCAGGACACCAATCTGCTGTTGAATCAGTCATTGATCAAACTACTGTACTGGCCCGAATATAGAACGATATTTTAATCTAGAAGCAATATTCTCAAAAATGGGGGTCGTTTTATAATAAAGGACTTTCTGTTGTCATCACACATCTGAACTACTAGATGGAGCTGCACTGCAGTAACCAGCTAGAGAACAGCAGGACAGTGAACACATGGAGCAGATCTGATGATAAATGGAGGAATGACGCGATCGTCTTAAACAAAGGGGTTTGAATTTTTTTTCCAGACAGAATTGTTAATATTGCTACCTGAACTGTAAAGTACACTGATTTTTACTGTTCTCCATGTCTGTTTTAACTTTTCTGCATGTTTTTCCACCAATTATCTTCCGGTTCTGCAGCAGCCAGAAACAGACTTTTCAAAACAAAAGCATGTGAGCAACATGCGTTAACGCGTGATAAAATAAATGTCGGCATTAATCAGTTAATGAGTTAACGCGATAACTTGCAGAGCCCTAATTTTTAGTAAATGATATTTGCTCGGGGGTCATGATCTGGGTCTCTGTAAAGCGCCTAGAGACAATTGACATTGTAACAGACCCTGTACAAATAAAATTGGATTGAATTGAAACACAGGCTCATGATCATCCAGGAGCAGCGGTCAAACTGAAACTGGAATCTGTTCCATCAAATCCACTAAACCTCCCTCAGTGTGTCAGCGGCTGATTTAAAGCAGCGTTCAGGAGGTGAACGCTGTATTTCCTGAACATCGAGTTAAAAAGCCACGGTGCTCGTTTGAATTAAAGGTATGGTGGGAGATCTTTTTTTGAAGCACTTTTTACAATATTGCCTGAAAACCTTTTCACATTCCCATTACACCCACTGAAATAGAATGTTTGCAAAAAAAACGAAACGTTTGGGTCCAGTCTAGAGGGTGTAATCAGAGAAAAACTGACCAATCAATGTACTGATCACCTTTACATTTATTGGCTGCCTAATACGTCCATCAAATATCAGTGCACTCCCACCAACCACTCCCTTCCTCCCTCCCTCCCACAGATCTGGCAATCAGGTGAGCAGACACAGCGTTGCTATTTGAAAGCCAGAAATCAAGTTAGCTCACACAGATCATTCCGTTGCAACAATGGCAGAGAAGAAGACGTCAACCTGCAGCAAAATCAAAGTGTTGTTGTTGAACAGCCATGCGGAAGCTAACCGAAGAACGAAACAGAACAAGAGTGGTTATCGGTGCGGCTTTCCAGTGCTGGCGCCAGCTAAAAAATGGAAAGGGGCTCCAGACCGATGTTGGAGACCAGGTCTCGAACATCTCGCTGCGAGAACGCAGCCAACAGCCCCCCGCATCCCAATTGGCAACACAGCGACGGATGCGCTGGTATGGCCAGCTCAAAAGACTCCCTCCCGAACACCCCACTCACGCTATCCTCCACTTTGACCCCGAATCTGCCGGCTGGAAACGCCCCCGCGGTGCCCCCCGCACATGATGGATGGACGCTGTTACCAGGGACCTCCACCAACTAGGCTTGTCGCTGACTGAAGCCGAGCCTCTAGCACTCGACCGACCCAAATGGAGAAGATTGGTGAAACTGAATGGCTCTTACGCATGGCGTCACCCCCGCCGCCAAGCAAGAGACCCGATGATGATGAGACCGATGCCAAGGCGGCCCAGTTTCTACTGGATAGGTAAGATGATGTCGTTCTGATTATATAATATTTCAACATACTGATGGTTACGGGTATCTACCATTCGTACGGAGTCGTCTTCAGACTCAGACCTGTAAGTACTATTATCACCCAACCTTGACAATACGCAGTAGCTAGTTAATATGGGTTTTACAAAAAATATTTCTGCAGTTGAGAAACAATGGTTTGTCCATTTCGTTTAATATCTGGCAGATAGCAGAGCCAGTCGATGTGCTCTATAAGACTAGATTACTGATTGATCACATGGCTTGACGTTAGCCAGCCACTCTGATGCTACTTGTTGGCAATTCGACGTGAGTGCTCACGAATGCTCGTGAACTTCCGTGACCGCTCGAGACAGCGTGCGCGTTCATGACGTGAATCGTGTGAAGGCGTGGTTTCGAGGGGTGGGTTGAAGACGAGGAGGCGGAGCCTTTGGGAGGAGGGAGGGAGTGTATATTTTCAAAATCTCACTTGAGTTGGATTGCTGGAACCGTTTTTTCAAGGATCTCCCACCATGCCTTTAAAGACACATCTGGTTACTTTGATGGAAAACAGAGCATTGTTGTTTTTCTAACTGTATTTTTAATAAGCACATTTCCTGACAGCTTCATTGTTCTCAGGGCAGCTGTGGAGTCTCTCCAGCTGCTGCTCACGGTTCCAGTCCAAGCTCCTGCAGGACCTGAGATGATGCTCTCCACAGAGAAATCAGGAGACTTACTAGTAGTGGTAGTAAAGCTGTCCAATCTTGGATGCAACTTCCCCAATCTGCCATCTCTTCAGGCCGTACCGAGTATCCAGAACCTGCCTGTCAATGATATTAAAGACACACCGGAGTCAGAGGAACAACAGGTGAGAGAACATCTGGAGAAGAAGAACCATCATGAGGGTCATCGAGAGCATGTGAGGAAACAAGCTGAGAAACGTTCTGGGATCAGAACTGAAACCAGAACTGGGACCTGAACTGGGACCAGAGCTGGGATCAGAACTGGAACCCAGAGCGGGACCGGAACTGAGACCGGAACTGTGACCAGAACTGGAACCAGAACTGAGACCAGAACTGGGATCTGAACTGGAACCAGAGCTGGGATCAGAGCTGGGATCAGAACTGGAACCCAGAGCGGGACCGGAACTGGGACCGGAACTGAGACCGGAACTGTGACCAGAACTGGAACCAGAACTGAGACCAGAAGTGGGACCTGAACTGAGACCAGGACTGAGACCAGGACTGGGATCAGGACTGGAATCAGGACTGGGATCAGGACTGAGACCTGAACTGGGACTAGGACTGAGACCTGAACTGGGACTAGGACTGAGACCAGAACTGGGACCAGGACTGGGACTAGGACTGGGATCAGGACTGGGATCAGAACTGAGACCAGAACTGGGATCAGAACTGAACTCTTTGAGACAAAAAATTTTACAGAGGTAAGAGAAAGTAGGAAAACCTGCCACTGAACCGCTTTTCTGCATTTTTTGCGATAAAATGTGATCTGATCTTAAAGTCAAATTAACAAGCAAACACGATGTTCTTCTGCTCATCAGAAACAATCCAAATTTCCCTTCGTCTGGTTTTTTCCAACTGTCTGTGTGTTAATGGTGATGGCCAACATCTGGTAAAGGCTTTTTTAAAGTCAGACATGTAGTTTGATGCTGCAGCAGATGTTAGTTTTCCTGTTTCTTGTGTCTTTATTGAAAACATCAAACCTCCAGAGAGCCGGAGGACAAACTGAGTGACTTCAACAGTTTTAAGGTTTAAGGAGGTTTTAAGTTTGCTGTTCATAAGCAACATCTCCTGTTGTGAGCCATACCTCAACCTCGTAGAGAAACTGTGGAACGACCACGAGAGAGCTGCTCACACTGACAAGCACAGAGGAAGGACGACAAGTTCCTCCTGAACCGTCCGGTCCACAGGAGGTTCAGGACGACAAGTTCCTCCTGAACCGTCCGGTCCACAGGAGGTTCAGGACGAGAAGTTCCTCCTGAACCGTCCGGTCCACAGGAGGTTCAGGACGAGAAGTTCCTCCTGAACCGTCTGGTCCACAGGAGGTTCAGGACGAGAAGTTCCTCCTGAACCTCTCGAGAGTGAGGATGACACGGGGATGTTCCCGCCAGTCTGGCAGGGAGCAGATCAGCACTGACTGAGAGACGAGTGTTCTGCTATTTGGGTTGTTGATCATTGACCGTTGTGGTTTAAAACTTTATGCAGACTAAAGTGGTCTACCACTGTGCACAGACACTTCCATGGCTGTCTGGGATATTTGTTTGTATTTGCATTTATTTGACAATCTGCAGCATCCACCGATATCGGAGCCTGTGTTGATATGATATGATGCAAAACTGAACATGTCTTCATAACCTGCTCCTATTTTCACGTCACATTATCAGAGCTGGCAGGTACTCAGCCTGCAAAGCTTCACTAAACAAAAAAACTCAAATGTTACATACAGGAAAATAAATGAATAGATAAACCCATTACTTGTTGTTTTTGACATAAATTGATGTAAATAAAATGTGAGTGCTGAAGCTAATGAAAAGGTTCGGACAGAGATCTCTCTTCTGGGCAGGTCCAGTAATACGAGATGGAAATAACCTGTGTTGCTGCTGGAACTTCCACAGCTTCGTGTAGACGTCAAACGTCCTTCCAAAGTAGGACTGCCACTGCTTGTGTCCATACTGAGGGAGGTCTCTGCAACAAACCAGACACAAAGACAGGGACGTCACTCATTAAGACCACGTGTTTTAGTCTCAGATATACATCAGGCTCCTGAAGACCTCGTCCATGTGAAACTGTAGTGATGAAAGTCTTTCACACCACAAGGTTTTCTGACCTTTTTCTGTTGAAGGTAGTGACGGTAAATTCTTGTCCAGAGCTCCAGTATTTATCTTTAAATGCATGCTTGCTAATCCTTGTGAGAAGAATGAATCCTCCTTTACTGCAGATCCAAAGCTATTCAAGTATTCAATCAAACTGAGTTAGAGTTTGCTTTTTGCGCCATTTAAAATGGTTGTTTTTTGAACCAAGTCATTCTTCTTTCAGTGATTCACGTACGCTGAGGATGTAGCGTCACTTGTCACTAACAGCCCAGAAACCCAGAGTCCCACTCGGCTGAAGGAAGTCAAATCCATCCCTCCAACCATGGAGAGTAAAGGGATGGATGGACACGAGTACCAACATGGAAAATCATCATGTTCAAATACAGATAGATACTGTACACAGTGATACATAAAAGCAAAATATGTGAAGAGGAAAATAGATCATATATATTTAATATAATAAAAACACATAATTTTGAATATGGTGTTTATTGGGACTGAAGGTCTGCATTGATAATCAGTGCACGCCACCTGACGCTTTATCAGGTTTGATTCTCATTTCTCATTAAGTTTCTGGGACTGTGAATGTTTGGTAAATGCTTCCTTGGGCTTAGAAACGATCATTTAAAAGAGGAAAGTACAAACTATTATCATTTAAATCACTAAAGTGTTATCTGTATTCAACATTTGCAGACAGGGGGGCACTGTAACATGGTGACTAAAAACACAATCCAATGATCTGGAAATCTCTAAAGAAAATCCATATTTTATATGCATGTAAATTGAATGTAAACTGAGGATCTTAAGGATGAAATAAAACAGAAATCAGAGAGGACGGTGGCCCTCCTTCATGTCTGATACATGACTGCAGCTGCTCCGCTGTTGGGTCGTCCTTCTGTTTTTTATTTTGCCAAAATGTTTTAATCAGTGAAAAGTCTGGACTGTTAAACACAACATTTTTTATGATCTGAACTCAAAGATCTAAGACTAAGGGCCCGATCTTCCGCCAGATCTCCTAGTGTGTGTGCATGTCTACTCCTGAGACACCGCCTCTAAGAGGCTCTTTTCAACCCAGTCATGTCACTTACCTGCTGCCAGGTAAACCAGGACTAGAGGACTAGAGGACTAGATGCTCCTCAGGTCTTTTGCTGGTCCCAGCTTTTTTGAAACATGCTGCTGCCATCAAACACTAAATATCTTTCATGAAATGGTCAAATGTCTCGCTTTCAGCATTTGTTTTCTACGTTTTACAGTGAATACAATATGGGTTTATGAGATTTTCAAATGATTGCATTCTGCTTTTTCTTTACATTTTACACAGCATCCAACTTTCTGGAATAGGGGTTGCAGTGTTTTCATAACCATAATGACCTCAATGTGGTTTTACAGAGCAGCGTTGTGGGCAGGACTCCACAATAGATCCTGGAGATTAAATCTCAGTTTATTTCAGTATTATTAGAGGTCGCAGGTCTGCTGTGAGTGCATACACAGAGTGAAAAATCTCTTTGTTAAATTACTTTTCACCAGTAAATGGGCCAAAATGTGCAAGAACAAGAGAAAAAGATGAAAGGTAAATTGGTATTAGATTGATTATTTATTACTGGATATCATAAACAGCGTTAAAACTCACGGGGAACAGCTACACGTCATAAAACAAATGTCGTCCATCTATAACATCAGCAACGTTGGTTTCTCTTTGGAATCAATTGTTTGCTATAGTTTTTGTCAAATCCAGATTTTCCAAACTGAACAGATGTCAGGTCTCTCCCAACAAGTGGACAAACTTCACATTTCTGGAGGTGTTACGACCGTTAAAAGCATGTCTGACAATCAACAATGACAACTAGGAGTGTCTGCAGCTTTAGTTATGAGAAATACTTCTCATTATGTTTCAGAAACAAGCAGCTGTCGTACTTTAACATTTCAGCCTTGTACTTGTAATTTTTCCAGCTGTAATTTAATTGATTCTGACGTTCTTACAGCTCGGGCCTGCTGATCCGCTACATACAGCAACATAACGAGCCAGTGACGGATAGCAGAGGCTGCAGGACCTTTAACCTTGGTTGGCTTCATGGCGTTGGGCACCTTTATCAGGCTGATGCTATTTTAAGTCCTGGCTTAAGGTCGTTTTTTCAAACACCCTGGTTGTTGTTGTTGTTGTTCTCCTGTGAGTTATTTTTACTTCACAAGATGTCCAATAAGCTATTTTTGGATATTCTGTAGGCGCAATGAAAAACAGCAATATCGTAGACGTGCTGCTCGATGACTGCATCCTCATGATGTGCTTACGGGCTGAACAGCTGTCTGCTCTGAATGCACTACGTTGAAGCCTTTACTGCTTTTATCTGATGTACCAGAAACCTCTAATCTAATAAAGAGGAAGAAAAGACTGCATTTTAGTAGTTCATCACATCACTCGGTGCGGGTCAAGAGCTCGCCGGTTTCTTTTTTTGTCCGTCGGTGCCGTCCTGCTTGGCGAGCCATCAAATGGCCGGTTCAGCAGCTTGGCAGGAAAACTCCTGCTTCTCCGTATGGTCAGTCTGTCTGTTGGTGCTCTGCAGTCTTTTTCAGACTGCTCTGAGACCTCCTGAAATAATATCAATGGCACCAGTTGCAAGCTACAGCAGAATTAACCCCTGCTGAGCATCATCAGTCATCCGTCCAAAAGAAAAAGGTTTCACAAATGGATAAAACAATGGTTCATTTTTTACATGTTCGCTGCTTTAATTTACACCATCTGTGATAAAAGAGCCCCTTGTACGGTTGCGTTCTTTGAACATGTCTGTGGAAACAGACTGTTGTCTTGCTGGATGGTCTCCCAGTGTGAGAGCCGTTTCTTCTCTTTCTGCTGCTAAACGGTTAATGTCTTCTCAACTCCGTCTCACCTGTTTTTAATCTCAGTCTGATGGTCTGTGTGCAAAGCTCTTTGGATTTGTTAGCTCTGTTTGCAATGATTACTTGTGATAAAAACACCAATCCTGGATTTGCCCCCAGTCAGCTTGGTTTTCTGCGTCTGAGCGCTCTGCTCAGTAACAGATCTTCTCACACTGACTCATCCAGTGGGACCAAAGATAGAAACCACAGACGGGGGAAAAACACTGGATCCTGGACAACTTTGAAGTTTGACCGTGTCTGACAAAAATGTTTTGTTCACCTTCAGTCTATTCACTGTCAGCACCTAGAGTAGAGTATGGGACAAGACCACCATGTACATTCCACTGTAGACGTGTCTAGGTCACATCTGAGATTGTATTTTCTGTTGCTAGGTTTCACATTTAGTTTGTGCCCCCCTACCAGAAACGTGTCTGTCTGAGGACCATGTTCAGATGTTCATGTACTCAGACTTCGTCTCAGAGTTAACAACATGCTGGACCGAAGCGCTGCCTTTGACACAGTTGACCATGTGATCTTATTACAGAGATTAGAAGACTGGGTGGGAATCTCTGAAACTGCTTTAAACTGGTTCAGGTCATATCTCAGGGACAGGAGATACTTTGTTGAAATTGGTAGCTGTGTCTCAGACCAAATGTCCATGACCTGTGGGGTTCCCCAGGAGTCAATCCTGGGACCCCTGTTGTTCAGTCTGTCCATGCTTCCATTAGTCCAGCTAATACGCAGCTATAATGTGTCCTACCACAACTATGCAGATGATTCTCAGATCTATGTGTCACTGACAGCAGGAGAACATGGGCCTGTAGATTCATTGTGTCACTGCATCCAACAGATCAGTGTGGATGCAAAACAACTTTCTCCAGCTGAACTCAGACAAAACTGAAATCATTGTCTGTGGCCCACAGAAACAACAGTCACCTTGAGACTCTCTTGAACCTAAATATCAGGTCAGAAATTTAGAGGTAATATTGGATTCAGACTTGAACTTTAACAGCCACATTAAAGCAATAACATCTACAGCTTTTTACCATCTAAAAAACATTGCCAGAATCAAAGGAATAGTGTCTAAACCAGATTTAGACAGATTAATCCATGCGTTTGTCTCCACCAGGTTAGACTACTGTAATGACCTGCTCACTGGGCTCTAAACCAGCTGTAAGACAGCTGCAGTACATCCAGAACACTGCTGCACGGTCCTGACTAGAACCAGGAATAACCATATTAGTCCAGGTCTCTGCACTGGTCCTGACTAGAACCAAATATGACCATATTAGTCCAGTCCTGAGGTCTCTGCACCGGTCCTGACTAGAACCATGATATATGACCATATTAGTCCAGTCCTGAGGTCTCTGCACTGGTCCTGACTAGAACCATGATATATGACCATATTAGTCCAGTCCTGAGGTCTCTGCACCGGTCCTGACTAGAACCAGGAGATACGACCGTATTAGTCCAGTCCTGAGGTCTCTGCACCGGTCCTGACTAGAATCAGGGGATACCACCATATTAGTCCAGTCCTGAGGTCTCTGCACCGGTCCTGACTAGAACCAGGAGATACCATCATATTAGTCCAGTCCTGAGGTCTCTGCACCGGTCCCGACTAGAACCAGGAAATACGACCGTATTAGACCAGTCCTGAGGTCTCTGCACCGGTCCTGACTAGAACCAGGAGATACGAACGTGTTAGTCCAGTCCTGAGGTCTCTGCACCGGTTCTGACTAGAACCAGGAGATACGACCGTATTAGTCCAGTCCTGAGGTCTCTGCACCGGTCCTGACTTGAACCAGGAAATACAACCATATTAGTCCAGTACTGAGGTCTCTGCACCGGTCCTGACTAGGACCAGTAGATACAACCATATTAGTCCAGTCCTGAGGTCTCTGCACCGGTCCCGACTAGAACCAGGAAATACAACCACATTAGTCCAGTTCTGAGGTCTCTGCACCGGTCCTGACTAGAACCAGGAGATACGACCGTATTAGTCCAGTCCTGAGGTCTCTGCACCGGTCCTGACTTGAACCAGGAAATACAACCATATTAGTCCAGTACTGAGGTCTCTGCACCGGTCCTGACTAGGACCAGTAGATACAACCATATTAGTCCAGTCCTGAGGTCTCTGCACCGGTCCCGACTAGAACCAGGAAATACAACCACATTAGTCCAGTTCTGAGGTCTCTGCACTGGTCCTGACTAGAACCAGGAGATACCACCATATTAGTCCAGTCCTGAGGTCTCTGCACCGGTCCTGACTAGAACCAGGAGATACCACCATATTAGTCCAGTCCTGAGGTCTCTGCACCGGTCCTGACTAGAACCAGGAGATACGACCGTATTAGTCCAGTCCTGAGGTCTCTGCACTGGTCCTGACTAGAACCAGAGATACACCGTATTAGTCCAGTCCTGAGGTCTCTGCACTGGTCCTGACTAGAACCAGGAGATACGACCGTATTAGTCCAGTCCTGAGGTCTCTGCACCGGTCCTGACTAGAACCAGAAATACCGTATTACAGTCCTGAGGTCTCTGAGGTGAACCATACCTGAGTCCAGTCTGAGGTCTCGCACCGGTCCTGACTAGAACCAGGAGATACGACCATATTAGTCCAGTTCTGAGGTCTCTGCACTGGTCCTGACTAGAACCAGAAGATACGACCATATTAGTCCAGTCCTGAGGTCTCTGCACCGGTCCTGACTAGAACCAAGAGATACGACCAAGTTAGTCCAGTCCTGAGGTCTCTGCACCGGTCCTGACTAGAACCAGGAGATACGACCGTATTAGTCCAGTCCTGAGGTCTCTGCACCGGTCCTGACTAGAACCAGGAAATACGACCGTATTAGTCCAGTCCTGAGGTCTCTGCACCGGTCCTGACTAGAACCAGGAAATACGACCGTATTAGTCCGGTCCTGAGGTCTCTGCACTGGTCCTGACTAGAACCAGGAGATACCACCATATTAGTCCAGTCCTGAGGTCTCTGCACTGGTCCTGACTAGAACCAGGAGATACCACCATATTAGTCCAGTCCTGAGGTCTCTACACCGGTCCTGACTAGAACCAGGAGATACCACCATATTAGTCCAGTCCTGAGGTCTCTGCACTGGTCCTGACTAGAACCAGGAAATACAACCATATTAGTCCAGTCCTGAGGTCTCTGCACTGGTCCTGACTAGGACCAGGAGATACAACCAGAATCAGAAATCTGTACATCCACCAGTGAATCAGAAACAATGCTTGTAAGTGGAGCAAACTACATTTTCACGCAAGCAGGGATTTGTAGTTTTATGGGGGAAGACTGCTCTAAATACGAAATAAAAATGCCCCTGGCTGAAAATAGCAACACACCACAATAAATAAGCAGCAAGAAATGTAATAAATGTAAAGATCATAACTTGTTACCCACCAGAGAACAGACCAGTTCTACTGTTGAAGACAGAAGTCTAGAAACAGATGCATCATAGCTTCGCTGAGAGTGGACCTGTCCATCTGTATCCTGCTTTAACTTATGAACTGAATGATAATCAAGAACACATCCTCATGAATGAGACTACCAGCAGATCTGTCACACGTTTCTTCCTTGCATCAAAGTCGTCAGCTCATGTGCTCCACAGCAAAGTGGTTCAGCAGCTCAGACTGCAGCCCTTTGACAAATCAGATGTGATATTTAATTATCAGTCTGCCAGGACAGCTCGACAACCCAGGCTCAACAAGGAAAATACGTATAAAAGCAGATCGCTACAACTGGCTCAAATCTCTGAAACCCATATTCAGAAAACACATCATATGTTAAAGCAAGCTGATTTACATCTGACACATTGTTCCAACTTTATTGGAATTGGGGTCGTATTAGTTGACTAGAGCTGAGCGATTTTATCGATTCTGCGATATATATCGATATTTTATTTCCCCAGAGAATATCGATTTCACAAGATGTCACCAAAATCACTTTGTCCCTTTAAAATCTTTCAGAAAATGATGTAAATGTATTGTAAGATGAATATTGATATATATCGTATCGTGAGCCGAATATTGTGTATCGTATGGCGAGATCAGTGTATCGCTACAGCACTATTAGTGACTAAATTAGTTATTTAGCTACGGATATGGGTTGTAAATGTTTTTATCAGAAACTGATTGTGTCAAACAACTTGGTTTCCAAATAAAATGGTAGATTTGGAATAAATAAATGAATGAACGCTGTCTCCATATTCAGTGACTAACTGTATTAATATCACCTGTGGTTATAAATCCATATTTCAGTAGGACTCCTGCTATTATCTGTTAAAATCTTTCTTTTTCTTGGAAGTTGTCGGCTGTTCTTCTTTCTCTTCACTGTGCATTTTCCCCTTCGCAAGGAAACTTTCCAAAAACGTCTGTTTCTTACTCATTTTGCTAGCTGGGTTAAATTTTGCCGCTCAAGTAACCGAGCTGTAACAGAGAGAATCCGGTCATTTTTCAAAATAAAAGATTTTTCAAAATAAAAGCTCGTTCAGACTCATATAATAAATAAAACTTAAATAGCTAATTTTTTCTTGCGCTGCCTGGTACCGGTCCGCGGCCCGGAGGTTGGGGACCACTGCTATAACGGACCTCATTTAACCACCTCAACTCTCCACAGCCTCGTCGAAGCCTTGCTACTAACTCTGCTCTGTGATCCAACCAAACAGAAGCCTGACAGACATTTTCTTCTTTGTCTGCATTTCCCACAGCTGTTCAATGAGAGGAAAGTTTGAACACAAAAAGCAGTCTGACAGCAGGAGAACACACCAAAGACAGATGAGACTGACCTTAACCCATTGAAGAGTTGCTTGGACTTGTCCAGTAGATAGCAGAAGTCAGTGACTGTCTTTCTTTCACCTAATGGAATATCATCGTCTGCCTCAGCTCCAGTCATGACACTGACTTTTCACACCTGAACGCACAAAATACAGCATTAAGAAAACTGCATATAGACGTTAGAAATACACATACATTCCAGGAGCAAACGGAGGAAAAGCAATATTTGTACCACTTGATTTGAATTTGTGATTGGATAGCTTACGTAACAAAAGACACATTTAAAACAGTGAGGAGAGACTAGTCAAGTCCTCAAAGCCATACTTTTTTCTCACAAAGCTGAAGTAAACTGTTGAAGACATCCTAGTAGCTACAGGTGCCCTACTTTCATATGAACACACAGAAGAAAGTATGAAGAAGAACTGTGCCACATGGTCACCTTTTTTAGGATGACCTGGGCTGTCCCAGATTTCCTTTTCACAGCTGCTGCAACCTCCAATTTGCTAAGACGAACGTGCAATCAGGTCAAGCAGCACAGTCAGGTCAAAATGTTCAGCTGATGCTGTGCCTTGTTAAAACTGTTTGCAGTAAATGTCGTGTATGATCTGGAAATGTTTGACTTCAGCCTCATTGTTACTGGAGTCAACAGATGGAGTACCTGTTTGTTCTCAGAGCCAGTACTGGGAAACAGTATTTGGTAGCTAACACATTTAAATGACTCTTATTTATCACATACTGCCATCAATGAGAAGTCTGATCAGCCCAAATTAAGAATATTACAATGAGCTCATACATAAAGCACAGACAGCTGCAGTGATATGACTAATTAGTAGCTGTCATGACTTTTTTTTTTTAAGAAAAAAGGATAAAATATTTTCTAGTTTGAACTTCTCAATCACAACTAGCTCCATTTCATCTGTTTTATATCAGTTTAAATGGTTAACATTTGACTTTTGGACTCTGACATCTGAAACTTCCTGTGAACTGCGTTAAATATTTTTGCAGTTAGACATTCAATACGATTATTAATTGAGGAAAATAGTCACAGGACTAACAGATTTAAGATGCAAATAAATTCTGCAACAGAGAATGAGGTCCCAACAGCCCTCCTTCAGCCTGGGATTATAATCCCAGTTCGAACTAGGATTGTAGAGATGTTCCATGAAATAGAAAACAGATTAAAAAATGCAGTGATTTACAAATCTCAAAAACCTACATGTTCTTCACAAGAGAACATAGAAAACATAAATGATGCTGAAGGTGAGAGATATCATTTCATGAAAAATTTCACTTATTTTGAATTTAATGGCTGCAGCATATCTGAAGAAAAGCAGAAGCCTGGCAGGGGACCATTCCAGCCATCATTCCAGAAGTCTTCCAACCGTCATTTCAGCTGTCATTCCAGCCATCATTCCAGAAGTCTTCCAACCGTCATTTCAGCTGTCTTCCAGCTGTCATTCCAGCCATCATTCCAGCCGTCATTCTAGCCGTCATGCCAGCCGTCTTCCAGCCATCATTTCAGCTGTCATTCCAGCCGTCTTCCAGAAGTCTTCCAATCGTCATTCCAGCTGTCTTCCAACCGTCATTCCAGCCATCATGCCAGCCATCTTCCAGCCATCATTCCAGCCGTCTTCCAGTCATCATTCCAGCCATCATTCCAGCCGTCATTCTAGCCGTCTTCCAGCCATCATTCCAGCCATCATTCTAGCCGTCTTCCAGCCATCATTCCAGCTGTCTTCCAACCGCCATTCCAGCCATCTTCCAGCCATCATTCCAGTCGTCATTCCAGCCATCTTCCAGCCATCATTCCAGTCGTCATTCCAGCCATCATGCCAGCCATCTTCCAGCCATCATTCTAGCCGTCTTCCAGCCATCATTCCAGCCATCATTCCAGTCGTCATTCTAGCCGTCTTCCAGCCATCATTCCAGTCGTCATTCTAGCCGTCTTCCAGCCATCATTCCAGCCATCATTTTCAGAAGTCTTCCAATCCCAATTCCAGCTGTCATTCCAGAAATCTTCCAACCGTCATTCCAGCTGTCTTCCAACCATCATTCCAGCCGTCATGCCAGCTGTCTTCCAGCCATCATTACAGATGTCATTCCAGAAGTCTCCCAACCATCATTCCAGCCGTCATTCCAGCCGTCATTCCAACCGTCATTCCAGCCGTCTTCCACCCGTCATTCCAGCTGTCTTTCACCCCTCATTCCAACCGCCTTCCAACCCGCATTCCAACCGCCTTCAAGCCGTCATTCCAAATGCCATTCCAACCATCTTCTAACCGTCTTTAAGCCATCATTCCAACTGTCTTCCACCCATCATCCAACCGCCATTCCAACCATCTTTCAACCATCATTCCACCCATCATTCAACCGCCTTCCAGCCATCATTCCAACTGTCTTCCAGCCATCATTTCAACCGTCATTTCAACCGTCTTCCACTGTTGTGGTGCATTGAATTATGGAATACAGTATACGAGGTAGACTGATCTATTACACAATGGACATTTTCCTGGAAAAAGTAAACTATCTGGGTACAGACTACAGTTTGTGCAGCTGCTCACGTACAGAACAATATCTACTACATGTAGTCAGTGATGCACCCTGGAAAGCTCCCCAGTTCATCACAGGACCACATATACACTGAGAGCACTTTATCAGGTACACCTGATTAGTACCGGGTTGGACCCTCTTTTGCCATCAGAACTGCCTGAATTCTTGGTGTCATAGATTCAAGAAGCTGTTGGATATATTCTTCAGAGTTTGGTCCATATTGACTTGACAGCATGATGCAGTTGCTGCAGATCTGTCAGCTAGCACATCATGATGAGAACCTCCCGTTCCACCAACATCCCAAAGCTGCTCAACTGGACTGAGATCTGGTGACTGTGGAGGTCATTGGAGGACAGCGAACTCATTGTAATGTTAAAAAAAAAAACCAGTTTGGAACTTATTTGAGCTTTTTGACACAGTGCATTATCCTGCTGGAAGTATCCCATCAGAAGATGGGTCCACTGTGGTCATAGAGAGATGGACATCCCTGGCGACTGCAAAAAGGCATCAGCAATGACAGAAAGATCGCCAGAAAGATTTAATGTGTTCGATGACCAGCCCATTGGTGGTGAGTAATGTTGGGTTTAAGCGCTTAATGGAGCACCTGGAGCCACGCTAGCCACTCCCTAGCCGCCTGGACAATATTGACAAAACTATACCTCAGATGCACAAAGAAATTAAAAGGCGTATTATATTACATGTGGAGAAAGCAAACGCATTGTTCAAGGCCTCCTGATTTATTTTTCAATGTATTTTTTCTATTCTGCAGTTTTTTAAATTGTTAATATATTGTATGTTCTCCAATACTACTGTTTTTGACTGTTATTCTCTGAGTAATATCACTCAATGCTGCCTTTTTTTTTTAACACTCCACAGTAGGGCTGCACAATTAATCGAAAAATAATCGAAATCGTGATTTTTGGTTGCCATGATTAAAATTTTGAAAATCGTGATTAATCGTGACCATGTACAATGTAGTGTAGGGGACAATGTAGTGACCTGCCTTTGGGCGTTCTTGAAGCTAAGACATGTTTACAGGCTGGTGTTTATGGCCAAAAATCTCTAGGACCGCCTAAGTTTCATGCTATTGCCTTTTATATAATTTGTCCATCCCTTATGCAATACTTTCTTGGTTACATTTCATATCGTGATTTTAAATAACATTCTGAACAAAAAATATTTTTTATTGTTGAATAATCTTGATTAATAATCGTAATCGTGATTTTGATCCAAATAATCGTGATTATCATTTTTTCCATAATCGTGCAGCCCTACTCCACACTACAGAGTAAATCATGAAACTTTATTTCATCTGGAGCATGCTGATATCGGATTGATATCGGCATCAGCCGATATTCAAGGCTGAAATATCGGTATCGTATCGGAAGTGAAAATATAGTATCGGGACAGCCTTAGTTTAAGAGCAACATATGCTTCCACTAGGGGTGAGTATTGGCAAGGACATCACAATACGATATGTATCATGATACTTGGGTCACAGTGCGATATTATCACGATATCACGATATATTGCGATATTCTACCCAGTTAATATCAAAATTAAAAGTAGAGATGAAAAATTATGTTGCTGTATATGTTCATCAGATGATATTGATCATTCAGAGGACAAAATGAGTCAAAACTATTTGCTTGAAAACAACATATTTATTTTTTATTATTAGTGTTTTTTTCACATTTAAGTGACCATTACAACATACTGATGATATCGATATTAGGAGCTGAAAAATCGATATTATATTGAGTGGCCGAAAATCACGATATATTGCCAAATCAATTTTTTTCACAACCCTAGCTTCCACCCAGACGTCTTTCACAAGGAAGGCTTTGCATCTTTCAGCAAAACGATGCTTAAAGATACTGCATGCATTATAAAAGCATGGCTACAGAAAAGTTCAGGTGCTGAGCTGCACTGCCTGCAGTACAGACCTGTCGCCAACTGAACGTTTGGTGCATCACAAAACAAAAAAAAATAAGACAAAGAAGACCCGGGGCTGTTGAGCAGCTGGAATCCTGCAGACAGGAACAGTCCTCCCAAAACCCCAATTGGTTTCCTCCGTTCCCAGACGTAAGTGGGCTGTTGTTGGAAGACGAGGGGACGTGAGACGGTGATGGATAGAGCTGAGCGATTTTATTGATTCTGCGAAATATATCAATATTTTATTGAGTATCGATTTTTCGGCCGGGGGTATCGATAACCTAAGCTTCTTTCAAAACCCCCATGTCCAACCTTTAAAAGCTTGCAAGTAACAATTTGCACTGTTTAAATAAATGAAACTATTTTTCTCAACACATGTTTTATTCATTTTGTCCAGCATTTGCAAGCTGCCTGTCAGCCATATAATGTGTAATTGATGCTTTCAGTTCAAGTAACTCAGTCCTTCTCAAATAGTGGGGCGGGACCCCTTGGGGGGGGGGGGGGGGGGGGGGGTGCGTGTGACCCCAGGGGAACATGTTTTTTTTTTTTTTTTTTTTTTTTTGCCGTACTGGAATAAAGTGTAATTGCACACATACTCCAGTAGGGGGCAGTGGTGCTCTCATTGTCCCAGTGGGTTCAGGGAGTATTAGCTATATTGTGTCGGGTTTTTTGCACGGACATGTGTGCACGCAGCACAGAGCAGGAAATATGAAGTGACACCACTCAAGAGACACCAGGGAAATATATTTAATATGAAAACAAAGACGGAGAGAGACGGAGATAATGAGACAAACGAAAGTCACTAGAAAGTTAAGACGAGGAAATATGATGATGCTGATGTAGCGCTGCTTCACTGTGACTACGGTGGGATTGATGCACTTTAAATCTTTACAGACTAAAAAACTATTTTCATAAAGTTAATCTTTGTTATAAGTTGATCTATATTTCTTTTTTTTGTTTCCCTTAATGTTAATAAGGATACGCTGTTATGCAGAGGTTGACTTACAATAATTTTATAGACAAATTATACTATTTATAGTCGCGGTGGGGAGGAGGGGGGGCGTGAAATGTTTTCTTCTTCCTAGGGGGGGCGCAGCAGAAAATAATTGAGAAGCACTGAATTAGCAAAGTCATTGGAACACTCACTAGATGTCACCAAAATCTCTTTCGGAAAATGATGTAAATGTATTGTAAGAAGAATATCGATATATATCAAATCGTGAGCTGAATATCGTGTATCGTATCGTGAGATTAGTATATCGCTACAGCCCTAGTGATGGATGTTGACCTGTCCCAACTTTGTATGAGATGTGGTGCTGCCATCAAATTCAAAATAACCCTCTTTTTTTTTCCCTTAAGATGGTACATTTCTTCACCAGATGAGCTTTTTTTTTCCAGTCGTTATATTCTGTCTTTGCTCTTTGCAGTTGGAGTTGTACAGGGATTTATAAAAAAAAAAAAAAACTATATTTTTCAGAAAAAAAAAACAATCCTACCTTTACCTTTACTGCGATAACTTTAGTCCGTTTCACAGAAAAAAATCTCAGTGATGTTAAATATGTGTGTTCAGCCAACAAGCTGCTCCTTATGTTACAGACAAAAACATGCAGTGAATCCCACACACCATTAGTCACATCATTTTGCAAAGGTGTGATGACGTTTAAGCCCTTATTCAAGGCATAATAAATACATGAGCTCAAGCTGAGGGCGGTCTGATGGAAACAATGTCATTATTTGCCTAACTGTGACAGATATGTGAGGGATTTCTCAATAATTATCACATTTTCTGATTATCAGTGCTCAGCTGAGTCTACTTTAATATATCTACTAACTGGAGCCGGTGAAATCAAAGCGCTTAATTAGGCCGTAATACATCCCAGATATTCCTCTCATCACCGTGTGAGACCCACATCTGATGCCCGGGTAACAAAGATAACCGCTGTCAGATGGAAAAGCGCCTCTGCGTCTAAAAGCAGTCTCACCTCGCCGACCGGCTAACGCGGATCAACGGCGGTCACCGGCGGGAAGACGCCCCTCAGAGATCCGTGCACAAGCCTCGACGAGCTCCGGTTGAGAGGCGCAACTTTCCTGGCATCCCACCGTACCTACGTGCCTCCGGATGGCGGCGTTACGAGCCCTGCTTGTCCTGTGACAGGAGCGAGGACGGGGGGGAGGAAGGCTGGGGACAGCCGCTGCTCCGCTCCGCTGCTAGCTACTTCCGGGTCAGCCTTTTCAAAATAAAGCTCCGCCGCTCCCGCCCTGTCCGCGTGCCGCTTTTGTTCGTTTTACACCGAATAAAGCATTTAAGATCGTTTCCTTGAAAAACCATACTCAACGGGGAAGAAAAAAAAGTATCTTAATGCGTGACAGTAATATTGTAAATAATCCCCCTTTTCCTCTCTGATTTCAAAAGCTGAATTAGATTCATTGTTCGTCTGCGAGAACAAATAAATAAATAAAAATCACTCCAAGACACAGAGACAGTAAACACCCCAGTTATGAGGGCACGTGCACAGGTGGACTCCAGCTGGTGAGCCAGCACCGGTCCACGTGACCTCCGACCTGACAGACGTCCTCTGGAGAGCAGGGGGGCGGGCGCATCATCACCATGGTAACATGAGGCTCTCTGCCAGCTGTGCTGTCAGAGGAACTGCTGGTTCCCGGACTGGTCAAACCAAGGTTTCTGATCTAGGTTCTGCTCCAGGTTCTGATCCAGGTTCTGCTCCAGGCTCTGCTCCAGGTTCTGCTCAGCACAAACAAGCTCATTTCTAGATGGATCTTCTGGGTTATTTTATCAAAATTCAGACTTTTAAATCCCACAGTTTTGTTGTAAAACAGTGAACTTTTCTATTTAAAGACTCAATAATTTTGAAGAAATAATTTTTTTGTCACAAAATCTCAAGTTTTGTAAAAATTGCAATTTTTATTTTGTCCTAAAAATCACAAAACCTTTGGTAAAATTAAAAATAAAATCCATACTTGTTGTGTAAAGAGGCAGCTTCCTGTTGTAAAATTGTAATATTTTACAGACTTTCTGTTCTAAAACTTTCGACCTTTGGTCATATAATCACAAGATAATTTTGCAGAATTACAACTTTTTGACAGAAATTTTGAAGGAAATTCTCCTTTTGTGGAACTGCATGTTGTTTTGTCATAAAATTCATGATTTTGACATCAGAGGTTCTTTTTTCTCCTCTCTTCATTCAGTCCAGGACATGACATTTAAGGACGTGAGTTTGGGTTTTTTTGTTTTTAGCCAGATAAAATGGAGTGGAGAGCCAGATTTGGCCCCGCGGGCCCTGAGTTTGTTAGATGGCTGTGGCAGGACCTCTGAGCTGCTATTTGTCTATTAAAGAGTCAGTTTTATGTCAAAGACTCAACAAAAACTGGGAATTTTGGTTGAAAAAATTGCAGTGTCATCACAACCCACCATAACACCCCTACCACAGCCAACATCATGGCCCCCCATCAGAGCCCCAATCACAGCCCTCCTCACGCCCACCATCACGCCCCTCATAATGCCCACCATCATGGCCCCCATCATTAATGTAGAATAAAGTATTTGACTGTAAATGTGATGTGGTCTTATTTTTCAGTGTAAACTTTAAAAAGCCCAATTTTCTTTTTAAAAAGAATTTTAATTGTATAGAAAAACAAAGCACTGGATTTCTTCCCTTATTTCCTAGTTAATATCATTTAGTTCTAATCTACTTCTATTGTTCCTGTCATGTCATTTTCTGTATTAGACATCTGGATAAACTCTGTATGACACTGTAATAGTAAAGTTAATAAAAGTTTTGAACCAAGGCGCTCCATGAGTGAGATCTGGTCCAACATCTCTAGCTGGGTTGGTGCTGAGTCTTCTTGGACCCCAGTGGTCCTGTTTGTGGTTATATTCTTCTCAGCGACTGCTCTTCAGTTCAAAAAGCATTGAAGGAAAACATGGACTGACTTTTCATCAGTGTAGGTCATTTTACAAATATCCAGATTTTGCGGTCTCTGTCAACAGGCAGGGATGTGGAAATAATTAGTCCAACTCTTTTGTGGATATCAGAGCAGTTTTTATCCCTAAACTGGACTAGTATTCAGATCATTCAGATTCACTGATCTCATGAGATGCATGTTCAACTAGAACACGTTTCCAGTTTTTCCTCCATTCTGCCATGAAGGAACATCCAGGTGTTGCATCACAGCTCAGCACCTTCACCAGAATCCCTCATTAAATGTCTTTGACATCACAGATGGACACATCAGTCAAAGGTCTGGGGAAAGTCTTCCTCTAACCCAGCAGCACTGAGATCAGATCAGACCAACCTGACCACCACTTTAATATCTCTGTAACTCAGTTATGAAACACCATATTCTAGTTGGAGTGATTCACAAATTTAATGAATAAACTGTGATTGAATTACAAAAACACTGCCAGAGAGGGTTTCCTGCAGAAGTCAGTGTGCTTTTAAATGCATCTGTGAAGGCAACAGCAGCAGGAACTTCTCAAACAGGAGTTTAATTAGACACTTAAGGAGGTTCACTTAAAAAAAAAAAAAAAAAAAAGAAAAGTGAGAATTCATGCATATTCTAAAATATATAAATTAAAAGGAAGGCTAAAATGTGAGCAGCAGGTAAAACAGGATTGAGTGATGGGCCCAGCAGAAGACCTGAGGGCTTCAAACACCTTCACTCCCAAATACAACATCAACCTGAAGGCATCACGCTGCTGCACTCTCACATGAAGACTGGCATCCGCCGTGATCGCCGGCATCAGCCATAAAGACTGGCATCAGCCGTGATCGCTGGCATCAGCCATAAAGACTGGCATCAGCCATAAAGACTGGCATCAGCCGCGATCGCTGGCATCAGCCATAAAGACTGGCATCAGCCGTGACACCTGAGCGTGACCTTGTTTCAGGGAGATTTAACCATATATTGTCTCATAGAACAGAAATTTAACATTTTGTCATTGTTTAAAATTGGGATCAGGTGTTTTCTTCATGAGCAGTTTTCCTGTGTATTGCAAAAAAAAAAAAAAAATCAGAACAATCAGAAATTTAAAATACTGGAGAGCATGAAGATTAAAAAAAAAAAAAAAAAAAAAAGATGTCACTGAGTTATTTCATGTTGCATATAAATAGGTTTAGAGGGCGGAGGTCTCCGGGAGGTGGAGCAGTAAGGAGGCTACAGGAAGTAGGGGGTGGTGGTCCGGGGCGGTATGACCCGCTCAGAGTCGGGGACGGCCCGGAACAGCTTGGGCTCTCGCCTGTTGACGTCCTTGAAGACCATGATGGAGGCGATGTTCCCACAGCGGTAGCAGTAGTTGGGCGCCGACCACACCGTCACCAGCTTCTCATCGAACATGAACTTGTAGCCTTCATGGACCAGCTGGTGGGCACGGCAGATGAGCTTCAGGTTGTTGATGTGAACAAACTGCAACGGAAACACGGTTACTCCCATGAATGACTGATGTTGCTCCCATCAGCTTTTAGCCGCTGATCAACGTACCTCATTGGTGACTTTGGAGCCGAACAGCCAGCCGGCCCTCGAGGACTGATGGCCCAGGTGTCCACGTCCTCCGGGTCAGACCACACCAGATCACAGAAAGCCCCCTTGTGAGGGATCTCCTGGTTGCGTTCAATGGTTCGGATCTGGTCCAAGGTTTTGATGTCAGGTGAAAGACCGCCATGGACACACAGAATCTGCTCATCTATCAACTGGGATCAAAGTTCAGAGGAAGGAATTAGACAATGAGGCCAGAAAAGCTTGTGAACATGAAGACAAGTGTGTATTAAATAAAGGTCAGTAGAGGTTTACGGAGCCTCTGTCACAGGTCTGTTCATGATCTACAAACTAGAGAAAAATAACACTTGGAACCGTGTTTTAAAAAGGAGCAGAGCAGGAACTGTCCAACCCAAGAAGAGGCCATGGACCTATAGAGGAAAACCTCGGACGTATGGAGGAAAACCCCGGACGTAGGGAGGAAAACCCCGGACGTATGGAGGAAAACCCCGGACGTAGGGAGGAAAACCCCGGACGTAGGGAGGAAAACTCCGGACGTGGGGAGGAAAACTCCGGACGTGGGGAGGAAAACCCCGGACGTATGGAGGAAAACCCGGACGTATGGAGGAAAACCTCGGACGTATGGAGGAAAACTCCGGACGTATGGAGGAAAACCCCGGACGTATGGAGGAAAACCTCGGACGTATGGAGGAAAACCTCCCGGACGTAGGGAGGAAAACTCCGGACGTATGGAGGAAAACCCCGGACGTATGGAGGAAAACTCCGGACGTATGGAGGAAAACTCCGGACGTATGGAGGAAAACTCCGGACGTGGGGAGGAAAACCCCGGACGTAGGGAGGAAAACCCCGGATGTAGGGAGGAAACCCCGGACGTATGGAGGAAAACTCCGGACGTATGGAGGAAAACTCCGGACGTATGGAGGAAAACCTCGGACGTATGGAGGAAAACCCCGGGCGTAGGGAGGAAAACCCCAGACATAGGGAGGAAAACCCCGGACGAGAACATTCCTCCCAACTAGGGTTGGGCACCGAAAAACGATTCCAAGTATGAATCAGTTCCTAACTTCCAGTTCTGGAATCGTTCAGAAGATTTTTGAATTTCAATTCTTTTTTTGGTTCCTAAATGTCCGTGCTATTTTTTTTTTGTTTTGATTTACTGCACTAGTTTGTTGATGTTATCCCCACAGTGTTCTCAACTCCGCGCTAATGTCGACGTCACGTCCGTCACCGACGGGACTTCACTCGCCACAACATGGATCCCAGGAGACGCCGCTCTCGAGTTTGGCTGCATTTCAGTCCAGGAAGTGACGGCTACCTGGAGCAGTGCAACATCTGCGGGAAGCGTGTTACTGCCAAAGGAGGGAGCACAACTAATATGGCAAAACACCTTCACTTGCATGGCATCACAAAAATAAACGAGTATACCGTATTTAACTGACCATTCGGTAAGCACCGCCCCCTTCTTAGTTACTGTTGCTAGGTCGGACAAACTTGCTGCTCCTGCGTTGAGGACTGTGTTAATTCGCTATTTTTCCGATGTGTATCATCAGTGTTAATATTATACTATAATAACTCCATGGTGAAATATTGCTGCTGGGGACCTGCAACAGTGACTCGAGGTGTCCAGAACCTTTAGAGGGACATTTTTTATTCCCTTTCTCAAGCCGAACAAACAACGTGACACCCCATTACGTTGGCTGCGAGGGGTAAAATGACAGTGGAGCAAACACAAGAGTGCCACAGAAAAGTAACAGCCTATGTGGTGAAAAGGCTCCTTCCCTTCTCTGTTTTTTTAATGAGAAAATTCTTTTGTTAGATAAATCGCGATCTGTTGACCTACACATCAAAGAATCGGAATCGAGAATCGCTTGAACAGGAATCGAAACAGAGAATTGGAATCGGAATCGAAATCATTAAAATCCAAACAATGCCCAACCCTACACCCAACTTCTATGACATCAGTGAACAAAAACATGTTTTAGTAGCACGACACCTTCAGAACTGATTCATAACTCAGACTCCAGGCTGAACTTTCTGTTTCAGGAATAAACAGTGAGAGCTGCAATCATGTGACAGAGAAAGTTCACCTTAGTTCAGCTCTAACAAGACAAGACTAAACCATCTGGTCCTCATCAGTCTTACGAGTTCAGAAACGTCTACTTTAATATGGACTTGGTCTTCCTTTTGGAGCCGCTCCAGTTTCCAGTCTTATTGGAGGGTTTTCCAGGAGATTTTTCAGTGTTTCTGTGGGAATCTGTCCCCATTTCTTCTGTAGGACATCCATGAGGTCAGGCACTAGTGTCGGAGGAGAACCAACTCCATTCCAGTTCATCCCAGCGGTGTTCGATGGGGTTGAGGTCAAGTTCTTCCACAACAAATTCCTCACTCCGTGTTTTTTATCATCCCTGCTGTGCACAGGGACATCCTCCTCTTGGAATAGAAAATAACTTTTTTATCCCCAACTGTTGCCACAAAGATGGAAACTCAGCATTTGTCCAAAAAGTCTTTTAATGCTGAAGCATTAAGTTCACGCACCATTACCCAACCAAACGTCACACTGATGCAGTCGCACAGGTAACGTTCAGACAGGTAATGCTCTCCCAGTATCCACTCAACCAAGAATCCCTCTAAGGAGAACCTGAAGACCAGAGCTGAGGGTTGGGAGGCATCATGAGCTGGACTTGGGACCTCTTCACTCAGGACTAGGGTTGGAACTGTTACTGGTATTACGGTAAAGCGCAGTAAAATTTTACACGATAACGATTACCGTTTATGTTTGACTTCATCTCATTATCGCAGTCGATTACCGGGATATGTAATATCAGCCTTATTCAAGTCTGCGAGCGACTCGCAACTGTGTCTTGCGTGAATATGTAGCTTGTAACATCGGCATCATAACGTGAGCATGGAGGAAAGTGGTGATAGCACGCAGGACATTTACCAACCCACTAAAATGACGAAATCCAAGGTCTGGGCATATTTATTTATTTTTTTAAGAATGCAGAGGGACAACTGGTGGAGGACCATGATCCTGTCTGCAGAGCACTTATTTACATTTTATTGTAATTTGTACAAGCAACTTGAAGGAGCTAAGGCTAATGCTTCAAGCTACTGAGATTCGTAAACGTTACCGTTGCGTGTTGATCGAAAAATAACTGGAACGATGTTCTTCTGGTGCAGTTAAAATATTAATTTATTCCATTAACTGATCCGACAACCATAACGCCAGTAGTTAGCGCCACAGCGGTCAAAAACCTTCCAGGTCCAATAGCTAACCAGTAACAGGCAGCTACCTTTATACCTGACCCTCAGGTAACAACCCAGCGACACCCACAGACACACAGAGTGAACTACAATTCATAACAACATATTTGGCTCCTAAACAACTGTTTCTTTATTTGCACATTTATACGTATTTAAGGTTCAGCTTAAAGTCCAAAGTTTATTTCATATGAACTATAATTTTTGTTCCTGATAATTGTTTGCATATTTTGACCTACTATGGTTGTTAAATTGTTTATTTAAATTTGCACCAGACAAATAAGCTTTCTTCCTGTTATTTATTTTGTTCATTTAAAATAAAACCTCTTTCTGTGCCAGTTGTTTGACCTTTTAATGTGAAAGTTTCAATTTGATAAGATTTTGGCTTCTGATGTTTTAGTATGACAAGACAATCACAAGATTTTGTGAAATTATTTAAATGTATGTGTTTTTTGGACATTTGTACAGCAATGAAGAATATTGTGATAATATCGTAAACCGTGATAATTTAGTCATTATATTCAAGATATCAAACTTTCTATATCATTACATCTCTACTCAGGACTTGTAGTTCCTGAGGACCTGCTGTCAGCTGGAATAATTACAGAGGACATCTGTGATATTCAATCCAGTCTGACGTCACCATCCCTGTAATGTGGAAAGTAACATTTCCAACTGCAAATTACCAGCTGTAAACACGGAGGTAATAGGATCGTTTTGATCCCGCATTAAATGGGTAGAAGTCCTTTTCTTTTCCCTCTTGGTGCCATATCTGCATCTTTCCCAGCAGAGTTGTGGCATATGGATCTAATAACGGAGGATATTTAAGGTCAGAATTCAAGACACTTGTCTGCATTTATCCTCACACGGAATTAAAGAGAAGAAAGAAGCCCAGGACCATCAGAAGAGCTTCAAGATGGTTCATGAGCCCACAGCATCTCATCCATTTAATCTCTTTTTTTAATAAGTCAAAATAAATAGTAGTAAAACACCAACTTTGCTTTATCCGGTGTAAATGCATGACACAGAGAGTGAGGGTGTAATTATCTAAAATTACTGCAGGTAAATACCAAGTAATACCAGTCCCATGTAAATGATGGAGAAATGGCTCGTGTTTCTGTTGACTGGCGTATTTCAGACCTGATAAGACCCAGATGATTCTTCTATGACATAAAAACCTTGAAACAAAACAAGGGTCTTTTCTTCACTCAAGAACTCTAGTTGGGCTTTTAGCAGGGATGCACGATAACTGTTTTTTAAAACCGTAACCGATAACTTTCAGCTCCTAAAGGCTGATACCGATAACCAATAACACACACCTAAGATCATTACATCAATACTATGAACAAAATCAAAAATAGTTTGGACTCTTTAAATGAACAGATATTTATTTTTTTTCATTGAAAAAACTATTGTCAAGCCTCTCAAACATTTTTGTAAAGCTATCAAACAAACCTATTTGATATCTCACATCAACTTAAATAAGGTTCATTACTGACTGATATAAAAAATAAAGGCTCCTTGAATTGATGCATCAGAATTAGTCAAACTGAAAAGGATTAACATTTAAAGGATTTTGACTTGTGGTTCCATTTAAATTAATACCTTTAATCAAAGTAAATGAGGTTCAGTGATTTTTTTGTTTTTTTTAATCTCATGGAAGCTTTAGATGAGAGAGATGAGGGAGAGGAGAGGGGAGGAGAGACTGCTGCTGGCTTGCGAACGTTAGCATTAGCTCACGTTAGCGCGATTTCAAAACTCCATGGAAATGATTATGTTTCAGGTGGCTGATCAGGTTTGATGTATTAGAGCTTGTGCTTCCCTCCTCATAGAATTCACTTGGAGGATTTGTCACAAATAACCACCAAACTATCTTCTTCTGAAACTTTAACGAAGTTCCACGCAGCCATGTTTGTTGTGATCAGCACCATGCATGCTGCATTCAAGGTGTAACGTAAATTCCTCCATTCCCTCGTTTGCTAGTCGTTCTTTCAACCTTTTCTATTTTTTTCTTTTTTATGTGTAACATGTGGGGAAATACTGCAAATATTGATTCAAGTCAGCAACTACCAAAATTATGACCGAGTTAATGAGTTGTTTTCTGGCATGAGGAGGTATTCTTGATTTTCCTGATTGAGAAATCGTTTTTCTAATTATGCCGACATTACTTGAACATAACATTCACTGCCAGTCATTTAAGACTCAGAGGGAGTGAGGCACTGCTGTGTTGACAAAAATATATATGTTATCGGGGCTATTCGTCGTGATATCGGACTTATCGAGATGACGTCATAATTTCCTGTTATCAGCCCGATAGTTATCGTGCACCCCTACTGGTCTTTTCCAAACGCTACTAAAATCCCAGTAATCTCGCAAAAAGGGTTTGTAGTATTCCTGACATCAAGTCAATTACTGTATTTTTATTTTTCCAAGTTCTAGAGATGGTCTTGAAAACAAGTTGACCAGCTGTTGAGTCCGTCAGTGTGAGTTGCAGTGAGATCAGTGACGGCCCCAGAGACTGGCCCCGTAATCAGCCGCTCAAATTACCCGGCGCTGACGCTTCATGGGAGCGCAGCCACGGCTCAGACACGCCAACCCTCAGATGGCTCTGCTGATCACCACGTGGTCCGTTTACTCCGTTTACATCTTTCCTTTTGATGCTCACAGTCCTGCTGTTGTTTCACATCAAGACTTCCAGCCTTGACAGGACGGCAAGATGCTGCCTTTTTCCATCTATCCATCATCTATCCCTGCTTATTCCTCACTCAGGGTGACGGGGGTCTGCCTTGAGCCCATCCCGGTCACCTTCAGGTGAGATCCAGGGGTAGACGGGTCAGCGGCCCCTCACAGGGTCACATCTGCATCCACTTTCCTTTAGACGTCTGAAGTTACCGGATCACAGATCTCGTACTACAGCTGCTGATTTATAATCTGAGTTCATCTGTTACTGACTTACAAACGTTATAATCAAAAGCAACAGTTTGGAGGAGCCACAGCAGACTGAACATATGAAAACAATATGAAATGAAACTTACAGCCGCCACAGTCAGCATGTCAAACACTTTAGTGCAGTACCTCCAGGCATTCGCATTTCCATACTTTGTCTGACATTCATCTACGAAAAAGAAAAAAAGAAAACAAAGAAAAGCAGTCACACGGGCCAGTCTGGTTCTCCAAGGAAACCAGGTGCTTATAAAAGAGTGGAGTACGTACCGTAGAAGCCGTACACCTGCGTTATCTGTCTGCTCTCATGGTTCCCTCGCAGCAGCGTGATACGATCCGGCCACTTGGCTTTTAAAGCTAGCAGGTATGTAAACGTCTCCAAAGAATAATATCCTCTGTCTACAAAATCCCCCTGGAGAGAAGGAAAACATCATCTCAGACCACAAATCAGAGAAAGGTCTTCAGGAAGCAGAGAACATCTGCTCACACTTTCAGCTTCACCGAGAAAATTAAAGAGTTTTCCAAAGAAGGCAAGTGTCAATATGAGGAGCACACTGAACAATATAGCACCCAAAACATTAGTTTATACCATTAAAATGTCTGCAAATAAACATTCAGAGCTTACCATGAAAATGTAATTTGTGTCAGGAACCTGGCCTCCAGTTCTGAAGAGCTCACAAAGATCATAAAACTACACGAGGACAGGAAAAAACAAATGATTAGTTTAAAAAGGTTTTCTCAGCGCTGAGACCAGGACCGGAACCAAGCAGACCCACCTGACCGTGAATGTCTCCACAGACCGTCACCGGAGTAGAAACGGGCTGAACGTTCGACTCTTCCAGCAGCAAATCACACACATAATCACATAATCTCTGGAGAAGGAGAACATGGTTCCAGTTAGTGGTCAAAGACAGCCGCTGACATCACTCATGATGATCACGGGTCGACACAACAGCTTTGGACCTCGTTTGGGCTCGTGCTCTGCTGCTGCTTCACATACGTAGTTTAGAAAACACACCTTTCTGCTTCTTCGTGTCTAACAGTAAACACACTGGTGTGTGCCAGAAAAATGAGGAAACCAAAACGTTCCTCCAGAAGCTGTCTGCAGAATAGCATCCAACAGAAGTGTCTCTGAGCTGGACATCCTCCACAGACCTTCTGAGGTCGGGGCTTTATGACGACCACTTCAGTATCTTCAGATCTGGAGGTTTGTTGGGGGTCACTGTCCATCTGGAAGACCCATCCACCACCAAGGTTCAACTCCCTGGCTGACGTCTTCACATGCTGCTTCAATATATCCACATATTTACAATAATCCCTCACACTTCACGGTTAATGGGGCCTGTAACCCCCCCGCGATGTACATGTACATACAGTATACATGTACGCGCGTACGCAAAATCTACGGAAGGTACACTCACTTTGACGATCTCTCCTCTGTGCGTAGCTGACGAGAGCAAGAGATGGGAGATGTGGGGACGCGTGTCAGCCAATCAGCTACAGACAACCGACGGCCCGTCAAAGCAGCCAATCACAGGCCTCGATTTTCATTCATGGGGCCTCCCGTGTAGGCTCTTGTTGCTTCCTGAGACTCATTCTTGATGTGACGCGCTTCTCTTGAATTTTTTTTTTTTACGTTTTTTCGATGAATATTTTTGAAACCTCCCCGATGTACTGAGACCGCGAAATATGAGGGATAAGGGCCGTGTTTACTCTCGCGGCAATGTGTCGCAGTTATCTTGTCGCCGGTATGCTGCAGTCATTTTTCATTTAGGCCCAATTTTGAAGCGCGGTTTGCGCTATGTTATTCAACGCCACAACGCAAGAGGGACAATCACAAACTAGCTAAACTTACTAAACGTATCTCTTGCATTTAGTAATACACCGATATACCGTCTCGGCCGCATCTAGACCCACATTCATCGCTATCTCCCTCCATGAATTACTAGAATATGTGCTGTCTTTGTAGTGTGGAGAACCAGAATCATACAGATGTGGGTACTTCCTCATTTCTTCTATGACGTGGATGTAGAATTGACCAATCAGAGGTCTCCCCTCTCTTCTCTCTGTGGGACTGTCTGCAGTCACCTACAATTTTGAGGAGGTGCACTAGAGTGTCTGCAGAGGGTGGAGGGGCATCTCTGCGTCCTGACCTGATTTCTGAGCATAAACCAGGCTTTACTGTGTAGCGATGGCTGTGTCTTTCCTCCTTGATAATACTTATTTTGAGACGTGCAACCCCCCAGCATGATGCAGCCACCTCCGTGCCTCACAGATGTGATAATGTTCTGAGGCCTAGCAGGGTTCCACCTTTTCTTTACAAGCATGATGATGATCATCATGATCTAGTCTCCAAAAAGGAAGATCTTAGTCTTCATGTGCAGCTGAAAACTGCGACCTGGCTTTTTGATGGTTCTTTTGGAGCAGTAGCTCTCTCTTGTATGGCATGTCAACTAGAGCTGAGCGATTTTATCGATTCTGCGATATACATCCATCCATCCATTTTCTATACCCGTTTCATCCTTGAAGGGTCACGGGGATCTGCCTATCCCAGCTGTCTACGGGCAAAAGGCAGGGGTCAACCCTGGACAGGTCGCCAGTCCATCGCAGGGCCACACATACAGACACACAACCACTCACACTCTCATTCACTCCTACGGGCAATTTAGAATTATCAATTAACCTAACATGTCTTTGGACTGTGGGAGGAAGCCGGAGTACCTGGAGGAAACCCACGCAAGCACGGGGAGAACATGCAAACTCCACATAGAAAGGCTCCGAGGTTCAATCCAGGAAATCGCAATATATTGCCAAATCGATTTTTTTCACAACCCTAATGCTTTCTGTTCAATTAATTCAAACAAAGTCATTGGAACACTCACAAGATGTCACCAAAATCACTTTGTCCCTTTGAAATCTCTCGGAAAATGATGTAAATGTATGTTAGATGAATATCGATATATATCGTAATATTGGGTATCGTATCATATCGTGAGATTAGTGTATCGCTACAGCCTTAATGTCAGCTTATGTTTTATTGAGGATAATGATATTCTTCTTCTGGTTTCAGACACTATCTGTCCAAGGTCCTCCGGTGTGCTGGGGTTCATTTGCACTCTCTGCAGCAAAGCACATCCAGGCCTCTCCTTCCTGAGGCTCCCGTGCTCATTATACTTGTATATTCCTGTTTGAACAGGTGGATGTGGGACCTTCAGCTTTCTGGAAATTGTGACCAAGGACGAAGCAGATTTGTGAAAGAGTCACGATTCTTCTAACCTGATGTCTTGGTTGATTTATTACAGTGAAAGTCATCTGCATCAGCGCAGTTGTGTACCAAATCTATTTCATTTCAGTGCTGTACCAGGCTCTAAGAACAGATCATCTACATATTTACTGTGAAATATAACACATTAATAGACACTGAAAGTGATCAGAGCTGCGTCCCACCCAGCTCACTCTCAGTCAAGATACGAGGGATGCGCGGGATTAGTCGTCTAAACGATTAAACGTCCGCCCACTTACTAGTCGGCACCAGAAATATTAGTCGTTTAAACCAATTTGTGTTTTATTCATGTACAAGGCCACTTAACTGTCATACAGTTAAGCTGTACACTGCTAATACACTATTCGGGGCTACAGAGCCGTCAGACAGCAGCCCCCCTCTCTGCGGCAATGCTCGAGTAGACTGGAGTTTTAAAACGTCACGGTGGGAAGATAGTCTCGCAAAACCAGCGCGGTTTGGCGGTACTTTAATCTAGAAAATGAAAACAAGGTAGTATGTAGACTGTGTCAGAAACAACTGGCATGCAATCACTCGACTGGAGCAATGCGCAACCACATTCGACTCAAGCATTTCGATGTTAATCTGCACGAGACGACAGCTGCTGATGCTAGCGGTGCTAGCCACACTCAGGCCGATTTGACATTGTTTACCCGGAGACGTGTTCTCCCGTCCGGTCTGAGAGGATAACGCAGCTCATCACGATAATGACTTCGCAAGATATGCTTCTACTTAACTTTGTGGAAGGTAAAGGCTTCAGGAAGCTAATGGAATATGTTGAGCCCGAATACACCGTACCGGGACGCAAACTGATAACTTCCAGGCTGGAGCGCATCTTTTTTTTAGAGTAGTCGACTAGTCTTAATTAAAATTTTTGTTTAGTCGACAGGAAAATTAGTCGCCAGGGACATCCCTACAAGATATGACCAAAGACCCAGGTGATGACAGTCCAACCACATACCAAACATGATAACATTATATTTAAAACAGCTTCTTTCCTGCCACAATGAGCCTCACAGCAGAAACCCAGTGAGACCAGTCCACAACACTCCATCTACCTCAATTCAAGAGCCCTTTTTCAGCTCTCACTGTGCATTATTATACTTCCATGTGCACCAGGTTAACTTCATGCTAAATGCTTCCATTTGTATTAAAAAAAAATCCTTTAAGTGCAATACTTAAAGTAAACGTTGCAATCTGGTAATGTTTCCTGTAAAACTGAGGTTTTCGTTGCATCGTTAACATCATGCTGGAAAATCACAAACTCCACAGAATCACAACTTTTTAACTGAATATTACAAGTTTTTGTGACACAATTTCACCTTTCTCAAAACCGGAACGTTTTGACATGAAATTACAACTTAATGTCTAAAAATCTAGCAATCAAACCTTTGTTGTGTCATTGTGACTTTTATATTGAACAGCAGAGCGCTGGTGGAGGCTGTCAGGAATGGAAATTAAATATTTAAAGGAGTTTTTGGATACTCCATGGTGTCAGAAAGGAACTGATTTTATCCAGCCCAAACCCCTTCCTTTTTATTCAAAAATAGAATTAAAATGACTTGACATTCATGTTTGCTCATTCACTTTTACACCAAAGACCTACACTGCTTCACTTTGAACTGAGGGCAGTTACGGCCAAACCCTCTGGAGGTGACGACAGCCTACAGTTTAAAGCAGGGGTCCCTAACCCCGGTCCCCGGCCCAATACCGGTCCGTGGGTCACCGAGCTGCAGAGAAATAAATACATCACTTCCATAATTACCATTTGATTTATCATCTGAGTTTAAATGATGTTTTATTTTGAAAAGTGACCAGATTCTCTCCATTAGTGCTGGGTAATATGACGATACATATTGTGGGGACAATATAAAAATGTGTATCGTGCCATTTCTCTTCTATCGTTTCTAACCTAATTTTATCAATTATTACAGCAAATATGTAATTAAATAACCTGCAACGATAAATTTGATAGAATCATACCTACTTCTACAAAGTAGCCTTTTATGTTTGCACTTTTATTCATGGTTAACGCCTTAAACAGAGTTCTCTTCAACCCTGATGTTTACTTTAGACACTTTATATTGGTTTGCAAACTTTGCTCTACAAGGTTACAGATTTCAGAAAGTTGAAAAATAATTTGTGTTTATTTTTTATAGCTGAACTTCAGTGCAAAAATGTGTTTTTCCTCTCAGAAAAAGTTGTACACTTTAAAAAAAAATGTGAAAGCTACTATACCTCTGTACCTACCTGTTTTTGCTGAACTAAAATGTATGTTTGTGACAGTTCAGCTAAATGTCCTTTCAAAATAAAGTTGAAAAGTAAGCAATGAAATTTTTGTCAAACTTTTCAGAGAATAACTGAAAACATACTTTATTATGGTATATCGTGATATATATCGTTATCGTGATATAAAATAGTCCATATCGTGATATATGATTTTTTCCATATCGCCCAGCACTACTCTCCATTACATTCGTCTATGTCTTATTATTACTCCTGACACATGAGAAGACTTCCAGACTCGTGTCTTGGTCACGTGATACAGTTTTACAGTCTACAGTTTAAAGACCAAAGACTACAGTTTACAGACTAAAGACTACAGTTTACAGACTAAAGACTACATTTTACAGTCTAAAGACTACAGTTTACAGATTAAAGACTACAGTTTTACAGTCTACAGTTTAAAGACCAAGACCCACAGTTTAAAGACTAAAGACTACAGTTCACACTCTAAAGACTACAGTTTACAGATTAAAGACTACAGTTTACAGACTAAAGACTACAGTTTACAGACTAAAGACTACAGTTTACAGACTAAAGACTACAGTTTACAGACTAAAGACTACAGTTTACAGACTAAAGACTACAGTTTACAGTCTAAAGACTACAGTTTACAGACTAAAGACTACAGTTTACAGTCTAAAGACTACAGTTTACAGATAAAAGACTACAGTTTAAAGACAAAAGACTACAGTTTACAGTCTAAAGACTACAGTTTAAAAACAAGACTACGGTTTAAAGACTAAAGGCTACAGTTTACAGTCTAAAGACTACAATTTACAGACTAAAGACTACAGTTTACAGTCTAAAGACTACAATTTACAGACTAAAGACTACAATTTACAGACTAAAGGCTACAGTTTACAGTCTAAAGACTACAATTTACAGACTAAAGACTACAGTTTACAGTCTAAAGACTACAGTTTACAGACTACAGTGAACAGTTTAAAGACTAAAGGCTACAGTTTACAGTCTAAAGACTGCAGGTTTACAGTGTACAGTGAACAGTTTAAAGACTAAAAGCTACAGTTTACAGTCTAAAGACTACAGTTTAAAAACAAGACTACGGTTTAAAGACTAAATGCTACAGTTTACAGTCTAAAGACTACAATTTACAGACTAAAGGCTACAGTTTACAGTCTAAAGACCTCAGTTTTACAGTCTGCAGTGCTTGAACAGACAGCAGTTGGTGACAGCGCTGAACGCTTGTAGCTTCAACGCTGCAGCTTCCTCTTTGATTTTAAACACAGACGCTGTGGTCGCTTTGTTAAACGGTGACCCGTATATCTGTCACACCGACAAACCAAGGACATACTACCCGGCACTAACCGTCATCTCCGAGCAGTAATTAATAAACCCTTATGAAGCAGTTTTCTTGAACAAACTTCGTGTAGCCGCGTCATTAGCTTCCGAAAGTGCCGACAAACGTTATATAATGTTAACTCCAACGTATTAAACTTACCTTTAAGTCATTTTCAGGTAAATACTTGCAGTGTTTCGCAATTTCAACGTATTTATCGAGGTCTAATGGCGCCATAATGGAAATAATAAAAAGTGAAAACAGCCAGAGCGGTTTAAAAGCACCGAGCGAGTCCCTTCTTCTCTCCGGGCTGCTTCCTCTTCTTCTACGTTGTTTTTTTAGCAGCAGCCTGGCTCGTTGTATTACCTTTACCGCCACCCTCCGGCTTTAATCCGCCACTACAATCATTGTTTACTATAGCCGTAATGAGTCAAATTAAATAAAATTAAATTAAATGTTGCAGAATCAAAGTTTTATATTTCCTTATCTTATCTTATAATGGCCTATAATATTTGCAGATGACGTTGTGATCTGTAGGGGGATCAGGGAGCAGGTGGAGGGAATTCTGGAGAGGTGGAGGTGTGACCTGGAAAGGAGAGGAGCAAAGGTTAGGGGCAGCATGACAGGATATATGACAGGATGAGAGGAACCCACGGTGAGACTACAGGGAGCAGAGATGAAGAAGGTGGAGGATTTGAAGTATCAGGGATGAGAACATCAGAGGGACAGCACATGTTCGATGTTTTCAAGAGAAAGTCAGAGAGGCCAGACTGAGATGATCTGGACATGTACAGAAGAGGGATACTGAATATATCAGCAGAAGGGTGATGGCCCAGAGGAAGACCAAAGAGGAGATTTATGGATGTAGAGAAAGAGGACAGAGGATAGGGTTAGATGGAGGCAGATGATTCACTGTGGTCACCCCATAAAGAAGAATCCGAAAAATTAATAGCATTAACCGTTGAGTAAAGTACATTTGTGGCATTTAATTCTCTATAAATGTATAAATCTGCCAGTCTGTCATCTCCAGGCGTCTCAGACTGAGATGACTCTGCTTTAGTGGAGTGAGTCGCTGTGCAGGTGGCTGAGTACAAAACACTGAAGGACCTCTTTGTAGGAATGATCACCTCATCCTGAACGTGACTGAACAGGATAAAGAAGAAGATTGATTATTGACTGGCTTTCTACTGAACAAAAATACTATTTCCATTTGGGGATTAATAAAATATTATTGAACTGAATGCAGCAGAACTGGAAAGAAAGGGTCATTTTTTCATCTCTCTGAGCTTGAGGGAAAGAAAGAAAGAAGATTTTCAAAATAAAGGTGTTGTGTTTTCGACAGTAGGAAGTGTGTCACTTCCTAATGTGAATAATGTGGTACTGAGCTGAAAATCAGTCTGGGACGTCTTATCCAGGTAAAATGACTAAGAGACAAGCTCCCACTGGACTGTTGCCTTCATCAGTTTCAATCCAAAATAATGCAATGCTCATTTATATAGCACTTAAAAAAAAAAAAAAAAAAAGAAAGAGTCCTGCCTCAGTTGAGCAAAGTGTTGTCCAGATGAATCACGTGGAGCCATTTGAAAAGCTGAAACACACTGCTACAGCTACAACATGTTAACGAATATGATAACTTAATCTGTAGTTATTTATCTATATTACAAATTAGGATTTATAGTGAACATTTATTTGACCAGTAGAGGGTTTCATCTGGCAGCAAATGACGAACAAATGACAAAAGACAGTAACATCTATAATCAAAATATTTATAAAAAAAAAAAAAAAAGACCATGTCCAGAATTATTCATTGTTCTTCTCTGTAATGACTAGAAATGTCTTTCTTGCCATCAGCAAAAATGCTAACAGGTTTTCTTCATGTCTTTTTTTGGGATTTTGCGGTTAGCAATTTTACAGGGACCTCCATGTCTTTAAGGTCAGATAAATTCCTCCCTCTCACTCTTTTTTGCTCTTCGCCCACATCTTGACCAGTCGCTGATTATTCTGGATCACCTTGATTATTCTGGATCACCTTGATTATTCTGGATCACCTTGATTATTCTGGATCACCTTGATTATTCTGGATCACCTTGATTATTCTAGATCACCTTGATTATTCTGGATCACCTTGATTATTCTGGATCACCTTGATTATTCTAGATCACCTTGATTATTCTGGATCACCTTGATTATTCTGGATCATCTTGTTCTTGGAGACTTTCAACCCAGGAGCACAGGGAAGTGCTCAATCAGACAAGGAGGAAAGCTGCTGATGATCAAATCCATGTTAAGACGAGATGAAAACGGAGATGTTTGGACCCAGAAACCTGGCTGATGACTGGTGACAAACATTCATCCCCAACATAAGATGACTGGACGATGACAGCTAATGTGATCAGGGGGACAGATAAGAGGACTTGGAGGAACATCTGGTAGGAGAGGAGACAAGGAGACTTGGTGGTGGGATGAGGAAGTGCAGGAGTATGAACAGAGAAAGAGGTAAGAAGAAGTGGGACACTGAGAGGACTGAAGACAGGAGACAGGAGGACAGGAAGATGCAGCGTCAGGAGAAGATACAGGTGGAGAAGGACAAACAAAGGACGTATGATGATCTGTCTGCTGGTTGGACAGTAAGGAGGAAGAGACTGACTGATACAGGTTGAAGAGGAAGAGATGGAGATGGAAGGATGAACAACAGGCTGGATGATGAAGGACAGAGATGGAAATGGATTGATGGATACTAGTAGTGTGACAGGAAGATGGAAAGAGAACTTTGAAGAGTTGATGAATGAAGAGTAGAGGAGGTAACCGTCATGGACCAGGAGGTAGTAAAGGTTAGTAAGACTGGAGTGAGGAGGACACTGAAGAGGATGAAGAGCTGAAAGACAGTTGGTCCTGATGAGACACCTGTGGAGGTCTGGAAGTGTCTCAGAGAGGTGGCAGTAGAGTTTTAGAGGAGGACATTCAAGGAGATCTTAGAGTGAGAAGATCCCTGAAGAATGGAGAAGAAGTGCTGATTATTAAAAACAAGGGAGGAGTTCAGAGTTGTGACAACTAGAGAGGAATAAAGTTGATGAACCAGACAATGAAGTTCTGGGAAAGAGTAGTGGAAGTTAGACTAAGGACAGAAGAGAACATCTGTGAACATCAGGATGGTTTCATGACGATGAAGAGGACTACAGATGAAATATTAGCTTTGAGGATGCTGATGGAGAAGGTCAGAGAAGATCAGAGGGAGCTGCGTTGTGTCTTTGTAGATGTTCAGAAAGCAGATGACAGGATGCTGAGAGGAGTTCTGGTCCTGATGAGGATGGATGGGATTTGATAAGATTTTTCTGATTCCGATTCCATTATTGATACTGTTTAACAATTTGATTCTTTATCGATTCTCTTATTTAATTTAATTAAGTTTAATTTGGGGAAAAAGGAGAACAAACAGTTTTTTAGCATCAATTTTTTTTACTTAGAAGTCACGACCGTTACAAACTCAACAGCGAGGTCAAAAGAGGCCCAAAGCCTGGATAACGTGTTAACTGTTGTAATATGTAACTGTGAAAATACACAAGAATGTGTAACATTTTACTAACAGATTTTTCCTAATAGAAATGAAAAAAATTCCCTTTTATAAGGATATTTGAGCTCACTAAGCACTCAAAAATAATAATAAAAAAAGATAAATACTATCAAATACAACGGAACAGTGCATAGTACAAATCTGCAAATATTATGAAGAATTAACAATTATTTTACAGTAAAATAATCATGTCTTCCAGCCTCTGAACCAGCCAGACTCTCTCTCTCGTCACGGTCATCTTCTAAATGTAATGCAGAAGGCATTCGTTTAATAGCATAGTGTTAATGTTATAGCGCAGTGGTCTTCAACCGGGGGTCCGCGACCCCTAGGGGGGCCGCGGAGGTACTGTAGGGGGTCCTCCAACTTAAAAAGAAATAAAGGCAATTTTAACCAAAATAATTTGAGAGTAAAAAAAAAAAAAAAAAATTATAATATATATTATATTATATATATATATATATATATATATATATATATATATATATATATATATATACAGGCAGTTCTAAATATATAACTGCCTGAAGTTAAACGTTTCATTGTTGAAAAATAACAATAAAAAAAAATATTGTCTCATACCAACTAAAAATAAAAATAATAATAATAATAATAATAATAATAATAATAATAATAATGATATGCATGAAAGTTTTATCAACCATAAACACATGTAGGCTAAAAACCCAGTCAAGAATTGGTTAATAAGGTGAAATAAGCAGAATAAAATACAGCTAAAAGTTATTATAAGCCAGGCTTAAAATGTGACACTTAAAAAAAAAGGGGGGGGGGGCGTAAGAATTACAAGCAGGGGTCCCTGCTCTGTTTTTCTCTCATCCAAGGGGTCCCTGGGCTAAAAAAGGTTGAAGACCCCTGTTATAGCGTGTTTTACAAAGAAGCACATAGGCAGTGGGATAGCTACTTACCAGAGTTACCAGAGGTGATCTTAGCTTGGCTACTGCTGCTGGGTTGAGATCCATCAGTCCGAAGCGTCAAAAACACGACACTCGTTATCACATGTTGTGTGTTCAAATGTTTCTGCATGTTAGTCGTGTTCCCTCCCGACGCTGTTATCTCCACTTTACAATGACTGCTAGTTGCCTTGTTGCCATCTTTCTTTGGTGAAGTGAAGCCAAACTTTGGAGCGTTTGAACCTGGTGGGCGCCATTGTTGTTTACAACTGCAATGCGCGTGCTAAACCGACGTAACTTAATCACGTAAGTGCTTTCTGGATTTGACTGTGCGTAACTTGCATGAATTATGTGAGATTCGTGCTGGTTGGAATCGATAAGAGAATCGCTGGATAAACTGCCAAATAATTCCATGGAATTGAAACACACGGAACCGGTTCTCTACAGGAACCGGTTCTCTACAGGAACCGGTTCTCTGCAGGAACCGGTTCTCTACAGGAACCGGTTCTCCAGGAAACCGGTTCTCTGCAGGAACCGGTTCTCTACAGGAACCGGTTCTCTACAGGAACCAGTTCTCTGCAGGAACCGGTTCTCTACAGGAACCGGTTCTCTACAGGAACCGGTTCTCTGCAGGAACCGGTTCTCTACAGGAACCGGTTCTCTACAGGAACCGGCTCTCGATTCCCAACCCTACTGATGAGGAGGTCTGGAGGAGCAGAGAAGGATGTTAGAGAGGAGCAGGACATGGATGAGAGCTGGAAGACAATGGAGAGGTGAGCTGTAGGTGTGACAGAGGAGTTCCAGGTGGAGGTGGGACTGATCAAGGATCAGCTCTGAGCTCCTCCTTGTTGCTATGGGGATGGACAGACTGACAGATGAGGTCAGACAGGAATCTCCATGGACATGATGTTTGCAGATGACATTGTGATCTGCAGGGAGCAGGTGGAGGAAGATCTAGAGAGGTGGAGGTCTGACCTGGAGATGAGAGGAATGAAGGTCAGCTGCAGACAGAATAATGAGTGAATGAGAGGAACCAGAGAGGAACGATGAGACTACAGGGAGCAGAGATGGAGAAGATGGAGGAGTTTAAGGACTGAGGGTGGAAAAGAGGTGAAGAAGCGTGGGGTTAGGGTGTGAGAGAAGAGGATCAGGTTAGATGGAGGCGGGTGACTGAGGAGACCTCTGACAGCTGAAAGGAAAAGAAAAAAATAATTACAGCAGCTGAAGACCAAAGTTCAATGAACGCTTGATTCTAGAAGCGTAAAATTTTAAACAGGGTTGTGACATTATTCATTTTTATAGTAATTATTATTATTATGATTGATCATATACTTGTCTCTGTTCAATTTATAAGTCCAATATTTTAGCATTTTACATATTTACATAGCCCTTGTTAATAAAAACTGACATTTATTAGAAATGAAAACAGAAGCTGAAAGAGAAGAACACAAACTGGACCAGCAGATGTGAAACTTAATAAATGTCACGTGTCCTTTCTGTTTGAGAAAGTTCTCCCAGTGGGACACCTGCTGGTCATTTTCTGTAACTACTTTTTTTGCTCTTGCAGACAATTGAAGGTTCAAAGCTTCAACGAGTACTTTTAAACCTGCAGGACAAAATTAACAGTAACTAAATTTATAGCCAAAACCAGCTTCAGAAATCAAATCAAAGAACAGATCATTCAAGTAGTTACTGTCAAGAAAGATAGAAGAGAACATTCAAATATTCAGTATAAGACAGAAGCAAATAGTCACTCGTGAGAGTACTTGAACTGTTCTTATCCTTGTTAACTTGTGAATATTAATGTATTATGGTCCAAGAGAGATGTTAACGGCTGTCTCCAAACTG
>JAGFBZ010002394.1:0-17500 GCA_018398805.1 Hirundichthys speculiger | reverse complement strand
TCCAGGGTGGCATTAACTTTTCTCTCAGATCTTTCACTGATGATGGAGAGTTGGATCCTGCAGAGTCCTGTTAGTCTGAGCTGTTTAATTTAAAATGACCTCTCTGGGTTTCACTTTACTGTTTTATTATTTTCAGCACATAGGATCTACTTCATGACCTATTGTCTATCCTAACAGTCACGAAGAACTCATTTCACCATTGAGCTAATGTACTGGACATATTCTTTATTATGACACTACTGTCATGCCAACAAATTAGTGAAATAGTTCTGATTTTGAAAAAAATCTCCTTGTATTTTCAGTGATAAAGGTCTGATCATTTTAAGATAAGATTAAAGAATGTGATGAGCGTTCATTAAGAACCTACATTCAGATCGTGTGTTCAACATTCCCTCTCCACAGGCTGTAAAACTCAGGTGCAGCAGATTCAAACCGAACCTGTCATCAAGCTCCAGCACCTCCCAGTAATTACACAGCATCTGAAGAGTTTTAGAAGTCAGACATCCAACTTTCAGCCGCTGAAGCCAGAGAATGATGAAGTGAGTCTGTTATCTACAATGAGTCTTTATTTACCAGGTAGACATTACCTGTCCTGTCAGTCTGAAGCTGTCCTACAGTGGCAATAAAGAGCATGTGAACTCCTGGGAGTTTGATGGTTTTCTTGACTAATTTATCATAAAATTTGATCCGGTCTTCAGCAACAATAACTGAGTTACAGTTCACCATGTCTTTATTTAACACTATAATAAACATTGACAGTGCTGGATGAATAAGCAGGTGAATTGATAGATCTACCAGACCTGATACCTCCTGATGCTCCTAATAGAGCTCTCTACTCTCAGAGTGCAGGATTAGTCGTCGTTCCTAGAATATCTAAAAGTAGATTTGGAGGACAGGGCCTTCTGCTACCAGACACCTATATTATGGAACCAAGATACCAGTTTGGGTTAAGGAGGGTGACACTACCTCCATCTTTAAAACTAAACTGAAAACATTTCTGTTCAGTAAAGCCTGGTGGTGTTCTCACCCCTCTACTCTCCCCTCGTTTCCTGTTCTTCCTTCAGTTGTGTCCAGAGTTCATTAGGAACATCTCATGAATGTAACTGTGCTTCATTGTTCCTGTAGTTTAATTGTGCTTTCTTGTGACTGCCTTTTTTTTAAAATTTCTGTAAAAATAGTTTCAGTCCAGAGTTTCCAGAGTAACATATTAACCTGCTGTTCCATCCTCTGACCATCCCAGCGTTGACCTCCACCTGTCTATATAGACGTCATCCCAGCGTTGACCTCCACCTGTCTATATAGACGTCATCCCAGCGTTGACCTCCACCTGTCTATAGACGTCATCCCAGCGTTGACCTCCACCTGTCTATATAGACGTCATCCCAGCGTTTACCTCCACCTGTCTATATAGACGTCATCCCAGCGTTTACCTCCACCTGTCTATATAGACGTCATCCCAGCGTTGACCTCCACCTGTCTATATAGACGTCATCCCAGCGTTGACCTCCACCTGTCTATATAGACGTCATCCCATCGTTGACCTCCACCTGTCTATATAGACGTCATCCCATCGTTGACCTCCACCTGTCTATATAGACATCATCCCATCATTGACCTCCACCTGTCTATGTAGACGTCATCCCAGCGTTGACCTCCACCTGTCTATATAGACGTCATCCCAGCGTTGACCTCCACCTGTCTATATAGATGTCATCCCAGCGTTGACCTCCACCTGTCTATATAGACGTCATCCCAGCATTTACCTCCACCTGTCTACATAGACGTCATCCCAGTGTTGACCTCCACCTGTCTATGTAGACATCATCCCATCGTTGACCTCCACCTGTCTATATAGACGTCATCCCAGCGTTGACCTCCACCTGTCTATATAGACGTCATCCCAGCGTTGACCTCCACCTGTCTATATAGATGTCATCCCAGCGTTGACCTCCACCTGTCTATATAGACGTCATCCCAGCATTTACCTCCACCTGTCTACACAGTAGTAGAAATGGTCTGCTGCTTCGACGCTAGAAAACATTCCATAACAATAAAAAAGATATTTAATATTGAGTTGATAACACTACAATGACAATGCGGTCAACGCTGGGATGACGTCTATGTAGACAGGTGGAGACCTGTCTACATAGACGTCATCCCAGCGTTGACCGCATCTTGTCTACATTCAGATTCAGATTCAGATTCAGATTAATTTATTGTACCCTTGGGTAAATTTGGTTTACAATGAGTGATGCCTCTCATATTCCACATACTATGCAAAAAATATACACTCAACAACACAGGACAAGATAAAGTGATGACAGTGCTTTGGCTAAAAGAACAAGAAGGACAGCCCCAGAATAAAAAGCAAGATATGTTTAAAACATCAGTAGATAACAAACACTAAAATATTCAAACCATCTAAAGGATAAAAAATAAAATATGTGCCTTTCTTAGAAACAAGATAAAAGAAACAATACAAAACATAAATACAAAGTTATGTTGCAGTTTCTCTCACTTGTTCATAGCACTGATGGCTGCTGGTACAAAGCTGTTTTTGTAACGTTTTGTTTTACAAGCAGGTACCATGAACCCTGCGACCTGATGGGAGCAGCTGAAACTCACCTCTAAGAGGGTGAGAGTTGTCTTTTAAAATAGAGCCAGCTATCCTCTGTAACTGCTTAGTATACAGGGATTCTGGATGAAGCTGAGACTCACCAATCAGCTTGCTTGACCATTTCACAATTTGATTTTAAACAGTTTTGTTTTTTAAAAGACACATTTCCAAACCATGAAACAAGACAGAACGATAAAACTGATTCTATAAAAGCACAATAAAACAAGAACAGCATGGTCCTGGCAATGTTAAAAGTGGACAGTTTTCTTAGACAAAACAGGCGCTGGCGTCCCTTTTTGTTCACAGCTTGACAGTTGGCCTCAAAGTTCAGTTTGTTGTCGACGACAGTTCCAAGATATTTGTATGTGCTGACACACTCCACTGTCTGACCTTTTAAAACTGTGATCTCTTGGTTGGGAGCACTGTTTTTACGAAAGTCAATGATCATGTCCTTTGTTTTAGAAATATTCATTTCCAGGAAAGACTAACTGCACCAGTCAAGGAAATCACTAACAACTAGGCCGTGGCTCGTCTCATTGTTTTTCAGCAGGCTGACAATAACTGTATCATCAGCGTACTTTAAAATGGTTCTATCCTCTCTGCTGCTACGGCACATATCTGTGTAGAGGATGAACAAGAGAGGAGAGAGCACACATCCTTGTGGGGAGCCAGTGGAGGATGTAACCTGATCTGAAACAGTCCCATTTACTCTCACTTTCTGTGTCCTGTCGGTTAAAAAGTTCAGAATCCAGCCCACAAGATTGTTACTTATATTAAAATGTTCTAAAAGCCTCGAGGCTAAAACATGGGGTTGGATTGTATTAAAAGCAGATGAAAAATCAATAAATAGAAGTCTCGCAAATGTTCCTTTCCCTTCTAAATGTTTAAAAAGCAAGTTTAATAAAGTGACTGTGGCATCTTCTACCCCTCTGTTGGGCCTATAAGCAAACTGCATGGGATCAAGGTCCTGCTCAGTCGTCTTCAGAATTTCTGATCTTACAAGCTTCTCAAAAGATTTCATTACAATCGATGTCAGTGCGATTGGTCTGAAGTCATTGAGGGTTTTGGGAGAACTGATTTTTGGGGCAGGGATAACCACAGCATCCTTCCATACTATTGGCACGTGCTGCATCTTTAAAGACTGATTAAAAATATACTGAAAAATAGAGCTCAGCTCTATGCACAAGATTTCAGCAAGCGGCCACAGATGTTTGTCAGGACCAGGGCTTTTACTTGGTTTAAGGGAAACAGAAGGATTTTTTCAACGTCCTTCTGGGAGATAAAAAAGTGCTGATCATCAATCACTTTATGACTCACTTCCTGTGTTTCCTGACTAAAATCAAAAGCATCAAAGCGAGCGAGTGTAAAAACAGTTAAGAGCATTTGCAAGTTCAAATCAGTCTCCGATCCCGCAGGTGCGCGGTCATCCGCGCATCTAATATAGCCGTCTCCTTTCCTCCACCTGTCTATATAGACGTCATCCAGCGTTGACCTCCACCTGTCTATATAGACGTCATCCCAGCGTTGACCTCCACCTGTCTATATAGACGTCATCCCAGCGTTGACCTCCACCTGTCTATATAGACGTCATCCCAGCGTTGACCTCCACCTGTCTATATAGACGTCATCCCAGCGTTGACCTCCACCTGTCTATATAGACGTCATCCCAGCGTTGACCTCCACCTGTCTATATAGACGTCATCCCAGCGTTGACCTCCACCTGTCTATATAGACGTCATCCCAGCGTTGACCTCCACCTGTCTATATAGACGTCATCCCAGCGTTGACCTCCACCTGTCTATATAGACGTCATCCCAGCGTTGACCTCCACCTGTCTATATAGACGTCATCCCAGCGTTGACCTCCACCTGTCTATATAGACGTCATCCCAGCGTTGACCTCCACCTGTCTATATAGACGTCATCCCAGCGTTGACCTCCACCTGTCTATATAGATGTCATCCCAGCGTTGACCTCCACCTGTCTATATAGACGTCATCCCAGCGTTGACCTCCACCTGTCTATATAGACGTCATCCCAGCGTTGACCTCCACCTGTCTATATAGACGTCATCCCAGCGTTGACCTCCACCTGTCTATATAGATGTCATCCCAGCGTTGACCTCCACCTGTCTATATATAGATGTCATCCCAGCGTTGACCTCCACCTGTCTATATAGACGTCATCCCAGCGTTGACCTCCACCTGTCTATATAGACGTCATCCCAGCGTTGACCTCCACCTGTCTATATAGATGACATCATCCCAGCGTTGACCTCCACCTGTCTATATAGACGTCATCCCAGCGTTGACCTCCACCTGTCTATATAGACGTCATCCCAGCGTTGACCTCCACCTGTCTATATAGATTATCATCCCAGCGTTGACCTCCACCTGTCTATATAGACGTCATCCCAGCGTTGACCTCCACCTGTCTATATAGACGTCATCCCAGCGTTGACCTCCACCTGTCTATATAGACGTCATCCCAGCGTTGACCTCCACCTGTCTATATAGATGTCATCCCAGCGTTGACCTCCACCTGTCTATATAGACGTCATCCCAGCGTTGACCTCCACCTGTCTATATAGACGTCATCCCCAGCGTTGACCTCCACCTGTCTATATAGACGTCATCCCAGCGTTGACCTCCACCTGTCTATATAGACGTCATCCCCAGCGTTGACCTCCACCTGTCTATATAGACGTCATCCCAGCGTTGACCTCCACCTGTCTATATAGATGTCATCCCAGCGTTGACCTCCACCTGTCTATATAGACGTCATCCCAGCGTTGACCTCCACCTGTCTATATAGACGTCATCCCAGCGTTGACCTCCACCTGTCTATATAGACGTCATCCCAGCGTTTGACCTCCACCTGTCTATATAGACGTCATCCCAGCGTTGACCTCCACCTGTCTATATAGATGTCATCCCAGCGTTGACCTCCACCTGTCTATATAGACGTCATCCCAGCGTTGACCTCCACCTGTCTATATAGACGTCATCCCAGCGTTGACCTCCACCTGTCTATATAGATGTCATCCCAGCGTTGACCTCCACCTGTCTATATAGATGTCATCCCAGCGTTGACCTCCACCTGTCTATATAGACGTCATCCCAGCGTTGACCTCCACCTGTCTATATAGACGTCATCCCAGCGTTGACCTCCACCTGTCTATATAGACGTCATCCCAGCGTTGACCTCCACCTGTCTATATAGACGTCATCCCAGCTTTGACCTCCACCTGTCTATATAGATGTCATCCCAGCGTTGACCTCCACCTGTCTATATAGACGTCATCCCAGCGTTGACCTCCACCTGTCTATATAGACGTCATCCCAGCGTTGACCTCCACCTGTCTATATAGACGTCATCCCAGCGTTGACCTCCACCTGTCTATATAGACGTCATCCCAGCGTTGACCTCCACCTGTCTATATAGACGTCATCCCAGCGTTGACCTCCACCTGTCTATATAGACGTCATCCCAGCGTTGACCTCCACCTGTCTATATAGATGTCATCCCAGCGTTGACCTCCACCTGTCTATATAGACGTCATCCCAGCGTTGACCTCCACCTGTCTATATAGACGTCATCCCAGCGTTGACCTCCACCTGTCTATATAGATGTCATCCCAGCGTTGACCTCCACCTGTCTATATAGATGTCATCCCAGTCATCCCAGCGTTGACCTCCACCTGTCTATATAGATGTCATCCCAGCGTTTGACCTCCACCTGTCTATATAGATGTCATCCCAGCGTTGACCTCCACCTGTCTATATAGACGTCATCCCAGCGTTGACCTCCACCTGTCTATATAGATGTCATCCCAGCGTTGACCTCCACCTGTCTATATAGACGTCATCCCAGCGTTGACCTCCACCTGTCTATATAGACGTCATCCCAGCGTTGACCTCCACCTGTCTATATAGATGTCATCCCAGCGTTGACCTCCACCTGTCTATATAGACGTCATCCCAGCGTTGACCTCCACCTGTCTATATAGACGTCATCCCAGCGTTGACCTCCACCTGTCTATATAGACGTCATCCCAGCGTTGACCTCCACCTGTCTATATAGACGTCATCCCAGCGTTGACCTCCACCTGTCTATATAGACGTCATCCCAGCGTTGACCTCCACCTGTCTATATAGATGTCATCCCAGCGTTGACCTCCACCTGTCTATATAGACGTCATCCCAGCATTGACCTCCACCTGTCTATATAGACGTCATCCCAGCGTTGACCTCCACCTGTCTATATAGATGTCATCCCAGCGTTGACCTCCACCTGTCTATATAGACGTCATCCCAGCGTTGACCTCCACCTGTCTATATAGATGTCATCCCAGCGTTGACCTCCACCTGTCTATATAGACGTCATCCCAGCGTTGACCTCCACCTGTCTATATAGACGTCATCCCAGCGTTGACCTCCACCTGTCTATATAGATGTCATCCCAGCGTTGACCTCCACCTGTCTATATAGACGTCATCCCAGCGTTGACCTCCACCTGTCTATATAGATGTCATCCCAGCGTTGACCTCCACCTGTCTATATAGATGTCATCCCAGCGTTGACCTCCACCTGTCTATATAGACGTCATCCCAGCGTTGACCTCCACCTGTCTATATAGATGTCATCCCAGCGTTGACCTCCACCTGTCTATATAGACATCCCCCAGCGTTGACCTCCACCTGTCTATATAGACGTCATCCCAGCGTTGACCTCCACCTGTCTATATAGACGTCATCCCAGCGTTGACCTCCACCTGTCTATATAGATGTCATCCCAGCGTTGACCTCCACCTGTCTATATAGATGTCATCCCAGCGTTGACCTCCACCTGTCTATATAGACGTCATCCCAGCGTTGACCTCCACCTGTCTATATAGATGTCATCCCAGCGTTGACCTCCAACTGTCTATATAGACATCCCCATCGTTGACCTCCACCTGTCTATATAGACGTCATCCCAGCGTTGACCTCCACCTGTCTATATAGATGTCATCCCAGCGTTGACCTCCACCTGTCTATATAGATGTCATCCCAGCGTTGACCTCCACCTGTCTATATAGATGTCATCCCAGCGTTGACCTCCACCTGTCTATATAGACGTCATCCCAGCGTTGACCTCCACCTGTCTATATAGACGTCATCCCAGCGTTTGACCTCCACCTGTCTATATAGACGTCATCCCAGCGTTTGACCTCCACCTGTCTATATAGACGTCATCCCAGCGTTGACCTCCACCTGTCTATATAGACGTCATCCCAGCGTTGACCTCCACCTGTCTATATAGACGTCATCCCAGCGTTGACCTCCACCTGTCTATATAGATGTCATCCCAGCGTTGACTCCCACCTGTCTATATAGATGTCATCCCAGCGTTGACCTCCACCTGTCTATATAGACGTCATCCCAGCGTTGACCTCCACCTGTCTATATAGACGTCATCCCAGCGTTGACCTCCACCTGTCTATATAGACGTCATCCCAGCGTTGACCTCCACCTGTCTATATAGATGTCATCCCAGCGTTGACCTCCACCTGTCTATATAGACGTCATCCCAGCGTTGACCTCCACCTGTCTATATAGACGTCATCCCAGCGTTGACCTCCACCTGTCTATATAGACGTCATCCCAGCATTGACCTCCACCTGTCTATATAGACGTCATCCCAGCGTTGACCTCCACCTGTCTATATAGACGTCATCCCAGCGTTGACCTCCACCTGTCTATATAGACGTCATCCCAGCGTTGACCTCCACCTGTCTATATAGACGTCATCCCAGCGTTGACCTCCACCTGTCTATATAGACGTCATCCCAGCGTTTACCTCCACCTGTCTATATAGACGTCATCCCAGCGTTGACCTCCACCTGTCTATATAGACGTCATCCCAGCGTTGACCTCCACCTGTCTATATAGATGTCATCCCAGCGTTGACCTCCACCTGTCTATATAGACGTCATCCCAGCGTTGACCTCCCCCTGTCTATATAGACGTCATCCCAGCGTTGACCTCCACCTGTCTATATAGACGTCATCCCAGCGTTGACCTCCACCTGTCTATATAGATGTCATCCCAGCGTTGACCTCCACCTGTCTATATAGACGTCATCCCAGCGTTGACCTCCACCTGTCTATATAGACGTCATCCCAGCGTTGACCTCCACCTGTCTATATAGACGTCATCCCAGCGTTGACCTCCACCTGTCTATATAGACGTCATCCCAGCGTTGACCTCCACCTGTCTATATAGACGTCATCCCAGCGTTGACCTCCACCTGTCTATATAGACGTCATCCCAGCGTTGACCTCCACCTGTCTATATAGATGTCATCCCAGCGTTGACCTCCACCTGTCTATATAGATGTCATCCCAGCGTTGACCTCCACCTGTCTATATAGACGTCCTGCCAGTGTTTGACCTCCACCTGTCTATATAGACGTCATCCCAGCGTTGACCTCCACCTGTCTATATAGACGTCATCCCAGCGTTTGACCTCCACCTGTCTATATAGACGTCATCCCAGCGTTGACCTCCACCTGTCTATATAGACGTCATCCCAGCGTTGACCTCCACCTGTCTATATAGACGTCATCCCAGCGTTGACCTCCACCTGTCTATATAGACGTCATCCCAGCGTTGACCTCCACCTGTCTATATAGACGTCATCCCAGCGTTGACCTCCACCCTGTCTATATAGACGTCATCCCAGCGTTGACCTCCACCTGTCTATATAGACGTCATCCCAGCGTTGACCTCCACCTGTCTATATAGATGTCATCCCAGCGTTGACCTCCACCTGTCTATATAGACGTCATCCCAGCGTTGACCTCCACCTGTCTATATAGACGTCATCCCAGCGTTGACCTCCACCTGTCTATATAGACGTCATCCCAGCAGCGTTGACCTCCCACCTGTCTATATAGACGTCATCCCAGCGTTGACCTCCACCTGTCTATATAGACGTCATCCCAGCGTTGACCTCCACCTGTCTATATAGACGTCATCCCAGCGTTGACCTCCACCTGTCTATATAGACGTCATCCCAGCGTTGACCTCCACCTGTCTATATAGATGTCATCCCAGCGTTGACCTCCACCTGTCTATATAGACGTCATCCCAGCGTTGACCTCCACCTGTCTATATAGATGTCATCCCAGCGTTGACCTCCACCTGTCTATATAGACGTCATCCCAGCGTTGACCTCCACCTGTCTATATAGACGTCATCCCAGCGTTGACCTCCACCTGTCTATATAGACGTCATCCCAGCGTTGACCTCCACCTGTCTATATAGACGTCATCCCAGCGTTGACCTCCACCTGTCTATATAGACGTCATCCCAGCGTTGACCTCCACCTGTCTATATAGACGTCATCCCAGCGTTGACCTCCACCTGTCTATATAGACGTCATCCCAGCGTTGACCTCCACCTGTCTATATAGACGTCATCCCAGCGTTGACCTCCACCTGTCTATATAGACGTCATCCCAGCATTGACCTCCACCTGTCTATATAGATGTCATCCCAGCGTTGACCTCCACCTGTCTATATAGATGTCATCCCAGCGTTGACCTCCACCTGTCTATATAGACGTCATCCCAGCGTTGACCTCCACCTGTCTATATAGACGTCATCCCAGCGTTGACCTCCACCTGTCTATATAGACGTCATCCCAGCGTTGACCTCCACCTGTCTATATATAGACTTCATCCCAGCGTTGACCTCCACCTGTCTATATAGACGTCATCCCAGCGTTGACCTCCACCTGTCTATATAGATGTCATCCCAGCGTTGACCTCCACCTGTCTATATAGATGTCATCCCAGCGTTGACCTCCACCTGTCTATATAGACGTCATCCCAGCGTTGACCTCCACCTGTCTATATAGACGTCATCCCAGCGTTCACCTCCACCTGTCTATATAGACGTCATCCCAGCGTTGACCTCCACCTGTCTATATAGACGTCATCCCAGCGTTCACCTCCACCTGTCTATATAGACGTCATCCCAGCGTTGACCTCCACCTGTCTATATAGATGTCATCCCAGCGTTGACCTCCACCTGTCTATATAGACGTCATCCCAGCGTTGACCTCCACCTGTCTATATAGATGTCATCCCAGCGTTGACCTCCACCTGTCTATATAGACGTCATCCCAGCGTTGACCTCCACCTGTCTATATAGACGTCATCCCAGCGTTGACCTCCACCTGTCTATATAGATGTCATCCCAGCGTTGACCTCCACCCTGTCTATATAGATGTCATCCCAGCGTTGACCTCCACCTGTCTATATAGATGTCATCCCAGCGTTGACCTCCACCTGTCTATATAGACGTCATCCCAGCGTTGACCTCCACCTGTCTATATAGACGTCATCCCAGCGTTGACCTCCACCTGTCTATATAGACGTCATCCCAGCGTTGACCTCCACCTGTCTATATAGACGTCATCCCAGCGTTGACCTCCACCTGTCTATATAGACGTCATCCCAGCGTTGACCTCCACCTGTCTATATAGATGTCATCCCAGCGTTGACCTCCACCTGTCTATATAGATGTCATCCCAGCGTTGACCTCCACCTGTCTATATAGACGTCATCCCAGCGTTGACCTCCACCTGTCTATATAGACGTCATCCCAGCATTGACCTCCACCTGTCTATATAGACGTCATCCCAGCGTTGACCTCCACCTGTCTATATAGATGTCATCCCAGCGTTGACCTCCACCCCTGTCTATATAGACGTCATCCCAGCGTTGACCTCCACCTGTCTATATAGACGTCATCCCAGCGTTGACCTCCACCTGTCTATATAGACGTCATCCCAGCGTTGACCTCCACCTGTCTATATAGACGTCATCCCAGCGTTGACCTCCCACCTGTCTATATAGACGTCATCCCAGCGTTGACCTCCACCTGTCTATATAGATGTCATCCCAGCGTTGACCTCCACCTGTCTATATAGACGTCATCCCAGCGTTGACCTCCACCTGTCTATATAGACGTCATCCCAGCGTTTGACCTCCACCTGTCTATATAGACGTCATCCCAGCGTTGACCTCCACCCTGTCTATATAGATGTCATCCCAGCGTTGACCTCCACCTGTCTATATATAGATGTCATCCCAGCGTTGACCTCCACCTGTCTATATAGACGTCATCCCAGCGTTGACCTCCACCTGTCTATATAGACGTCATCCCAGCGTTGACCTCCACCTGTCTATATAGACGTCATCCCAGCGTTGACCTCCACCTGTCTATATAGACGTCATCCCAGCGTTGACCTCCACCTGTCTATATAGACGTCATCCCAGCGTTGACCTCCACCTGTCTATATAGACGTCATCCCAGCGTTGACCTCCACCTGTCTATATAGACGTCATCCCAGCGTTGACCTCCACCTGTCTATATAGACGTCATCCCAGCGTTGACCTCCACCTGTCTATATAGACGTCATCCCAGCGTTGACCTCCACCTGTCTATATAGACGTCATCCCAGCGTTGACCTCCACCTGTCTATATAGACGTCATCCCAGCGTTGACCTCCACCTGTCTATATAGATGTCATCCCAGCGTTGACCTCCACCTGTCTATATAGACGTCATCCCAGCGTTGACCTCCACCTGTCTATATAGACGTCATCCCAGCGTTTGACCTCCACCTGTCTATATAGACGTCATCCCAGCGTTGACCTCCACCTGTCTATATAGACGTCATCCCAGCGTTGACCTCCACCTGTCTATATAGACGTCATCCCAGCGTTGACCTCCACCTGTCTATATAGACGTCATCCCAGCGTTGACCTCCACCTGTCTATATAGACGTCATCCCAGCGTTGACCTCCACCTGTCTATATAGACGTCATCCCAGCGTTGACCTCCACCTGTCTATATAGACGTCATCCCAGCGTTGACCTCCACCTGTCTATATAGACGTCATCCCAGCGTTGACCTCCACCTGTCTATATAGACGTCATCCCAGCGTTGACCTCCACCTGTCTATATAGATGTCATCCCAGCGTTGACCTCCACCTGTCTATATAGACGTCATCCCAGCGTTGACCTCCACCTGTCTATATAGATGTCATCCCAGCGTTGACCTCCACCTGTCTATATAGACGTCATCCCAGCGTTGACCTCCACCTGTCTATATAGACGTCATCCCAGCGTTGACCTCCACCTGTCTATATAGACGTCATCCCAGCGTTGACCTCCACCTGTATATAGACGTCATCCCAGCGTTGACCTCCACCTGTCTATATAGACGTCATCCCAGCGTTGACCTCCACCTGTCTATATAGATGTCATCCCAGCGTTGACCTCCACCTGTCTATATAGACGTCATCCCAGCGTTGACCTCCACCTGTCTATATAGATGTCATCCCAGCGTTGACCTCCACCTGTCTATATAGATGTCATCCCAGCGTTGACCTCCACCTGTCTATATAGACGTCATCCCAGCGTTGACCTCCACCTGTCTATATAGACGTCATCCCAGCGTTGACCTCCACCTGTCTATATAGACGTCATCCCAGCGTTGACCTCCACCTGTCTATATAGACGTCATCCCAGCGTTGACCTCCACCTGTCTATATAGATGTCATCCCAGCGTTGACCTCCACCTGTCTATATAGACGTCATCCCAGCGTTGACCTCCACCTGTCTATATAGACGTCATCCCAGCGTTGCCCTCCACCTGTCTATATAGACGTCATCCCAGCGTTGACCTCCACCTGTCTATATAGACGTCATCCCAGCGTTGACCTCCACCTGTCTATATAGACGTCATCCCAGCGTTGACCTCCACCTGTCTATATAGACGTCATCCCAGCGTTGACCTCCACCTGTCTATATAGATGTCATCCCAGCGTTGACCTCCACCTGTCTATATAGACGTCATCCCAGCGTTGACCTCCACCTGTCTATATAGACGTCATCCCAGCGTTGACCTCCACCTGTCTATATAGACGTCATCCCAGCGTTGACCTCCACCTGTCTATATAGACGTCATCCCAGCGTTGACCTCCACCTGTCTATATAGACGTCATCCCAGCGTTGACCTCCACCTGTCTATATAGACGTCATCCCAGCGTTGACCTCCACCTGTCTATATAGACGTCATCCCAGCGTTGACCTCCACCTGTCTATATAGACGTCATCCCAGCGTTGACCTCCACCTGTCTATATAGATGTCATCCCAGCGTTGACCTCCACCTGTCTATATAGATGTCATCCCAGCGTTGACCTCCACCTGTCTATATAGACGTCATCCCAGCGTTGACCTCCACCTGTCTATATAGACGTCATCCCAGCGTTGACCTCCACCTGTCTATATAGACGTCATCCCAGCGTTGACCTCCACCTGTCTATATAGACGTCATCCCAGCGTTGACCTCCACCTGTCTATATAGACGTCATCCCAGCGTTGACCTCCACCTGTCTATATAGACGTCATCCCAGCGTTTGACCTCCACCTGTCTATATAGACGTCATCCCAGCGTTGACCTCCACCTGTCTATATAGACGTCATCCCAGCGTTGACCTCCACCTGTCTATATAGATGTCATCCCAGCGTTGACCTCCACCTGTCTATATAGATGTCATCCCAGCGTTGACCTCCACCTGTCTATATAGACGTCATCCCCATGTTGACCTCCACCTGTCTATATAGACGTCATCCCAGCGTTGACCTCCACCTGTCTATATAGACGTCATCCCAGCGTTGACCTCCACCTGTCTATATAGACGTCATCCCAGCGTTGACCTCCACCTGTCTATATAGATGTCATCCCAGCGTTGACCTCCACCTGTCTATATAGACGTCATCCCAGCGTTGACCTCCACCTGTCTATATAGACGTCATCCCAGCGTTGACCTCCACCTGTCTATATAGACGTCATCCCAGCGTTGACCTCCACCTGTCTATATAGATGTCATCCCAGCGTTGACCTCCACCTGTCTATATAGATGTCATCCCAGCGTTGACCTCCACCTGTCTATATAGACGTCATCCCAGCGTTGACCTCCACCTGTCTATATAGACGTCATCCCAGCGTTGACCTCCACCTGTCTATATAGATGTCATCCCAGCGTTGACCTCCACCTGTCTATATAGACGTCATCCCAGCGTTGACCTCCACCTGTCTATATAGACGTCATCCCAGCGTTGACCTCCACCTGTCTATATAGATGTCATCCCAGCGTTGACCTCCACCTGTCTATATAGATGTCATCCCAGCGTTGACCTCCACCTGTCTATATAGACGTCATCCCAGCGTTGACCTCCACCTGTCTATATAGACGTCATCCCAGCGTTGACCTCCACCTGTCTATATAGACGTCATCCCAGCGTTGACCTCCACCTGTCTATATAGACGTCATCCCAGCGTTGACCTCCACCTGTCTATATATACGTCATCCCAGCGTTGACCTCCACCTGTCTATATAGATGTCATCCCCAGCGTTGACCTCCACCTGTCTATATAGACGTCATCCCAGCGTTGACCTCCACCTGTCTATATAGACGTCATCCCAGCGTTGACCTCCACCTGTCTATATAGACGTCATCCCAGCGTTGACCTCCACCTGTCTATATAGACGTCATCCCAGCGTTGACCTCCACCTGTCTATATAGACGTCATCCCAGCGTTGACCTCCACCTGTCTATATAGACGTCATCCAGCGTTGACCTCCACCCTGTCTATATAGATGTCATCCCAGCGTTGACCTCCACCTGTCTATATAGACGTCATCCCAGCGTTGACCTCCACCTGTCTATATAGATGTCATCCCAGCGTTGACCTCCACCTGTCTATATAGACGTCATCCCAGCGTTGACCTCCACCTGTCTATATAGACGTCATCCCAGCGTTGACCTCCACCTGTCTATATAGACGTCATCCCAGCGTTGACCTCCACCTGTCTATATAGACGTCATCCCAGCGTTGACCTCCACCTGTCTATATAGACGTCATCCTGCGTTGACCTCCACCTGTCTATATAGACGTCATCCCAGCGTTGACCTCCACCTGTCTATATAGACGTCATCCCAGCGTTGACCTCCACCTGTCTATATAGACGTCATCCCAGCGTTGACCTCCACCTGTCTATATAGACGTCATCCCAGCGTTGACCTCCACCTGTCTATATAGATGTCATCCCAGCGTTGACCTCCACCTGTCTATATAGATGTCGTCCCAGCGTTCACCTCCACCTGTCTATATAGACGTCATCCCAGCGTTGACCTCCACCTGTCTATATAGACGTCATCCCAGCGTTTGACCTCCACCTGTCTATATAGACGTCATCCCAGCGTTGACCTCCACCTGTCTATATAGACGTCATCCCAGCGTTGACCTCCACCTGTCTATATAGACGTCATCCCAGCGTTGACCTCCACCTGTCTATATAGATGTCATCCCAGCGTTGACCTCCACCTGTCTATATAGACGTCATCCCAGCGTTGACCTCCACCTGTCTATATAGACGTCATCCCAGCGTTGACCTCCACCTGTCTATATAGACGTCATCCCAGCGTTGACCTCCACCTGTCTATATAGACGTCATCCCAGCGTTGACCTCCACCTGTCTATATAGACGTCATCCCAGCGTTGACCTCCACCTGTCTATATAGACGTCATCCCAGCGTTGACCTCCACCTGTCTATATAGACGTCATCCCAGCGTTGACCTCCACCTGTCTATATAGACGTCATCCCAGCGTTGACCTCCACCTGTCTATATAGACGTCATCCCAGCGTTGACCTCCACCCTGTCTATATAGATGTCATCCCAGCGTTGACCTCCACCTGTCTATATAGACGTCATCCCAGCGTTGACCTCCACCTGTCTATATAGACGTCATCCCAGCGTTGACCTCCACCTGTCTATATAGATGTCATCCCAGCGTTGACCTCCACCTGTCTATATAGACGTCATCCCAGCGTTGACCTCCACCTGTCTATATAGACGTCATCCCAGCGTTGACCTCCACCTGTCTATATAGACGTCATCCCAGCGTTGACCTCCACCTGTCTATATAGATGTCATCCCAGCGTTGACCTCCACCTGTCTATATAGATGTCATCCCAGCGTTGACCTCCACCTGTCTATATAGATGTCATCTCAGCGTTGACCTCCACCCTTCTATATAGACGTCATCCTAGCGTTGACCTCCACCTGTCTATATAGACGTCATCCATATAGATCCCAGCGTGACCTTCATCCCAGACGTCCCAGCGTTGACCTCCACCTGTCTATATAGACGTCATCCCAGCGTTGACCTCCACCTGTCTATATAGACGTCATCCCAGCGTTGACCTCCACCTGTCTATATAGACGTCATCCCAGCATTGACCTCCACCTGTCTATATAGATGTCATCCCAGCGTTGACCTCCACCTGTCTATATATGTCATCCCAGCGTTGACCTCCACCTGTCTATATAGACGTCATCCCAGCGTTGACCTCCACCTGTCTATATAGACGTCATCCCAGCGTTTGACCTCCACCTGTCTATATAGATGTCATCCCAGCGTTGACCTCCACCTGTCTATATAGACGTCATCCCAGCGTTGACCTCCACCTGTCTATATAGATGTCATCCCAGCGTTGACCTCCACCTGTCTATATAGACGTCATCCCAGCGTTGACCTCCACCTGTCTATATAGACGTCATCCCAGCGTTGACCTCCACCTGTCTATTATAGACGTCATCCCAGCGTTGACCTCCACCTGTCTATATAGACGTCATCCCAGCGTTGACCTCCACCTGTCTATATAGACGTCATCCCAGCGTTGACCTCCACCTGTCTATATAGATCCCAGCGTTGACCTCCACCTGTCTATATAGACGTCATCCCAGCGTTGACCTC